>JAZDUH010000510.1:7500-495689 GCA_036419115.1 Scarus forsteni | reverse complement strand
AGAACTCACCACCCCCCTAATGGACTGTTTTCAGTTTGCATACCGGGCTAACAGGTCTGTTGAGGATGCGGTCAACCTGGCTCTTTACAGGATACTACACCATCTTGAGACCCCCCGCACCTACGCCCGTGTACTCTTCACTGACTTTAGCTCTGCCTTTAATACAATAGATCCAGTCAACCTCTTCAATAAACTCATGGACATGGACATTGGCATTTCATTATGCCACTGGATCAGGAGCTTCCTGTCAGAAAGGACACAAAGGGTTAGGATGAGTGGCCTCTCATCCCAACCTCTGACCATCAGCACCGGCGCCCCCCAGGGGTGTGTCCTATTGCCCTGGTTGTTTTCTCTCTACACAAACACTCTTACATCCTCACATAGCTCAGTATCCATCCTCAAATATGCAGATGACACAACAATAATTGGACTCATCACTGACAGCAATGAAAATCATTATCGTGAGCAGGTTACCCAAGCAGTCACTTGGTGCCACAACAACAACCTTCAGCTCAACATATCAAAAACAAAAGAACTCATTATCGATTTTGCCCGTTCACCCAGGTCAAAGACACCCATTTCTGTTAACAATGAAGACATTTCCAATACAGAATCCTTTAAATTTCTTGGGACACACTTCAATAATACACTTAAATGGAAACACACAAATGAAACATACAAAAAGGCCAATAAAAGACTGTTTTTCCTCAGACAGCTCAAAAAGTTTAGAGTCAGACACAACATTCTTCTTCAGTTCTACACTGCCATAATTGAAAGTATTCTGACCTCATCAATAATTGTCTGGTATGGGAACTTGGACAGTCACTCACGCACAAAACTACAGCGGATAATTCATAAATCATCCAAAATTACTGGCCACTCACTCCCATCCATAGACACACTGTATCAAAGACGCATCACACAGCGAGCAATAAAAATCACCTCAGACCCAACACACCCTGCCCATCATCTGTGTACACTCATGCCCTCTGGGAGGTGCTACAGGTCCTTGCAAACAAAGTCAGACAGGTTTAAAAACAGGTTTTCCCCATAGCCATACAGACATTAAATCAGTCATTTGACTCAAACTGACCAACTGTATTTATGTGTTTATGTCTGTATGTGTTGTAATGCGATGTGTCTGTAACGTTCTGTTGTTCCTGTACTGTGACTGACACTGGAGAATGTTGAGCATTAAGTGCTGTACCGAAGACGAATTCCACCAACTCTGTTGTGTGGCCCCAATAAATGATTCTGATTCTGATTCTAGTATATAATGTCTATAAAATATCACGTAACAAAACGTGACGTTTTTCTGTTACCCATAAAATTACAAGACAAAGAAGTCAGACTTTTTTTTTAAACCACAATTTTTTTACTATGCAATCTCTACTTCACTCTCTAAAAAGTAAGTAAAATTTGCCTTGATATGAATATAAAAAGAGTAAATATTTGCTGTTGCCAACCTGTATTTACTTCATTTATATAACTGCTGACTCTGAATAACACATTTACACAAAGGAGCTACTCAATCTCATGAACCTGAGTTAATGTAGTCATTTATTATTTCATATCCATAAATATACTTCACCAAACCATCAGACAGCCTGTGCTGTGTTCATGTTTTTCAGGTGCTGCTACATAAGCTGACTGAAGACGAGAGAGCCATCAGCAGCTGCTCTGAACCCACAGCCCGGCCTGGAGTCTGATGCAGCAGCAGAGAAATAAGAAGAGAGGGCTGCTCAGTAAAACAATGTTTTTAGGAATTACAAGACAAGTACTGAGAAGTTTTTCACAGTTTATGTGACTACTGGCTAAAAGTACCTTTTGCTTCATTCCACAGTGTTTTATTAGAGAATGTATTTTTATTGTCTTTTGTTTTGGTTAATCAGTGCATGCACTGTGGATCAAACATCTGAGAAAGTTATCACATACGCTTTGTATCTTTTTTTTAATAAATATAATTTGAAGAATTATACTGATTATTTTTACTGCTGACAAATGATTTCCATGTTTTGTTTAGCCACTTGCTCCTTTTTCACTATGAAACTATTTTGCCTCTTCTGTCTCTCCACACTTTGTATTTTTAGTACAAGGATGTTTTTGCTCACAAAGAGCAGAAACTTGTACACCCGTATTAATGCACACATATACTTTAATAACTACTTTTGGCTTCAATTTTCTTATTCTAGTACACATGTTTGAAGTACAGAAAGTAAAATTTTAAGTTTGCTGGCATTTTGAAACACTAGAAAGTACATAAACAGATATGTATTTATTGTGTGTCATAAAGCCATGACAGTTAGGCACTTTGTGTGCATGATATTAATAACAAATAATCAACTAATATGAAAAGTCAGACTCATTTGGAAAAAGCTAACTGAAGTGGTTCATTAAAATAATGTTGAGAAAAATACTGAACGGATAAGTGAGTGTCTGTCTCTGGACTAAAGGCATAACAAATGGGAAATCCAGTCAAATACAACTATCTGCATTTTACCCAAGTTATATATAAACCACAGTATTTCAAAGTGATTTTTGGATGTCTCATAAAATACATAATTCACAGAAATGTAATTTTCACACATTATTTTTATTTTGATAATCAGTCCTGAGACGGTGTGCAACTAAACATGACTGAAAGATAGAAAAAGGTGATTCTGAACAGCACTGGTAATGCAAACAAACATTTTGTGTGAGTAATTTATGAAGTGATTAAACACGTGCTTTACATATGGCTGAATGAACTCTGTCAGTGTAACAAAGAGCACTCTGGTGTTTAGGAGTCACTGTCAGCACAGCATGTAGCCCTCTCTTCTGGCCTTCCTCCTCACAGCTGCTGAACTTCCAGGTAAAAACTGAGTAGTCGTGTCTAATAAAGAGGACAGGGGGCTTGGACATCAGCTCTTCCACTGTTGTAATCCTGGCAGTGTTGGACCTGTGAACATGGACAGAAAATGTTTTTCTTTTGGTGTAATACTACCTGCAACAAAATGATTGCAGTACAATTAGACATATTCAAAAAACATGCCAAGACCCAATGCTAAGGTCAACACAATCAGACAAAATTCTTAATTTGTGCAGCAGGACTGAGTGTGGTGGGTGCCAGTGGTTGAAGCTTTCTCATTATATTATTATTCTTTTAAAAAAATGAGATATTTAGATAATATAGTAGATGGATGATTTATTGATGTATTTTAGTAAATAAGGTCATCACAGAGACATAACACAGCTTCTGTACCAATATACCACAGAGAAAATCATTCTTACTTTGGACTGTGTCTGCAGTGGTTAAGTTGCTTTATAAATCACCTCAACTCTACGTTCATATGTAAGTTCATTAGATAACAGTCCCCAGCTGTGCTGCTTCTGTGGCCTGCTGCCTTCATTTGACAGACATCTAAACTTTAACAGTGTCCCAGTGAGACAAATGACCTCAGATGATCTGGATCCCGTCAGTACAGAACAGTCGAAAGGGTGAACCTGTGTTTATGTTTATTTTTGTTAGCGTTAGCCGCGTTAGCATGCTGCTGCTTCGTTTAGCCACAGGCTAACGTTAGCACGTATTAGCTTTCATGTCGGCCTAAAAGACTCTGAGAAATGACAAAGGTAAAAAGGGAACATCATTAACTACACAACACAAAGCCTAGTCTGTTATCCATGCTCCTGTCTGTGACATTTCACGAACATGTTCACGTTACGCAGAAACATATAAAGATACTTACTTGTCCAGACGCAGGTCCAGCTCCGGCCCTGTTTGAGCCTCCTCCTCATGCAGGGCTCTCCGTTGTGATGAACTCTGTTCAGTCTTTATTATCTTTATTTCATGTCTGTTTGATATTTTCAGTTGGATTTATTTGCCCCCCGGTGTAGCAGAGGCTCATGGCCGACTAGTTTGAATAACAAGGAGGCTTCGCGTGCCATGGCGCCACCCCTCCTCTGTGATTGGTCAGCTCCCCCTGGGCTTTTATACACATAGGGAGGGGGGCTGGCGGAAGGTTAACGCCCCAATCCGGACCGGCTAATGTTTACATAGAGCTGATATCAACACAGGCAGAGAGGGGAGGGCTTAGCCTTCGCTGTGTGGAGCATGGACTGAGAGAGATATTATGATGCCACATACTGTGAATCTGATAGAAAAATTTGTGAAATGTTGGATAAACTGGTAAACTGTTACTTACAATCAGTGAGTTTACTCTTTTTAAAGCCAGCTCCCTGATGTCCTATTTTTTCTGATGTTCACAGGTCACAAGTGCTGGAATGATGTGGACTGCCATCATAGGCGTCCCTCGGTCTGTGTGAGGAAATGAAGGTGGTAGCTCCTGATTTGATACAACGGCATGAAGAACACAGTTGATGTGCAGTCTTGTTTTGGAACTTGTGCAGAAGATCTCTTTATTCTCTCTTTATTTCTGTTCTATCGCTGTAACGCTCCATAAGGAATGATACGATAAGTGACCAAACATGAGCTGGATTGTCTCTGAGGGCCTGTGCCTGTAAAACCATCAGAGCTGAAGGTGTGGTGGAAAGGATGCTGTTGGCAAAAATGTCCTCTTTTAACTGAACTGTTCTTTCTCTTTGCAAAATAAAAAAGCTTCAAGCATCAAAAGATCTGGTCTGTGTGATTTTGCTGTTTCTGTGAGATGTCCCAAAATGGAAACCTCATTAATCGGAGGCTTAGTCATGTTTCTGTGAGCCACTTGTGTTTTTCAGCCAAAACAGACAGGAAAATGAAAAATAGACCCATATTTACCTTTATCCTGCTGGTATGGATGTCCACAGAGGCAGAATAAGTCACAGAGAAGATCCAAGCTGTCCAGTCAACCATAACATCTGAGCCTTTCAAAGTAAATTAATTTAATAACAATAATAAATTAACTTTATTCATAAACTTTTAAAAATAAAGGTTTACAAAGTGATTTGGCAACCAGGCAGAAACATACAGCAGAGAAGCAGAAGGATTGATCCCAACACTAGAATGACCGTATTTGAATAAAGTGTACAACTGCATTTACAATAATAATTTAAAAAATGTTCCTGTATCCATGGTATTCTCTGTTTGTTAAAATCAGTCAAAATCAGGCGTAATTCATGTATTTTCAAAAACCGCATATAGACCTTATTTCTTTCCAGAATAATTACTAAACAACAGCAGATAGATTCAATATATTTCTGAAGTCCATCTGAAAAGAGGAAGCAGATTTTTAGGTGTATTATAATAAAAGTCCATGGTATTCCATCATGTTTGTTGCAAATAGACCTAAATAATTACTAAACATATATTTTCTTTCTGAAGTCCATCCAAAACAACAAGAAGCGTGATTGAGGCCAGATCTTTGAAAAGCATTTATGAGTGAATATGAGCCAAGTTTTCACACACACTGATTAGAGACACATAATCCAGCAAATCATGATGGAATTCAGTTCAAATAAATTGATTCTGAATTAAGTGCAGTCAAAACTTGATACCATTATTCTGGGTGAGGATCAAAAACATGTGGCATCTGATGCAACAAAAGTAATTGTTTTATTACTTGTTCTTATTACATTACTAACTGTCGTGATATGTGATGGGATTTTTTGTCCACAGGTATTTGGTAATCGTTGGTCAAGTTCCTTTGTCTGGTTCCTTGTTTTTGGGAGATTGTTTGATATAAAGTTGTATAAAAGAGCTGCTGCTTCTCTTGATGAGTACCCACACCCTGGGAGGTTGAAGCTACACTTTCTTCTTGATCAACTCATGATGTCCACATTGTCTGCAGTTTGTGTGTCCCAGCTTTTCTTGTAGCTCAGCATCATGTCTGCCTGTGTGTTTTTGACAGCATCATCTTCACCATGAAGCTCCTGGCTCTCTCTGCTCTGATTTTTGTCATGATGGCTTCCACTCTTGCTGCAGGTGAGTTTCATGCTCACAGAGAGTGTTCCAGTCATGTTCATGTGATGTCTCATGTTCATAAGTGCACGCTCAAGTGCTACTGATGCTTTAAGACCAGATCCAGGTGATGAATCTGAACCCAAGCAACTAAAAACAGGTCAGTTGTCCTCTGATTGAGCACACATACAGTATATGATTAAAATGCTGAATATCTCTACAAGCTGATGGCCTGTTACAGCTCCCAAAGAACTAAAAATGTTTCTGTAAACATTGGGAAATTTTGAAGCAATCTGAGTAAAGAATATACAGAGGCCACTTTGTTAGGTAGCCCTTGCCATTACCTTTTCAGACATCATCTGCCTTCAGAGCTCTTTAATTCTACATGCTGCAGAGACATCATCAGAGACGTTGGTCCATGTCTTCATGACATATCATTGCTGCTCATCCATGATGAGTATATCCTGCTTACCACAGATGTAACTAAACTTTACTCATGATCTCTATTTGTGCTTCCAGGACCTCTTGATGTCTTCAAGAGGACATGGGGTTGGACCAGGATCGGCCATCGCTACTTCCTCTACGTTCATGAACGTCGGACCTGGAATGCAGCAGAGGTAGGAGATCATTGTCTGCTGGATGCTCCTGATGGGATCTTTCAATACTTCTTCAAATTACCCAGAATGATCTCTTGAGATGTTTTTGTTTCTTTTATTTTGTCCCATATTCACTTTATTTCTATTTATCTTCACTTACAGCAACACTGCAGACAATTGGGTGGACATCTGGCCTCTGTGCGCTCAACCTGGGAGCATCACCAGATCCAGTCGCTGATTCAGAGAAGCTCTGGAGGCTTTTCTGAGACATGGGTTGGTGGCAATGACATTGTTCATGTTAGTTAAGAATCAATTAGATTTTACCCAGAGGTTGTTTTATCTGAAAGTAAGTGATATGACCTGTTTTGAAGGGGCAATTGCATTAGATCAGATGTTTTGGGTTGAATGTTTTACTTTTGAGGACTCCTATCCTCAGCACAAATCTAAAAGATCAGTGACTTATTTTAACATGGATGTGTTATGTGTGTGGCATTTTTCAAAACAGTGTGTCTCCTGTTGTACCTTTAAAAACAACAGTATCTCACCTTGTATCTTACTAACCTGGTTGCTGTCCATAAGAATTTAATTCTGTTGAGTCCTTGACTCTGTTCTCTTTTACATTTGCTGCAAAAAAGCCATGTTGTCTTTCAGCTCTCTGTCCTTTTATATATTTAACCCTAATTTAACAACATAAGATCTGATATTTGCTGAAAAAATACCTGACACTGATCTTTTTCGGATCATCGTATTGGAAAAATTGGAAGACTAAGTAATAGATGAATACAAATAACAGGAGTAAATAAAATCATGCAGAAATGGTTAAAAGACTGGGAAAGAGACAAAGAGAATAAGAACAGTCAAGTCATTCGATACATAAAAACATGAATAATGATAAAATAAATTCATTCAAGCCACAGCATAAGGATTTCTTCCTGTAACCCCCTAATGCCACAGTTAGCTGCCTAAACAATTCAATGTCAAGGCCTTGGACTCTGCAGTTACCAGAGAGTCGACCTGTTAACCAATCAGTCTAGAGTGAAACTAATGATTGTGAACACATTTGGTCTTAAAAATATAAATATATATGAACATGATATCCGTTAAGGCCATAGGACAGAGTGGTGCAGGTATGAGTACAGAGATGTGGAATAAGTCAGCATTCAGCACTTCATGTTTACAAAGGCCTGGCATTTTAAATGACCTTAGATTAAATTAAAACCCAGATACCAACTGCTGCAACTAGATTAGTGGGCAAGGGCTCTCAAAGGGAGAAGATGAAGCAGAAAATAAACTAAATGATTGCAGACCAGTGCCCATATTTAAGGGTAAAAAGTCTAAATGTCTAATAAATCTTATGTCATGTTCATCTAAACTCAAATATAACCATCTGTATTGGGTCAAATGTCTTTAGGATGCAGGTGATTTGTCTGTAAAACTGTTTCTAATGTCTCCTTATCTGTCCTCTAGGAGGGTGCTTGGCACTGGAGTGATGGTGCCACCCTCAGTTACACAAGCTGGTGCAGGGGAGAGCCGAACAGCCACTGGAATCAGGACTGTCTGCAGATTAATTACAGCTGTGAGTCTCATCATTTCCCAGTGACATGTAATATGGGGCCAGTATTGTAGCAAAACTATTTACAAATGCGTATTTCGATCTGTGTGTGTTTCTAGATTCACAAATTTGTAAAGAAATCTGTCTGTGTGTAACTACATCCTTAAATGTGAAAACAAAATCTATGTGTGTGTAAAATAAACTGAGTCTAATTTTGACAAAATCTGTTTGTGTGTAAAATAAACTGTGTGTGTGTAGTCAGATCCACATATCTGTAAAATAAATCTGCAGCTGCGTAAACTGATCTGTATGCGTAGACAGGGCAGAAAATACATTCATCACTATGGAGGTGTGTGGTCTGTGGATATCTGGCCACTACATTGGATGTTTTCTGACAGTGACTTTTGCTACACTCCTGCCGCGGCAGAGGAAAACATTCGTGCAGCGATTTGTACCTGTGTTTGGAGACTTGTCTGTAAGCCTCCGTGGAGGTCCAGTTCAGACCACCAGGGGGTGCAAGCACCAACGATATTGTTCACCTCTCCTGTTTTTAGCCTGGCTGGCTCAGTAGACAGCGGTGCGACGGAGTCATGATGGAGGTGTATGTGAGCCAGGTAAAGAAAATCCAAACAGGCCGCTGAGATCTGCTGCTGCACACTGTCAGCGGGATGGAGAGGGTCAGCAGTGCATGGGTAAATAACGCTGGTGTACAGCCATCACAGCTTACCGACGTTAAGTACCCACAGCCGACCCTCTCCATAGGCCACCACCTATTAGGGAAATTTTAGGAAATAAAAAGTATTTAAGAAAGCTTGAAATTTTTCAAGTTTATGAAGTCACAAATTCGTTACTCTATAAACTAATGGGATGGCTGCACACTGTCGGCGTATGGAGAGGGTCGGCTGTGGGTACTTCACGCCGGTGGCTGTGATGGCTGTACACCAGCGTTATTTACCCATGCACTGCTGACCCTCTCCATCCCGCTGACAGTGTGCAGCAGCAGATCTCAGCGGCCTGTTTGGAGTTTCTTTACCTGGCTCACATACACCTCCATCATGACTCAGCACGCTGTCTACTGAGCCAGCCAGGCTAAAACAGTGAGGTGAACAATATCGTTGGTGCTTGATTCTGAACTAGACACCTCACGGACTTACAGACAAGTCTCCAAACACAGGTAATGCTGCACGAATGTTTTCCTCTGCATGCAGAGTGTAACAAGTCACGTGTGAAAACATCAATGTAGTGGCCAGATATTCATAGACCACACTCCTCCATAGTGATGAATGTATTTTTCTGCCCTGTCTGCACAGATCAGTTTACGCAGCTGCAGATTTATTTTACAGATATGTGGATCTGACTACACACACACAGTTTATTTTACACACAAACAGATTTTGTTTTCACATTTAAGGATGTAGTTACACACAGACAGATTACTTTCTGGTAACACACACAGATCGAAATACGCATTTGTAAATAGTTTTGCTTCAATACTGGCCCCATAATGTAACAACACTAAAGTGTGACTTCATTAGGCACCAGACTGGACCCCCTTTTGCTTTCAGGGCTTGTTCATTATTGGTGTCATAGATTCAACAAGGTGCTTGAAAAATTCATCAGTTTTGTCAGCTGCACATCCATGCAGAGACTCTCCTGTTCTGTTCCTACGAGCAAATCCCAATGCAGAGCCTAAATGCATTAAGTCTCTGCATTGTCATTTGCTTATTTGCTGTGTGAATGGTGCAGTTGAACAGGTGTAACTAATAAAGTGGCCAGTTTACTGGTAAATGCTCCTCCTTTAGGTACATGTCCACACAGCTCTGTCCATCTGTTTGTTTGTGTCTAAATCAGATTCTTTGTTACTCTGATAAGTCTCATGTTTTGTGTTTCTGATATTTTCAGCCAACAAGTGCTGGGATGATCTGTGGTGTCACCACACCCGTCCATCCGTCTGCGTCAGAACCAGAAGGTCTTAATCTCTGGATGGACCTGAAGGACTGAAGATCTTTGAAAGCTCAAACAATGGTGGACGTGTTTCTGTGTGTACTTTTGAGAAATAACCTCCATCAGTCTCACATGAAACCTGAATCTTCCAAATCTCTGCACACTCTCTGTATTCTTTTCTATCGCTGTAACTCTACATGAGAAATGATGAGTGACACAATCTGGAGCTGGATTGTCTGTGAGGCCCTGTGACCACTCTAAAGTCAGACTGTATGTGAAGCTGAAAGGATGCCAAATCTTTTTCTTTTCCTGTTTATCTCTGCAGAATAAAAACGCTTCAAGCATCAAAATCTGGTCTGGTCTGCGAGTTACTTCTGAGTTGTCCTGAATTCTTTGTGCTGATGTTACAGCAGAGCTGGCCCTCCCAATGTAGTACCCTAGACCAGTTTTAATATCCCCACCCACATCAGCTACTTACATACACTTATCAAAAGAAGACAAAAAGAATTATTTCTAATATGGCTTTTAATGTAGTAAATAACATGTCAACCAATTTCAATGTTTAAAAAATAAAAAAATAAAAAAATCTGACAAACAATTTAAACATCTTCACCACAATATGAATATCCTGTAAAAAAAGTCAATAAATAATCATCATAATATTAATTACAATACAACTATCAGCAATTAATAATTTTAAAAAACATACAGTTTGCACAACAACTCTGTACATAAGCTACAATTACTAATTTTGTTTTTTTGAAGTTATTATTGGTACTATTTGTATTATTAACCCTCTGGAGTCAAGGGTATAATTGGCCGTTTTTGACTACTTTTGATTTTACCCTTATATTTCACCTTAAAAACTGTTTACCTGGCATTGCTTGGTATCATTTTTTTCAGCACAACCTCACATGTGTGGATTTAGAGTTATTTTTCCATTTTGACATACTATATTAACACAGTGGACCTAAAATCACACAGAAAACACAAAATCCGAGTAGAAAAAAGTTGTATTTTTTACTATGAAAACCACAAATATGTATAACGAATCAATTTTACAACTTAGAATGTAAATATAAATTCTAAATTTCAAAACTTATGTACAACCTTTGCACACAACAAAGTAATTTACCACTATTTACACTAAAATGCAGGCAATACCTCAGGCGTTTTTTTATAAAACTATTTACAAAACAATGTAATGTCTCAGAAATATGTATAACAAATAATTTTTACAACTTAGAATGTAAACATGAATTGTAAATTTCAAAACTTTTGTACAATCTTAGCACACAACAAAGTAATTTGCCACTATTTACAATAAAATGATGGCAATTCCTCAGATGTTTTTTATACAGCTATTTAAAAAATTATGTAATGACACACACATCATCTATGCCACTCAAAAAACAGTTTCTGCCTACCACAAGACAGAGAAAAGATGTGATTTTCTTTCCAGTAGTCCTGGAGACTCAGCACACTAATGACATGTACATCAAGAGACCAAAAAACTCATACAGGTCCTCCTCCTCCTCTATGTCAGTCCACTTGTATTTTTTTCCTGATTCTTTTTTTTGCAGCATTTTTGTTGGTGTTGCTGCAGATGGTCCTGACTGTGTCAATTACAAAAAAACAAAAGAAAAAGGTCTTTTGGACTGTGGGGAGAATGTTTCTCTACCTGCACACCTGGTGGTCTGCGAGGCTGGAGCCTGTTTACTACTGGGGCAGTGTCAGCATCCTCCTCTGTTTTCCAAGGCTCAGGTCTGATGCCTGCAGCTGAGCCAGCGGAGGTCGGGACGTGGTGGGGGTGCCGCGTCGCCCCCTCCTCCGCGTAGCCGGACCTCCGACTCCCCACACACGTCAGAGGCTCCTCTCCCTCTCTCTCCTCTTCTCTCTCCTCCTCCAAAACAAACGAGGGGATCATCCACCACGTCGATGTGTGCTGCTGCCGAGCCTGTCTCAGACTGAGACTCCGCCCCTGCCTCGTTTTTTTTTTTTCCGCACCGTTCAGCCAATATGCACGAAAAAGTATGGCGTAAATAACTCATCACAGCTCTGGTTTTACTTGGTCTATTAACAAAATTTAAAAACTGATATAAAGCTTGAGGTCTGCACTTTCAACAAAAGTTGAAACGGAGACTCTGTGAGGCTGCGTCTTCCGGGTATGACGTCTGAAACCTGTCACGTGATTTGGACACGCCGGCGCGTCGAATGACTCCAGAGGGTTAATTGTTGTAAAATTAATTGGACATTGCTTTACATTTAATCTATGTGAGCTTTTTGACAGTCATAACTACTTTTGTTAAAGGTAATTTCTTGATATGTTGGCGCCCCCTGGAGGCCATTCTGCACATTGCATTTGTGTATATTGCCTAATAGGCCAGCTGACTCTATGTGACAGTGAGGAATTTTCCATCTTTCGTTGCTTTTCACTCTTAACGTTATTCCAAAAAATCTCTGGTGCACTTCTTGCTATGCTGATTTGAGGCTGTGAGAAAGATCACATGAACCTTAGTGTGGACCAGAGCACTGAGCTCTGATCCATCTGAAGCAAGAGTCTCGCTTCACGTCCAAGCAGACCAGGGTTTGGTTGTGAAAACCACCCGAACCAAACAAACACAGATCAAGTCAGTCTAAAAGCACTGGTAGCACCACCACTCTCTGATTCTTTTAATAGGTAAAATCTAAAAGTCTAAAATTCTAAAGTCTATGGTCAGAGTGTTTCTGATACTTTGGAGTCATATTAGGGAGATTGACACACTTTCACAAGGTCAAAACACAGACTTTACTGAGCTTGTTCCACTCTCATGAATGCATTGAAGCATACATATCATTAAAATAAGAGAATATATTGAATAATTAAATTTAAAGCTGACAACAGGATGAGGAGCTTGGAGACAGTCAGAATTTTTTGCAGTGCTCCTCTGTGAGTAACACTCCCAGAAACAAGAAAAAATAAGATTTATAATTTTCTCAGACCCTACATGTACATGTTTAATATTTTTGTACACACTAATAAACCACTCTGCCATTTAAGCTCACAGATAATATATCAGGCTGTCCAGTGTGTTTTACACATACAATAAAGAACATAACTGATGATTCCCTCAGAAAAGTAGGAGAGAAATTGTTTAAGGACCAATTTTGATCTGAAATTAGATGCTTTCATTTCACATTCTCTTAAACCATTTGGGAGAGTTGCCTCTTTTTGTACCAAGATTAAGGATGATATGTCTTCCTGGATATGCTATTTGATTAGTATCACATCTTCGGTGCTTTGATACTTCATGAGCCATACCCTTCACCTTTTGTTTGTAACACTGCTAACCAATAATGAGCTTCTAGTTTTGGAAAAAATACAATAAATCTCCCCACAAAGGACCTGATTTATTAAACAGCCATCCTGGGAAACCTTGAGAAAGAAAGTTTTCAGACAAAGAAGGGCAGTTTCTCTTCAGAGAGGGCAAAGTGAAATTGAGCTAAACCCTGAAGTCTGGTTTACTGAAACTTACTGACAAAAATAAAGCTCTCTTGCCTTCAACGAGTTCAACAACTCTGCTTTAACTGGTTTTAACAGACGACATCACATCACCCCAACTTTAACTCTCCCCTTGTTGGCTTCTTGACATTTTTAAGACGACTTGTAGGCTTTATTGATAGATTTTAATGCACTCACAGGCCTACCTCCTGGCTGTTTTTCAGGACTACAGGTCCAGCTGTTGGCCTTAGATCCTTGTGCCTGGGCCTTGCTAGTTGTTCCAGGGTCAGGCTCAAAACAACAGGGGTTCCTGCTCTCTCCATCAAAGATCATTGACTTTGGAAGGACCTACCTCTTGGCATAAAGTGTGTGGAAACCCTTTAAAATCATGTTTAACCCTCCTGTTTTGTTACGGGTCAAATTGACCCGTTTTAAAGTTTGGAGAGCTAGGAAAAATAGTTTAAAGTATTTTTTTTGTATGAAACTTCTTCTGCTTGCCTTATTTAGTGTAATCAACATACAAAATGAAAATGGTCCATCTCACATATTTGCAACCATCCCCTCCATGTTTCTATCACATAGATACTGTTCGGGTCAATTTGACCCGGCAGTCAAAGTTGAGGTCAAAGGGTGTCAGAAATGTCAGACTGTTTCTTTCTTTCTTTGTAATTGTGAGACATATATTATGTTATGTTTCAATGTGATGTAAAACTATTTTATTTTATTTGTTGGTCTTTCAGAAGTAATAAAGTGGTGAAAAAACAAAAAGAAAGTTTGAACATGTATTTTTTCAATGAAAAACGAGTGAAATATCCTAATTTAAACCATTACCTGTGAGAGGTAAGGAACACCATTGCACTAAACATTGATGGAATAGTTAGTAATGGAGTTAGTAATGAATTACTAACAATGCCTGAGAGGATTTTTTTGGTTTTGGACATCTTTTGGATAAATAAACATGCACCGGGTCAAATTGACCCAGGAACATCATTGCTGTTCCTGACAAATGAACATAACAGGAGGGTTAAAAACTCATCTTTATAGACTTGCTTCATGTGACAATGTCTTGTGTTGTCATTTGTGGTGTTACTGGTTTTGTTACTTCTTATTTGTTTCTCTTTATATTTGAGTTTCTTCTTCTTCCCCTATTATTTTGATTGGAAGATGAACAGGTTCTTTTTGTGAGGAGGGTAAGGGGGGGCAGGGTAAGGGTTAGGGGGGCAAGAAACCATTGTCGAGGCCCTCTGTGTTTGGTTCCTGGGCCTGAATTGTTGTGTAGGTTTTTGGGTTTCCTCCACTTGTTCAAAGAAGTATTCTCCGTTCCATGAGCACTACTGGTCTGCATGGCACCAGAAACTCTGATCCTCTCCACTCCACTCTGAACCTGGTTCTTTTTTTTTCTGCAGTCTGTGTTTGTCTGTAAGGGTTCTTTGATTCAAACTGTGATTTGTGTTGTTTAGCTCCTGTTGTGTTTAAATCCTGTTGCATTTTGCTATATTTTCCTGTCAGTTTGTCAATGCACTTTGTAAATCTTTTTTTTAAAGTGTTTCAAAAGATATTTTATTATTTTTGGTATTATTATTAACTCTGAAAGGCACAGTCAAGATGGGTGTCTGGACAGCTTGTATCTTCTATGTGACTTATTCTGCCTCTATGGACATAGATGCCAGCAGAATAAAGGTTAATATGGCTCTATTTTTTCATTTTCCTGTCTGTTTTTGTTGAGAAACATATGCAGCTCACATAAATTAAACAAGCCTCCCATTCTTGAGATTTCCTTTTGTACCATCTCACAAAAACAGCAACATCACAGAGACCAGATCTTTTGATACTTGAAGCTTTTTATCTTGCAAAGATTAAGAACAGTTCAGTCAAAACAATTTATTGCCAACAGCATCCTTCCATCACACCTTCACTCCTAGATTTCACAGGCACAGACCCTCAGAGACAATCCAGCTCCTGTTTAGTCACTTATTGCATCATTCCTTATGTAGCATTACAGCAATAGAAAAAAAATAAGGAGAAAATGAAAGATCTACCGCACTAGGGCTTCAAAACAAGACTGCATATCACCCTGGTTCTTAATGCCATTGTGTCAAACCGGGAACGAGAATCTCTTTTGAGGAGTGTACTTTCGACCTTGGGAATAAGGAAGTGCTAAATGTTCTCTCATGTCAATCTCACATTGTTGATCTCAGTCCTGCAGCACTTCAAACTTTATCTTAAAAATATAAATAAAGAAGTTTTTGATTTACGACTGAAATTAATCTTTAGACAGTCCTGAATCCCAACCAGTCTGAAAAAATATTCCAAAGACTTTGGAACGTTTGGACCAGGAAGTGGCAAAATGCCAGCTCCCTCCTTGTCATGATCCTGCTTTTCTTCAGTTAAGTTACCTGTTGTGTTCTTGTTTCAGGTTTTGTCAATGTTTTTCTTGTTTTATTTTGAAAGTTCAAGCCTCTCCCCACATTTCCATAGGTTTTCTTTCATGTCTGGTGTTGTCATACCTGATCCCTGATTGTGCTTCCCCAGCTGTGTCCCATCACCCCCTATCACCTCATATATTTAACCCTTGTTTCTTCTCCCGTCTTGTAGCCAGATTGTTGTTCCTTTGTGTCACTTTCCAGCGTTCCTACCATTGTCAAAGTTTGCTCACAACCTGTTCTGTTTTAGACCTTACCTTGTTGCCTGTTGTTTTTTTGGATACCTTCGCCCTACTCAGCTCTTGTGTACTGGATCTTGGACTGTTAATAACCCTTGCCTTTTGCCTGATGGACCAGCTTTGTCTGCTTATTTTGCCTTGACTGTTTGAGTCATGACACTCCTGCATTACAAGAGTGTTTTCAACACAGTGTTGGGTAAGGTATTAAAATTAGACCATACAAGCCATACTTTGGACCTTATTTCCCAGTGCTGTCTGAAAAAGCTGAGAACACAGCCCAGGAAGACTACTAAGATGATTTCAACATGACCTGACAGCATGGTTTCTACACAGGAAGATGACCTTGCTGTGATGCTGCACTACCTGACAGATGATGACTTGTAGATAAACCCAACATGGTAATCAGTCAAAGCTTGCACAAGGGCATTTTTAGAGAACTTGAAAAGTCTGAGAAAAGAGGCAAAGAATCAAGCAGATGTGTGGAGTAGCTTCATTTATATCCAGAAAACTGTCCTCTTGTAATCTGAAAGCTGAATATTTCTTTAGGCCATGAATGCTCAAAATATGATCACAGCTTTCAGAATTCAGGGAAGAAAATTACTGTTCTTCCATGAGAACGTGAGGTTTGTGGAATTTAAGTCAGGTTTTCTACTAAACTGAGAGTTCAAATTTCAGAATTCACACCTTAATCATAGAAAGTAGCAGAAAAAACACTTTAAAAAAGACTTAATCCAAACTGTTTTCTCAGGATTCATAAATTTAAGTCTGAATTCTTGGACAAAAGTCAGAAAACTAAACTGTGAACAGTGGCGGCTGCTGGTCGGTCAAGGAGGGGAAGCTCATTTTTTTCTGGCCTGCATCTTAACTTTTTTATTTATTTAAATGTAAATTCTACCCTCCTTTCCTTTTTAAGAAAATGATCTGTGACCCTGTCGTACCAACTAGGTGTCTTTTCCAGGGATTTTACCAGTGTTCTCTCAATGGTCAGCAGAGCTAGACTGCCTAAACGGCCTTGGCCCATTGTGTTGTGGGTGTAAGACTTGAGCCGCTTTAAACAAGAGAAGCTCCTCTCCAGAACAACTGAATATAAAACTTAGAAGATGCTCCGGTGGAGGGTTATACTTCAAGATCGCTGACTGGCTCATTTCACTGTCAATCAAAAAGGGATTCGGCCTCAGACAGATCATCCAATCATCATGCAGAAGCTGAGCGTCCAGGCCAGCCCACTGCCTCATAGACCCCCAGAGACGCTGAGCGTCCGATGGGCGGGACAAAGCCCAGCGTTTATCCAATGACCGTCCAGTTTCCACAGTGGAACAACCCACTCTACGCTTCCCCATCGAAGTCAGAAGATGCTCAGAGTCCGACTGTGTTAAAGCACTGAGACGCTGCGGGGATGAATGAGAAGGAAGTCGCTCCAGTTACCTGTGATAAGTAGCTGATTCTGAACAAAAGATGAAGGTATTCTAGCGCATATTCAGTCAATAAAATTTACACACAGCAGTACATATCACCACTTTTTTGGGGGACATTTTAGGGGAAACTGAGCTTCCCTTGCAGTCTTAGAGCAATCGCCACTGACTGTGACTGAGGTTAAACCAACTTCACTTATATCTCGATTTTTCGAGAAAAAAGAGAGATATTTCAATTTTTTATTCTACAATTTAGGGAAAACAAATGGAATAAGTAAAGTCTTCAGTTTAAGTGCTTTTGTTAAGGTTTCAGAAAATGACCAGTTTAAGGGCTCTAATTTTGTAGACCAAGCGGAGGTGCGGTGCACCTGCACTGCACCAAACACGAGGGGCCAGAAACACCAAAACAAAAAAAAAAAACACGTGTCACCGAAGAAAGCCACAAACTGCCATATGTCATCCTTTGTCTTGGGGTTAGTTGGCATTAAACACTGAAAGTAGATCCTGAAATACTAAAAGTCAGATTTAATACTAAAAATAAAAAAGAGGATCTCGTAAACACCAAAATGAATTTTGGGAAAAAATATACAAATGATTTTATAGGGCTCTACCAAAGCCACCAGCCTCACATCATGGGCCCCTCATATCCCCCAAACCCTACTTCATGCCTGAGTCCAGATTTCCCAAATCCCATTGAATGTGATTGGAGATAAAATTGTCCAATCACCTGCTAGACATGCTTTGGAGGTTTTTCACATTCCCAAACATTTTCTATGGGCTCTCCCAGATGGACTAGTGAAATATATCAAATGGTCCATCTAAAGTGTGAAATGTTGGTCTTAGTTTGTTTGTACACTGTCTGTGTGAGCAAACATTTCAGATCTTCAGATGTCTTGACACAGCTGCTGCCCTGAGATAAAGTGACAATGAACTTTGTAATCATTGAGGTTTAATAATTTTGATTCTTATCATAGTTCTTATCTGATCAGACCAGATCAGTTGGTGTTGGCTAAGTGTGTCACGAAAGGTTGTGGTGGAATCTTTCTAGACAGGTATTTAACAATCCTTTGTCTGGTTCCTTGTTTTTAGGAGATTTTTTGATATAAAGTTGTATAAAAGAGCCATTACTTCTCTTGACGAGTACCCACACCCTGGGAGGTTGAAGCTACACTGAGAAGAGAGAAGAGAAGGTAACTCTGCTTCAGATTTCTTCTTGATCAACTCACGATGTCCATGTTGTCTGCAGTTTGTGCGTCCCAACTTCTCTTGTAGCTCAGCATCATGTCTGCCTGTGTGTTTTTGACAGCATCATCTTCACCATGAAGCTCCTGGCTCTCTCTGCTCTGATTTGTGCCTTGATGGCTCTGACTCTTGCTGCAGGTGAGTTTCATGACTGCACCGTATACAGGCTGTTGCAGATTTTACAGTAATTGAATGTACATTTTTATTTCCTGTATAATAACTAAATGGCACCAGATGGACTCACAAGTCCAGGAAAGAGCCCAGAGAGGGCAGAACTTTATAAAAGCTTAACGCAGGTGATTGGATGATCGTTGTGTCAATCACATTCATAATGATCCAGTCAGATAATGTTGTTGGCATGATTTTAAATGAGTTCGGGTTTGAAACAAGACATTTAAAAATCTATTTGTGGAGGAACATAGTAATCTGGTAAATAAGCTGAGTTGTACTAAACAATGAAATATTGATTTATTGACAATTATATATTGACAAATATTATTTTGAATATTAAGTTTACAATTGGATTTGATTCCATAATTAAGTTAGTTTCCATTTGATTATTTGATCAAAAGCTTTGATTTGATTAACAATTTAATTCAATTCCTAAGTTCGGCGAGAAGTGGGGTACACCCTGAATCAGTTTCAAGTCAATCGCAGGGTGACATAAAGAGAAAAGCAACAAGTCATGCTCACAGTCATAACTAAGGGTAATTTAAAATCACCAATGAGACGAGCATGTTTTAGGTTTATGAGAGGAAGCCAGAGGGCCTGGAGAGAACGCACACATGCACAGGAAGAACATGCAAACTCAACATAGAAAGACCCTGATGTACACAGGCATCCAACCTGTAAACCTCCCTCTGTGATGCACATGTACTACCTGCTGCCCTAACATGCCACCCTCCAATAAAACAGTCTGAGTTTGAGTTGCAGTTCAGCCAGAATGTTGAAGTTTTCAGTTGCCATAGTAAAAAAGATTAAAGATTCATACGCCAAAATGGCGCAGAGTTTAACTGGTCGATAGCAACTGACAGTGTACACATATAGACAACTTGTGTTAGATCCAGCCCCCTGTGAATGTTCAGATGTATGTGATGGTTGTTTCTGTGTGACTCTGTTCTAATGGAGTCTCTTCTGTCCCTCAGGAGGATCACTGGAAGTGGATTGATGGTACCTGCTTCAACTACAAAGGCTGGTGCTGTGGAGAGCCAAACAATCAAGGGAATGAGGACTGTCTGGAGATTAATTTCAGTGGTAAGTCAAATCACATTCTTTATTGATGTTGTTTTTAAGATGAAGTCTGGAGTGCTACAGCAATTAGATCAAAGGTTCCAAAGTGGGATAAAAATGAGCACTTCCTTGTTCGTAAGGTTTAAAGTATACTCCTCAAACAAATTTGAAACATTGTTTTGATTGATTTTTCATACTGGAAAACTTCCAGTTTATGGGTATTTTGGCCTTTTTATTTTGAGGGGGGGGCACTACCCACAGAACAAAAATGTTACAATAAGTGAGTTTTCTCTTTTTAAAGCCAGCTCCCTGATGTCCGTTTTTTTTCTGCTATTCACAGGTCACAAGTGCTGGAATGACCTGCATTGCAATCATAGGCTTCCCTCTGTCTGTGTGAGGAACAGGTGTTAGCTCCCGATTTGACACAACGGCATGAAGAACACAGTTGATGTGCAGTCTTGTTTTGGAGCCTAAGTGCAGAATATCTCTTTATTCTCTCTTTATTTCATTTCTATCGCTGTAACGCTACATAAGGAATGATACGATAAGTGACCAAACAAGAGCTGGATTGTCTCTGAGGGCCTGTGCCTGTAAAACCATCAGAGCTGAAGGTGTGGTGGAAAGGATGCTGTTGGCAAAAACCTCCTCTTTTAACTGAACTGTTATTTATCTTTGCAAAATAAAAAAGCTTCAAGCATCAAAAGATCTGGTCTGTGTGATTTTGCTGTTTTTCTGAGATGGCCTTAAAATGGAAACCTCATTAATGGAAGGCTTGATTATGTTTTTGTGGGCCACTTGTGTTTTTCAGCCAAAACAGACAGGAAAATGAAAAACAGAGCCTTATTTACCTTTATCCTGCTGGTATGTATGTCCACAGAGGCATAAAATGTCACAAAGAAGGTACAAGCTGTCCAGACACCCATCTTGTCTGTGCCTTTCAAAGTAAATTGAAAGGCAAATTCAAAGGCAACCAGGCAGAAATATACAACAGAGAAACAGATGGATTGATTCCAACACGAGAATGACCGTATTTGAATAAAGTGTACAACTGCATTTACAATAATAATTTAAAAAATGTTCCTGTATCCACGGTATTCTCTGTTTGTTAAAATCAGTCAAAATCAGGCATAATTCCTGTATTTTCAAAAACCGCTTGTGGACTTTATCTCCTTCCAGAATAATTACTAAAACAACTAAACTAAAACTAAACAACAGCAGATAGATTCACAGAAAATAAATTAATTCTGAATTAAGTGATCAAAACTTGATCTAAGGGGGAGGTGATGCAACAAAAACATGTTTATTCATGTTGTTTTGATTACACATGATTACTTAATTGTCGTGATATGTGCTGGGATCTTTGTCCACAGGTATTTGGTAATCGTTGGTCAAGTTCCTTTGTCTGGTTCCTTGTTTTTGGGAGATTGTTTGATATAAAGTTGTATAAAAGTGCTGCTGCTTCTCTTGATGAGTACCCACACCCTGGGAGGTTGAAGATACACTGAGAAGAGAAAAGAGAAGGTAACTCTGCTGTAAATTTCTTCTTGATCAACTCATGATGTCCACATTGTCTGTAGTCTGTGTGTCCCAGCTTCTCTTGTACCACAGCATGATATCTGCCTGTGTGTTTTTGACAGCATCATCTTCACCATGAAGCTCCTGGCTCTCTCTGCTCTGATTTGTGTCTTGATGGCTTCCACTCTTGCTGCAGGTGAGTTTCATGGTCACAGAGAGTGTTCCAGTCATGTTCATGTCATGTCTCATGTTCATAACTGCACGCTCAAGTGCTACTGATGCTTTAAGACCAGATCCAGGTGATGAATCTGGACCAAAGCAATCAAAAACAGGTCAGTTGTCCTCTGATTGAGCACACATACAGTATATGATTAAAATACAGAATATCTCTACAAGCTGATGGCCTGTAACAGCTACCAAAGAACTAAAAATGTTTCTGTAAACATTGGGAAATTTCAAAGCAATCTGAGTAAAGAATATACAGAGGCCACTTTGTTAGGTAGCCCTTGCCATTACCTTTTCAGACAGCATCTGCCGATATCATTGCTGCTCATCCATGATGAGAATCTCCTGCTTACCACAGATGTAACTAAACTTTACTCATGATCTCTATTTGTGCTTCCAGGACGTCTTGATGTCTTCAAGAGGACATGGGGTTGGACCAAGATCGGCCAACGCTACTTCATCTACGTATATGAATATCGGACCTGGCATGCAGCAGAGGTAGGAGACCATTGTCTGCTGGATGCTCCTGATGGGATCTTTCAATACTTCTTCAAATTACCCAGAATGATCTCTTGAGATGTTTTTTTTATTTATTTATTTTGTCCTGTATTCACTTTTTTTCTATTTATCTTCACTTAAAGCAACACTGCGGACAATTGGGTGGACATCTGGCCTCTGTAAGCTCACCCTGGGAGCATCACCAGATCCAGTCTCTGATTCAGAGAAGCTCTGGAGGCTTTGATCAGACATGGATTGGTGGCAATGACATTGTTCATGTAAGTTAACAGTCAATAAGATTTTACCAAGATGTTGTTTTATCTGAAAGTAAGTGATGTGACCTGTTTTGAAGGGGTAATTGCTTTTGCTCAGATGTTTTGGGTTGAATGTTTTACTTTTGAGGACTCCTATCCTCAGCACAAATCTCAAAGATCAGTGACTTATTTTAACATGGATGTGTTATGTGTGTGGCATTTTTCAAATCAGAGTGTCTCCTGTCGTACCTTTAAAAACAACAGTATCTCACCTTGTATCTTACTAACCTGGTTGCTGTCCATAATAATTTAATTCTGTTGAATCCTTGACTCTGTTCTCTTTTACATTTGCTGCAAAAAAGCCATGTTGTCTTTCAGCTCTCTGTCCTTTTATATATTTAACCCTAGTTTAACAACATAAGATCTGATATTTGCTGAAAAAATACCTGACACTCATCATTATGGATCATCATTGAGGACTAAGTAATAGATGAATACAAATAACAGGAGTAAATAAAATCATGCAGAAATGGTTAAAAGACTGGGAAAGAGACAAAGAGAATAAAAAAAGTCAAGTTAATAGTCAATACACAAATACATGAATAATGATAAAATAAATTCATTCAAGCCACAGCATTGGGATTTCTTCCTGTAACCCCCTAATGCCACAGTTAGCTGCCTAAACAATTCAATGTCAAGGCCTTGGACTCTGCAGTTACCACAGAGTCGACTTGTTAACCAATCAGTCTAGAGTGAAACTAGTGATTGTGAACACATTTGGTCTTAAAAATATAAATATATATGAACATAATATCTGTTAAGGCCATAGGACAGAGTGGTGCAGGTATGAGTACTGAGACATGGAATAAGTCAGCATTCAGCACTTCATGTTTACAAAGGCCTGGCATTTTAAATGACCTTAGATTAAATTAAAACCCAGATACCAACTGCTGCAACTAGATTAGTGGGTAAGGGCTCTCAAAAGGGAGAAGATGAAGCAGAAAATAAACTAAATGATTGCAGACCAGTGCCCATATTTAAGGGTAAAAAGTCTAAATGTCTAATAAATCTTATGTCATATTCATCTAAAATCAAATATAACCATCTGTATTGGGTCAAATGTCTTTAGGATGCAGGTGATTTGTCTGTAAAGCTGTTTCTAATGTCTCCTTATCTGTCCTCTAGGAGGGTGCTTGGCGCTGGAGTGATGGTACCCCCTTCAGCTACACAAGCTGGTGCAGGGGAGAGCCGAACAACTACTGGAATCAGGACTGTCTGCAGATTAATTACAGCTGTGAGTCTCATCATTTCCCAGTGACATGTAACAACATTAAAGTGTGACTTCATTAGGCACCAGACTGGACCCCCTTTTGCCTTCAGGGCTTCTTTATTAACGGTGTCATAGATTCAACAAGGTGCTTGAAACATTCATTTGTTTTGTCGAAAGCACATCCATGCAGAGGCTCTCCTGTTCTGTTCCTACGAGCAAATCCCAATGCAGAGCCTAAATGTATTAAGTCTCTGCATTGTCATTTGCTTATTTGCTGTTTGAATGGTGCAGTTGAACAGGTGTAACTAATAAAGTGGCCAGTTTACTGGTAAATGCTCCTCCTTCAGGCATACGTCCACACAGCTCTGTCCATCTGTTTGTTTGAGTCTAAATCAGATTCTTTGTTACTCTGATAAGTCTAATGTTTTGTGTTTCTGATATTTTCAGCCAACAAGTGCTGGGATGATGTGCAGTGTGACGACACCCATCCATCCGTCTGCGTCAGGACCAGCAAGCCTTAATCTCTGGATGGACCTGAAGGACTGAAGATCTTTGAAAGCTCAAACATTGGTGGATGTGTTTCTGTGTGTACTTTTGAGAAATAACTTTCATCAGTCTCACATGAAACCTGAATCTTCCAATTCTATGCACACTCTCTGTATTCTTTTCTATCGCTGTAACTCTACATGAGAAATGATGAGTGACACAATCTGGAGCTGGATTGTCTGTGAGGCCCTGTGGCCACACTAAAGTCAGACTGTATGTGAAGCTGAAAGGATGCCAAATCTTTTTCTTTTCCTGTTTATCTCTGCAGAATAAAAACGCTTCAAGCATCAAAATCTGGTATGGCAAGTTATTTCTGAGTTGTCCTGAATTCTTTGTGTGCTGATGGTACAGCAGAGCTGGCCCTCCCAATGTAGCACCCTTGGCGAGTTTTATATACCTCACCCACATCAGCTACTTACATACACTTAAATACAAAGTTGCAATACAAAGAAAAATAATGAACACAATTCCAAAAATCAAGATGTAAGGTAAACAAGAAAAGCTTCATCTTAAGGCTTGCGTTTTCTTACAAAAGAAATCAAATAAAATTGTTTTTAGTACTGCCCTTAATCTAATAACTAACATGTCAATCAGTTTACATACCTAACAAATTACAAAAAAAGACAAAAGGTGGACAATTTAGTCATAATAATATTCATTACAATACAATAATCAACAATTTAAACAACCAAAATGTTTGCACATTTATTATTATTATTATTATATCCTTTATTTAACCAGATAAAAGCCTCATTGAGATTTAAAATCTCTTTTTCAAGAGGGACCTGGCATGGCAGCAGCAGACAGTTACACAAACATTAACTCTATACAAAAGCAATATTTACTTTTTTGGTATTGTTGGTATTGGAATTATTAACTGTTGTAAGATTAATTTGATATTGCTTTACATTTAAATCTGTTAGAGCTTTTCCATTCTAAGTTTTGACAGTTCTAACTAGTTTCATTAAAGGTAATTTCTCAACTTGTTGGCGCCCCCTGGAGGCCGTGGTGCCTATTGCATTTGTCTAAATTGCCGAAAAGGCCTGATGGCTCAGTGTAGCAGTGAGGAATTTCCCATCTTTCATTACTTTTTACTTTCAACATGTTGTTCCAAACAAGCTCTGGCTCACTTCTTTGGAGATCTATGTTGATTTAAGGCAGTGAGAAAGATCACATGAACTGAATTGTGGACCAGAGCACTGAGCTCTGATCCATCTGAAACAGGAGTCTCGCTTCACGTCCAAGCAGACCAGGGTTTGGGTTTGAAAACCATCTGAACAAAACAAAAGCCTGTCAAGTTGGTCTAACAGCACTGATACAACCACCACTCTCAGGTTCTCTTAACAGGTAAAATCTAAGTCTAAAAGTGTAAAGTCTATGGCCAGAGTGTTTCTGATACTTTGAGGTCATATTAGGGAGATTGACACACTTTCACCAGGTCAAAACACACACTTTACTGAGCTTGTTCCACTCACATGAATGCATTGAAACATACATATCATTAAAATAAGAGAATATATTGAATAATTAAATTTAAAGCTGACAACAGGATGAGGAGCTTGGAGACAGTCAGAAATTTTTGCAGTGCTCCTCGGTGAGTAACACTCCCAAAAACAGAAAAATTAAGATTTTTAATTATCTCAGACCCTACATGTACATGTTTAATATTTTTGTACACACTAATAAACCACTCGGCCATTTAAGCTCACAGATAATATATCGGGCTGTCCAGTGTGTTTTACACATACAATAAAGAACATAACTGATGATTCCCTGAGAAAAGTAGGAGAGAAATTGCTTAAGGACCAATTTTGATCTTAAATTAGATGCTTTCATTTCAGATTCTCTTAAACCATTTGAGAGACTTGCCTCTTTTTATACGAAGATTAAGGATGATATGTTTTCCTGGAAATGCTATTTGATATGTATCACATCTTTGGTGCTTTGATACTTCATGAGCCATACCCTTCACCTTTTGTTTGTAACACTGCTAACCAATAATGAGCTTCTAGTTTTGGAATAAATACAATAAATCTCCCCACAAGGGACCTGATTTATTAAACAGCTGTCCTGGGAAACCTTGAGAAAGAAAGTTTTCGGACAGAGAAGGGCAGTTTCTTCAGAGAGGGCAAAGTGAAATTGAGCTCCTAAAGTCTGGGTGACTGAAACTTACTAATAAAACAAAAGTCCTCTTGCCTTCAACGAGTTCAACAACTCTGCTTTAACTGGTTTTAACAGACGACATCACATCACCCCAACTTTAACTCTCCCCTTGTTGGCTTCTTGACATTTTTAAGACGACTTGTAGGCTTTATTGATAGATTTTAATGCACTCACAGGCCTACCTCCTGGCTGTTTTTCAGGACTACAGATCCAGCTGTTGGCCTTAGATCCTTGTGCTGGGGCCTTGCTAGTTGTTCCAGGGTCAGGCTCAAAACAACAGGGGTTCCTGCTCTCTCCATCAAAGATCATTGACTTTGGAAGGACCTACCTCTTGGCATAAAGTGTGTGGAAACCCTTTAAAATCATGTTTAAAAACTCATCTTTATAGACTTGCTTTATCTGTCTTATGTTCTCATTTGTGGTGTTACTGGTTTGTTACTTCTGATTTGTTTCTCTTTATATTTGAGTTTCTTCTTCTTGCCCTATTATTTTGATTGGAAGATGAACAGGTTCTTGTTGTGAGGAGGGTAAGGGGGGACAAGAAACCATTATCTGGGCCCTGTGTGTTTGGTTCCTGGGCCTGGATTGTTGTGCATGTTTTTGGGTTTCCTCCTCTTGTTCAAAGAAATATTCCCCTTCCATGAGCACTACTGCTTTGAATGGCACCAGAACCTCTGATCCTCTCCTTTATTGAATTCTTCACGTTTTTTGTTTTTCTTCTGCAGTCTGTGTTTTTCTGTAAGGGTTATTTGATTCAAACTGTGATTTGTCTTGTTTAGCTCCTGTTGTGTTTAAATGCTTTATTTTGCTATATTTTCCTGTCAGTTTGTCAACCTTTGCCACTTTGTAAAACTTTTTTTTAAAGTGCTTTAAAAGATATTTTATTATTTTTGGATTTTTTTTAAACTTTGAAAGGCACAGTCAAGATGGGTGACTGGACAGCTTGTATCTTCTGTATGACATATTCTGCCTCTGGGGACATACATACCAGTAGAATAAAGATACATATGGCTCTATTATTTCATTTTCCTGTCTGTTTTTGCTGAGAAACACATGCAGCTCACAGAAATTAAACAAGCCTCCCATTACCTTTGCCCGACTCAGCTCTTGTGTACTGGATCTTGGACTGTTAATAACCCTTGCCTTTTGCCTGATGGACCAGCTTTGTCTGCTTATTGTGCCTTGATAGTTTGAGTCATGACACTCCTGCATGACAAGAGTGTTTTCAACACAGTGTTGGGTAAGGTATTAAAATTAGACCATACAAGCCATACTTGGGACCTTATTTCCCAGTGCTGTCTGAAAAAGCTGATAACACAGCCCAGGACGACTACAAAGATGATTTCAACACGACCTGACAACATGGTTTCTACACAGGAAAATGACTTTGCTGTGATGCTGCACTACCTGACAGACGATGACTTGTAGATAAACACAACATGGTAATCAGTCAAAGCTTGCACAAGAGCATTTTTAGAGAACTTGAAAAGTCTGAGAAAAGAAGCAAAGAATCGAGCAGATGTGTGGAGTAGCTTCATTTATATCCAGAAAACTGTCCTCTTGTAATCTGAAAGCTGAATATATCTTTTGTCCATGAATTCTCAAAATATGATCACAGCTTTCAGAATTCAGAGAAGAAAATTACTGTTCTTCCATGAGAACGTGAGGTTTGTGGAATTTAAGTCAGGTTTTCTACTAAACTGAGAGTTCAAATTTCAGAATTCACACCTTAATCATAGAAAGTAGCAGAAAAAATACTTTAAAAAAGATTTAATCCAAACTGTTTTCTCAGGATTCATAAATTTAAGTCTGAATTCTTGGACAAAAGTCAGAAAACTAAACTAGAGGTTAAACCAACTTCATTTATATCTCACAATTTTGAGAACAAAAGTGATGTTATTCTAATTTTTCATTCTACAATTCAGGGAAAAATGGAATAAGTAAAGTCTTCAGTTCACTGATTTAAGTGCTTTCGTTAAGGTTTCAGAAAATGACCAGTTTAAGGGCTCTAATTCTGTAGACCAAGCAGTCCATCTGCACTGGGCTGAACACAACATGCTAGAAACACCAAAATAAATAAATAAATAAATAGCAGAAAAAAAAAAAAAAAATCACAAGTGTCACCCAAGAAAGGCGCAAACTGCCATATTTCCTACTGTGTGTTGGGGTTAGTTGACATAAAACACTCAAGTAAATCAGAAAATACTAAAAGTCAGATTTAATACTAAAAGCAATTAAAAAAAAAACAAAAAAGAGTCTTGGAAATACTAAAAATGGATTTTTGGATTAAGACAACACTGATTTTATAGGGCTCTACCATGGCCTCCAGCCTCACGTCATGGGTCCCTCATATCACGGGTCCCTACTTCATGCCGTAGTCCAGATTTCCCAAATTCCATTGAATGTGATTGACAATAAAATTGTCCAATCACCTGCTAGACATGCTTTGGAGGTTTATCACATTCCCAACCATTTTCTATGGGCTCTCCCAGATGTACTAGTGAAATATATCAAATGGTCCAACTCAAGTGGACCAATGTTGGTCTTAGTTTGTTTGCACACTGTCTGTGTTAACAAACATTTCAGATCTTCAGATGTCTTGACACAGCTGCTGCCCTGAGATAAAGTGACAATAAACTTTGTAGTCATTGAGGTTTGATCATTTTGATTCGTATCATAGTTCTTATCTGATCAGACCAGATCAGTTGGTGTTGGCTAAGTGTGTCACGAAAGGTTGTGGTGGAATCTTTCAAGACCGGTATTTGATAATCCTTTGTCTGGTTCCTTGTTTTTTGGAGATTATTTGATATAAAGTAGTATAAAAGAGCCATTACTTCTCTTGATGAGTACCCACACCCTGGGAGGTTGAAGCTACACTGAGAAGAGAGAAGAGAAGGTAACTCTGCTTCAGATTTCTTCTTGATCAGCTCACAATGTCGATGTTGTCTGCAGTCTGTGCGTCTCAACTTCTCTTGTAGCTCAGCATGATGTCTGCATGTATGTTTTTGACAGCATCATCTTCACCATGAAGCTCCTGGCTCTCTCTGCTCTGATTTGTGCCTTGATGGCTCTGACTCTTGCTGCAGGTGAGTTTCATGACTGCACCATATACAGGCTGTTGCAGATTTTACAGTAATTGAATGTACATTTTTATTTCCTGTATAATAACTAAATGACACCGATGGATTCAATGTATTTCACACGTCCAGGAAAGAGCCCAGAGAAAGGCTTTGAAGTGGGCAGAACTTTATAAAAGCTTAAAGCAGGTGATTGGATGATCGTTGTGTCAATCACATTCATAATGTTCCAGTCAGATAATGTTGTTGGCATGATTTTAAATGAGCTCGGGTTTGAAACAAGACATTTAACAATCTATCTGTGGAGGAACATAGTAATCTGGTAAATAAGCTGAGTTGTACTAAACAGTGTAGATATGGAGGGTTGATTTGATCATTTAGCTGAAGCAAATAGTCCACTTGCTCAGTCCAGTCCAGTCTGGTCTGAGAGAGACCTTGCTGATGTAGAATAACTACCTTGTATCTTATTGCCATGCTCAGTCCTGCCATGATGTTTGACCTGTGACATGATGCTGTCCTCTTCTGCAGCCTCACCTGGGTAGCAGAGTTTGGCTGTGTCTGCTCGAGTTAATGGCTGTGATTAAACTACATATGAGAACGATCTTCAGCACCTGTTTAGCATCAGTGGCTAATACAACACCTGACTTTTATTGACTGAAGCACCAACACAAAATATTGATCTTATTCAAATTAGTATTCTGTGTCCACACGTTGTGTTCTGTTCACTCACTTCCCATTTTTATAGAAAGCTATTAAAACCTGTAACTATAAAACCAGTTATTTTAGCAAAATTAAAACATCTGCTATATCATGCTCATGAAGGATAACAAAATCAACATCATCAAGTCAAACATGCATACAACATGACAGGCAGGTTACTAAGTCAAAGACAAGAAAGAAAACACTTTAAAATGAGAACATTTCAAAGAATAATACAAAATATATACTAGTTTAAATTAAATGTTGACAGTATTGCTCATTTGGAGTAAAATAAAACAAAATAAATGAGAGCAAAGTCAAATACTGTAATTGCTCCCACAGCACAATCCTGTGCAAAGGCTTCCCAGCACTGTCGAGCATGTTAGTGACAAAAACATGTAAAACTTTCGTCTCTTGCACTGATAAATAATACTTGCTCTATAGGGCTTGTAGCAACCAAAAACGTAATAACAGCAAATCATGTAATAACTACCAAAAACGTAATAAGTTTGGCCATTTTTAAATGTAATAAAGCCAATAATGTAATAACTTGCCAATGATGTAATAAAACCTTTGAGCCAACAACGTAATAACTTTTTGCCAATAATGTAATGTTATTACATTATTGGCTGGTTAACCCTTACCCTAACCCTAACCCTTAACATGTGAAATAAGTTACTACTTCATTGGCTCAAAGGTTTTATTACATTATTGGCAGGTTATTACATTATTGGCTTCATTACATTTAAAATGGCCAAAATTATTACATTATTGGTAGATATTACAGTATTGGCCATTATTACGTTTTTGGTTGTTACAGAGCTCAAAAAGATTGTGATTGGGCTGTCCAGCTTTATGTCATTCACTGTTGATTGGAGCTTCTTATCACATATACAATTATCACTTCAAGTAACTTTGCGTGAAAAAAATTTCAGTGATCCTTTTTCAGTTAATCAATTACAGTTACAAAAATTAAGTCCTATTAAAATGTGTGTTTTTGTGAATATATGTAATGATAAAATTCTTCATTGTTCACATAAAACTGCCACTTAAAATCAGTAACTGTGCAGAACTTTTATCGTGTTACTGTAAATATTACTGTAAAAAACAGTCGCTTGGGTAACAGGTGTCAGAGTCATATTGATTTGACTTCAATGATGATTCAAGTCTGTAACTGTACCGTCATGTGTTCCAGATGCTGCAGAGCCAGAGCAACAATCTGAACCTGGATCAGAACCTGAATCAGAACCTGAATCAGAACCGGAATCAGAACCTGAATCAGCACCTGAGGAAGCAAATGCAGGTCAGTTCTGCTCTGATTGAACTCTCTTCTTCTTTTAAAATTCTCCCACTTTCTATGGTCTATCCACTTATACGTTGTGGATTTGGTGCTTTTACTGGTTTTGTCTGTTGTACCTGCTCATGCTGTATTTTTTGCATTTCGTGACATTGAGAAGTTAGAATAATTCAGTGGTTCTTGATTGTGGGTTCTGGTGGACCCAGTAAGGGTTGTGGCCAGGGGCACGATGAATCTGCTTTCTTTTCTATCTTTTTCTTTTGGAAAAAAGTGTATCAACAGGCAGGATAAAATAACAAGAGTCACAGGAGTAACACATTGATGTAGGGGGCCATGAAAGATCAGGAATTACTGCATAAATTATCATTTGATAAATGTGCTCATGATGACAGATCACTACTGATCACACGTCTGTGTCAAAGCCATTGTTAGTGTTTTATTCATCATATTGGGATTCTGAAGGTCCTAGAAAAGTCTTTAAATTACTTGATTTTTGACATTCTATCTCATGAAAGTGTTCTTAAGTCTAATTTTTATATGTTAGGGGTCTTTATATTAGATGGATCATGCACTGAATCCCCCTTCCAATCTCCTTGGGCTGTTGTATCAGCTCTTTCAGAGAGCACTGGAAAAAACAGGACCAAAATGTGGCTCATGTCATTTAAATGTAATACCTAACCCAATGCAGTGCAAGATGGCACCTTGTAATTCAGAAGTGACCAAGCTCTGTTTTCTAGAAAGTCCATTTTATGAAAGGTGAAAGCCCCTGTGCACTGGACTAGAGAACCAAGCTTTGAAAATAGGGGGTCTCCACTGTTTTGGTCACCATGGATGTGAAAGTGATATGAACTAAAAGCCTTGAGTTTAGAAAAATATCAGTATTGAATTGGCAGCACCTTCAGCCTCCTGTCTTCTTTTGGTGAAACATTGCTCCAACTAATACACATGCGTCACCTGTTGCTTCCTGAATTTCTCCTTTTGTTTAATCACTCAAAATGCTACCAAAATGCTTCAAGCTGGAGAATGTTGTTGGTGCAAAATTGGTGCTGATGGTGCAACAACAGGCCACATGGCAGGATGCACATTGGAAACCACACCCAAAGGTAGACGCAAGTGGTTTTGATTTAATTTGTCAAGTTGAGCTTTGGTCCTGAGGGACAGACAAACCAATGAAATGTGATGACACATCACACTGCACCGTTTCTTTTGCTGGTATCCACCTGAACTCTGTGTGTTTTATAGCTTTTCAAAATGTCCCTGGAATACATAAATGATGTTGTGCGAGTTAAACCAATAAAATACTTTGTATCTTGTAGAAAATCCTGTCGTGGAAAAGAGGTTTTTCTGCCTTTTGCACCACATTTTTCACAAGTTTAGGAGACCCAAGCCTCGTCCACCCTGTAGACCCAGGCCTCGTCCACCCTGTAAACCTAGTCCTCATTGGACCAGGATTGGCCACCGCTATTTCCTATACATTCCTCACTGTAAGACCTGGCATCAAGCTCAGGTATGAGATAATTCTCATGGTCTACAGGAGACTTTCCAGAAAATGTTTCTGTTTTGATGTACTGTCTTTCTTTGGTAAATTAGCATCTTCATCTGTTCCTGTTTTATTTTGACCTCACAATATCTTCACTTTTGTTTTTATCTTAACTTAAGCGTAACTGCCAACGCCTGGGTGGAAACCTGGCATCTGTGCATTCAGCCTGGGAGTATCATCAAATCAGAAATCTGATCGCACGGTACAGCAGGCATCACCCACGAACTTGGATTGGAGGGACTGACCAACAATGTGTAAGTCTTTTAAAAGTCTATAGATAACTGACTGTTTTTCGGATTAACCTAGAAAGGTTCTTACTGAGAGGTGTTAAAGGTGAGTTCAAGCATCTCACTGAAGCTTTGCTCACATCAGTTTGAAAGAAGTAAAAACAAGTCCCCCAACCAGAAGGACAAGAAGATTTGTGGATCTTATCTGTACAGACATACAAGAAATGACTAAATAAAATCACTGTTAGAGAAACCTTTTTCATTCAAACAAGAGACTACTGAAGGTGTCAGATGCATTGCTGTAAATACAGCCCATGCAACTTGAAAACTCTCATAATTCAGTTATCATTATTAGTCAATATGGGTCCTCATCCTGAAGGAAAGGACCACTCTTGCTCTAGAGGGGACCGTATTGTTCCTGTAGCATTTATTTCTTATTATTATTTCCCCACCAGCTCTATTAACCCCCTATACATGACACAAAAACTCTCCAAAATCAAACGTTTTGAAGGAATTTGTTGTTTAACAAGGCCTCCTGAAAGATGGTCAATCCCTAAAAGCCTTCCCAGGTTCACCAGTTTAAATGAATGGAACGAGTAGGATACTACTCCAGACAACCTGTGGCATTTTGGCTGCTATACACAAAAGAAACTCTTACGCATTAAAAGTGACCTGGATGGATTCATGACAAAAATTTGCTGACAGTAGATGCAATTTTCAAATAGATTTGGTCAAAACTGTGGCATCTGTGAGACTGTGAGGGGAAAACTGAGTGAAAAGTTCACTCTAACTTAGGCCAGATGATGTCACTCAATGATTGACAGTTCAGTGCAGCTGTTCATGTGACTTATTGAAGGTGGGAAAATGGAATGTGTAATACACACCGATTAAAAAGTCTGAGGCGCAGAAAATATACATCACTTCAACTGTGATACTTTTCAAAGGGTCGACAAGGACTAGAACCCTGAAAATAGAGTTCAAACATGCATAAGGGACGTGTGCAGCCAGCCAATGCTGCTTGCTGCTTCAGTGATTCTATCTGTTTCAGTCATTAAGTCACTAATTTGATCTTATTGCTATGTTATCAATTTGATTTGATTACAATTATGAAGTTTGTCTTTTGATTGTGATTTTTAAGTTTACAATTAAGTTTCATTATTTTTATTTAGTTAACAAGTTGATGGTATATCTATGATCAATTTAACAATTTAAATTAGTTAAAGTATCAAGTAAACATTTTGATTTGATTATTATGTTAGCATTTTGATTTGATTATTAAGTGAATTAATTTGATTACAATTGTCAAGTAAATAATTAAGTTACCCTAATTAGGTAAACAGCTTGCTGTAATAATGATAATTGAGTTAATAATTTTTTTTAATTAAACATTAAGTAAATGATTTAACTGGATTATTATGTTGACAGTTGGATTTGATTTGGAATATTAAGTTAACAATTGGATTTGATTCCATAATAAAGTTAGTTTCCATTTGATTATTTGATCAAAAGCTTTGATTTGATTAACAATTTAATTCAATTCCTAAGTTCGGCGAGAAGTGGGGTACACCCTGAACCAGTTTCAAGTCGATCGCAGGGTGACATAAAGAGAAAAGCAACAAGTCATGCTCACACTCATAACTAAGGGTAATTTAAAACCACCAATTACATGAGCATGTTTTAGGTTTATGAGAGGAAGCCAGAGGGCCTGGAGAGAACGCACACATGCACAGGAAGAACATGCAAACTCAACATAGAAAGACCCTGATGTACACAGGCATCCAACCTGTAAACCTCCCTCTGTGATGCACATGTACTACCTGCTGCCCTAACATGCCACCCTCCAATAAAACAGTCTGAGTTTGAGTTGCAGTTCAGCCAGAATGTTGAAGTTTTCAGTTGCCATAATGAAAAAACTTAGAGTTTAAAATGTCAAAATGGTTCAGAGTTTAACTGGTCGACAGCAACTGACAGTGCACACATATAGACAGTTTGTGTTAGATCCAGCCCCCTGTGAACGTTCAGATGTATGTGATGGTTGTTTCTGTGTGAATCTGTTCTAATGGGTTCTTTTCTGTCCTCCAGGAGGGCCATTGGAAGTGGAGTGATGGTTCCTGCTTCAACTACAAAGGCTGGTGCTGTGGAGAGCCAAACAATCAAGGGAATGAGGACTGTCTGGAGATTAATTTCAGTGGTAAGTCAAATCACATTCTTTATTGATGTTGTTTTTAAGATGAAGTCTGGAGTGCTACAGGAATTAGATCAAATCAAATCAAATCAAAAGACCTTCATTTATCCGTTAGGAACTTCATTTGTGCACAGCATCAGTGCATGTACAATACAACATGCATTCAAAACAGTCAACCCCCATGAATACCCAACAATCGACCATCAATTGACAGCCAGCACCATAGAAATTAGCATGATCAATGAATGGATGACTAAATAAGTACTGATAGAGGACAATAAATTAGAAATGAATGAATGAGTGAATACATAGTAATGATAAAAAACAGTTGATTAAAATACAGAAGGTCTATAAATAGGTAGATAACAACAAACCCCAGTCATAGACTCGTGTAAACATACATGGAATAGGCTTTCATGAGCCTATTCCAGACGTGCAAAGTGCAAAATTACAGAGTGCAAATTACAGACACAGGTCAGGCATTCTGAAGTGAGATAAAAATGAGCACTTCCTTGTTCCCAAGGTTTAAAGTATACTCCTCAAACAAATTTGAAACATTGTTTTGGTTGATTTTTCGTACTGGAAAACTTCCAGTTTATGAGTATTTTGGCCTTTTTTCAAAGGGGGTGGGGGGCACTACCCACAGAACAAAAATGTTACAATAAGTGAGTTTTCTCTTTTTAAAGCCAGCTCCCTGATGTCCTGTTTTTTTTCTGCTATTCACAGGTCACAAGTGCTGGAATGACCTGCATTGCAATCATAGGCTTCCCTCTGTCTGTGTGAGGAACAGGTGTTAGCTCCTGATTTGACACAACGGCATGAAGAACACAGTTGATGTGCAGTCTTGTTTTGGAGCCTAAGTGCAGAATATCTCTTTATTCTCTCTTTATTTCATTTCTATTGCTGTAACGCTCCATAAGGAATGATACGATAAGCAGCCAAACATGAGCTGGATTGTCTCTGAGGGCCTGTGCCTGTAAAACCATCAGAGCTGAAGGTGTGGTGGAAAGGATGCTGTTGGCAAAAACCTCCTCTTTTAACTGAACTGTTCTTTCTCTTTGCAAAATAAAAAAGCTTCAAGCATCAAAAGATCTGGTCTGTGTGATTTTGCTGTTTCTGTGAGATGTCCCAAAATGGAAACCTCATTAATGGAAGGCTTGATTGTTTCTGTGAGCCACTTGTGTTTTTCAGCCAAAACATACAGTAAAATGAAAAATAGACCCATATTTACCTTTATCCTGCTGGTATGTATGTCCACAGAGGCAGAATATGTCACAGAGAAGATACAAGCTGTCCAGTCAACCAGTCAACATCTGAGCCTTTCAAAGTAAATTAATTTAATAACAATAATAAATTAACTTTATGAATAAAATTTTAAAAATAAAGGTTCACAAAGTGATTTGGCAACCGGGCAGAAACATACAGCAGAGAAGCAGATGGATTGATCCCAACACTAGAATGACCGTATTTGAATAAAGTGTACAACTGTATTTACAATAATAATTGGTGAACATAAGCCAAATTAAAGACACACACTTCCTTATACATGACAACAGCAGAAGTAATTTATATAATTCAGTTCAAATAAATTGATTCTGAATTAAGTGATCAAAACTTGATCTAAGGGGGAGGTGATGCAACAAAAACATGTTTATTCATGTTGTTTTGATTACACATGATTACTTAACTGTCGTGATATGTGCTGGGATCTTTGTCCACAGGTATTTGGTAATCGTTGGTCAAGTTCCTTTGTCTGGTTCCTTGTTTTTGGGAGATTGTTTGATATAAAGTTGTATAAAAGAGCTGCTGCTTCTCTTGATGAGTACCCACACCCTGGGAGGTTGAAGCTACACTGAGAAGAGAAAAGAGAAGGTAACTCTGCTGTAGATTTCTTCTTGATCAACTCATGATGTCCACATTGTCTGTAGTCTGTGTGTCCCATCTTCTCTTGTACCACAGCATGATATCTGCCTGTGTGTTTTTGACAGCATCATCTTCACCATGAAGCTCCTGGCTCTCTCTGCTCTGATTTGTGTCTTGATGGCTTCCACTCTTGCTGCAGGTGAGTTTCATGGTCACAGAGAGTGTTCCAGTCATGTTCATGTGATGTCTCATGTTCATAACTGCACGCTCAAGTGCTACTGATGCTTTAAGACCAGATCCAGGTGATGAATCTGAACCCAAGCAACTAAAAACAGATCAGTTGTCCTCTGATTGAGCACACATACAGTATATGATTAAAATGCAGAATATCTCTACAAGCTGATGACCTGTTACAGCTTCCAAAGAACTAAAAATGTTTCTGTAAACATTGGGAAATTTTGAAGCAATCTGAGTAAAGAATATACAGAGGCCACTTTGTTAGGTAGCCCTTGCCATTACCTTTTCAGACACCATCTGCCTTCAGAGCTCTTTAATTCTACATGCTGCAGAGACATCATCAGAGACGTTGGTCCATGTCTTCATGATATATCATTGCTGCTCATCCATGATGAGAATCTCCTGCTTACCACAGATGTAACTAATTTTACTCATGATCTCTATTTGTGCGTCCAGGACCTCTTGATGTCTTCAAGAGGACATGGGGTTGGACCAGGATCGGCCATCGCTACTTCATCTACGTACATGAAGGTCGGACCTGGCATGCAGCAGAGGTAGGAGATCATTGTCTGCTGGATGCTCCTGATGGGATCTTTCAATACTTCTTCAAATTACCCAGAATGATCTCTTGAGATGTTTTTGTTTCTTTTATTTTGTCCTGTATTCACTTTTTTTCTATTTATCTTCACTTAAAGCAACACTGCGGACAATTGGGTGGACATCTGGCCTCTGTGCGCTCTCCCTGGGAGCATCACCAGATCCAGTCTCTGATTCAGAGAAGCTCTGGAGGCTTTGATAAGACATGGATTGGTGGCAATGACATTGTTCATGTAAGTTAAGAGTCAATAAGATTTTACCCAGATGTTGTTTTATCTGAAAGTAAGTGATATGACCTGTTTTGAAGGGGTAATTGCTTTAGCTCAGATGTTTTGGGTTGAATGTTTTACTTTTGAGGACTCCTATCCTCAGCACAAATCTCAAAGAGGAGTGACTTATTTTAACATGGATGTGTTATGTGTGTGGCATTTTTCAAAACAGAGTGTCTCCTGTTGTACCTTTAAAAACAACAGTATCTCACCTTGTATCTTACTAACCTGGTTGCTGTCCATAATAATTTAATTTTATTGAATCCTTGACTCTGTTCTCTTTTACATTTGCTGCAAAAAAGCCATGTTGTCTTTCAGCTCTCTGTCCTTTTATATATTTAACCCTAGTTTAACAACATAAGATCTGATATTTGCTGAAAAAATACCTGACACTGTTCTTTATGGATCATCACATTGGAAAAATTGGAAGACTAAGTAATAGATGAATACAAATAACAGGAGTAAATAAAATCATGCAGAAATGGTTAAAAGACTGGGAAGAAGACAAAGAGAATAAAAAAAGTCAAGTTAATTTTCGATACATAAATACATGAATAATGATAAAATAAATTCATTCAAGCCACAGCATAAGGATTTCTTCCTGTAACCCCCTAATGCCACAGTTAGCTACCTAAACAATTCAATGTCAAGGCCTTGGACTCACAGTTACCACAGAGTCGACCTGTTAACCAGTCAGTCTTGAGTGAAACTAATGATTGTGAACACATTTGGTCTTAAAAATATAAATATATATGAACATAATATCTGTTAAGGCCATAGGACAAAGTGGTGCAGGTATGAGTACAGAGATGTGGAATAAGTCAGCATTCAGCACTTCATGTTTACAAAGGCCTGGCGGCTATTACATTTTAAATGACCTTAGATTAAATTAAAACCCAGATACCAACTGCTGCAACTAGATTAGTGGGTAAGGGCTCTTGAAAGGGAGAAGATGAAGCAGAAAATAAACTAAATGATTGCAGACCAGTGCCCATATTTAAGGGTAAAAAGTCTAAATGTCTAATAAATCTTTTGTCATGTTCATCTAAACTCAAATATAACCATCTGTATTGGGTCAAATGTCTTTAGGATGCAGGTGATTTGTCTGTAAAACTGTTTCTAATGTCTCCTTATCTGTCCTCTAGGAGGGTGCTTGGCGCTGGAGTGATGGTACCCCCTTCAGCTACACAAGCTGGTGCAGGGGAGAGCCGAACAACTACTGGAATCAGGACTGTCTGCAGATTAATTTCAGCTGTGAGTCTCATCATTTCCCAGTGACATGTAACAACATTAAAGTGTGACTTCATTAGGCACCAGACTGGACCCCCTTTTGCCTTCAGGGCTTCTTTATTATTGGTGTCATAGATTTAACAAGGTGCTTGAAACATTCATTTGTTTTGTCGAAAGCACATCCATGCAGAGACACTCCTGTTCTGTTCCTACAAGCAAATCCCAATGCAGAGCCTAAATGCATTAAGTCTCTGCATTGTCATTTGCTTATTTGCTGTTTGAATGGTGCAGTTGAACAGGTGTAGCTAATAAAGTGGCCAGTTTACTGGTAAATGCTCCTCCTTTTGGCATACGTCCACACAGCTCTGTCCATCTGTTTGTTTGTGTCTAAATCAGATTCTTTGTTACTCTGATAAGTCTAATGTTTTGTGTTTCTGATATTTTCAGCCAACAAGTGCTGGGATGATGTGCCGTGTCACTACACCCGTCCATCCGTCTGTGTCAGAACCAGCAAGCCTTAATCTCTGGATGGACCTGAAGGGCTGAAGATCTTTGAAAGCTCAAACAATGGTGGATGTGTTTCTGTGTGTACTTTTGAGAAATAACTTTCTTCAGTCTCACATGAAACCTGAATCTTCCAATTCTATGCACAATCTCTGTATTCTTTTCTATCGCTGTAACTCCACATGAGAAATGATGAGTGACACAATCTGGAGCTGGATTGTCTGTGAGGTCCTGTGACCACTCTAAAGTCAGACTGTATGTGAAGCTGAAAGGATGCCAAATCTTTTTCTTTTGCTGTTTATCTCTGCAGAATAAAAACGCTTTAAGCATCAAAATCTGGTCTGGTCTGCGAGTTACTTCTGAGTTGTCCTGAATTCTTTGTGTGCTGATGTTACAGTAGTGCCGGCCCTCCCAATGTGGCACCCTAGGCAAGTTTTTATGCAACCCGCCCACATCAGCGATTTACAGACACTTAAATACAAAGTTGACATACAAAGAAAAATGTTGAACAAAATTCCAAAAACAAAGATGTAAGGTAAACAAGAAAAGGTTCATCTTTAGACTTATATACTCTTTCAAAATAAATCAAACTACTTCTTTTTAGTATTGCCTTTAATTTAAAAAATAACATGTCAACGGGGTGCTGGTTTGGCGGAGTGGTTAGCAACCAGACACCCCATGTACTTGCTTCTGCCGGTCCAGGTTCGAATCCAGCCTGTGACCAGTTTGCAGAGTGTCTTCCCTTACTCTCTCACCCCCTTTCACAAGCCTGTCCACTGTCTCTCTCCTATCAATAAAGGCACAAAATGCCCCAAAAATACATTAAAAAAATAACATGCCAACCATTTTACATGCTTCACAAATTACAAAAAAAGCAAAAAAAACAGACATCCTTACCACAAAATGAATATCCTGTAAAAAAAAAGTCAATTAATAATCATAACAATATTAATTACAATAGAGCAATCAATAATTTAAACAACCACAACATTTGCACAATAATTCTATACATAAGCTACTTTACTTATTTGGAATTGTTAGTATTGATATTATTAATTGTTGTAAGAATATTTAGACATTGATTTATATTTTAATTTATGTGAGCTTATCCATTCTAAGTTTTGACAGTTAAAGCTACTTTTGTTAAAGGTAATTTCTTGATATATTGGCACCCCCTGGAGGCCACGGTGCCCTTTACATTTGTCCATTTTGCCTAAAAGGCCTGATGGCTCAGTGTAGCAGTGAGGAATTTCCCATCTTTCATTACTTCTTACTTTCAACATGTTGTTCCAAACATGCTCTGGTTCACTTCTTTGGAAAGCTATGTTGATTTGAGGGTGTGAGAAAGATCACATGAACTGAATTGTGGACCAGAGCACTGGCCTCTGATCCACCTGAAGAAAGAGTCTTGCTTCACGTCCAAGCAGACCAGGGTTTGGGTTTGAAAACCATCTGAACAAAACAAAAGCCTGTCAAGTTGGTCTAATCGCACTGATACGACCACCACTCTCAGGTTCTTTTAATAGGTAAAATCTAAGTCTAAAAGTGTAAAGTCTATGGTCAGAGTGTTTCTGATACTTTGAGGTCATGTTAGGGAGATTGACACACTTTCACCAGGTCAAAACACACACTTTACTGAGCTTGTTCCACTCTCATGAATGCATTGAAGCATACATATCATTAAAATAAGAGAATATATTGAATAATTAAATTTAAAGCTGACAACAGGATGAGGAGCTTGGAGACAGTCAGAAATTTTTGCAGTGCTCCTCAGTGAGTAACACTCCTAGAAACAAGAAAAATTAAGATTTTTAATTTTCTCAGACCCTACATGTACATGTTTAATATTTTTGTACACACTAATAAACCACTCGGCCATTTAAGCTCACAGATAATATATCGGGCTGTCCAGTGTGTTTTACACATACAATAAAGAACATAACTGATGATTCCCTCAGAAAAGTAGGAGAGAAATTGTTTAAGGACCAATTTTGATCTTAAATTAGATGCTCTAATTTCACATTCTCTTAAACCATTTGAGAGACTTGCCTCTTTTTATACCAAGATAAAGGATGATATGTTTTCCTGGAAATGCTATTTGATAAGTATCACATCTTCGGTGCTTTGATACTTCATGAGCCATACCCTTCACCTTTTGTTTGTAGCGCTGCTAACCAATAATGAGCTTCTAGTTTTGGAATAAATACAATAAATCTCCCCACAAGGGACCTGATTTATTAAACAGCCATCCTGGGAAACCTTGAGAAAGAAAGTTTTCAGACAGAGAAGGGCAGTTTCTTCAGAGAGGGCAAAGTGAAATTGAGCTAAACCCTAAAGTCTGGGTTACTGAAACTTACTGATAAATCAAAAGCTCTCTTGCCTTCAACGTTTTCAACAACTCTGCTTTAACTGGTTTTAACAGACGACATCACATCATCCCAACTTTAACTCTCCCCTTGTTGGCTTCTTAACATTTTTAAGATGACTTGTAGGCTTTATTGATAGATTTTAATGCACTCACAGGCCTACCTCCTGGCTGTTTTTCAGGACTACAGATCCAGCTGTTGGCCTTAGATCCTTGTGCTGGGGCCTTGCTAGTTGTTCCAGGGTCAGGCTCAAAACAACAGGGGTTCCTGCTCTCTCCATCAAAGATCATTGACTTTGGAAGGACCTACCTCTTGGCATAAAGTGTGTGGAAACTCTTTAAAATCATGTTTAAAAACTCATCTTTATAGACTTGCTTCATGTGACAATGTCTTATGTTCTCATTTGTGGTGTTACTGGTTTTGTTACTTCTTATTTGTTTCTCTTTATATTTGAGTTTCTTCTTCTTGCCCTATTATTTTGATTGGAAGATGAACAGTTTCTTGTTGTGAGGAGGGTAAGGGGGGACAAGAAACCATTATCTGGGCCCTGTGTGTTTGGTTCCTGGGCCTGGATTGTCGTGCATGTTTTTGGGTTTCCTCCTCTTGTTCAAAGAAATATTCCCCTTCCATGAGCACCACTGCTTTGAATGGCACCAGAACCTCTGATCCTCTCCTTTATTGAATTCTTCATATTTTTTTGTTTTTCTTCTGCAGTCTGTGTTTTTCTGTAAGGGTTATTTGATTCAAACTGTGATTTGTCTTGTTTAGCTCCTGTTGTGTTTAAATGCTTTTGCGTTTTGCTATATTTTCCTGTCAGTTTGTCAACCTTTGCCACTTTGTATAACTTTTTTTTAAGTGCTTTAAAAGATATTTTATTATTTTTGGAATTATTTTTCAACTTTGAAAGGCACAGTCAAGACGGATGACTGGACAGCTTGTATCTTCTCTATGACATATTCTGCCTCTGGGGACATACAAACCAGTAGAATAAAGATACATATGGCTCTATTTTTTCATTTTCCTGTCTGTTTTTGCTGAGAAACACATGCAGCTCACAGAAATTAAACAAGCCTCCCATTACCTTTGCCCGACTCAGCTCTTGTGTACTGGATCTTATAACCCTTGCCTTTTGCCTGATGGACCAGCTTTGTCTGCTTATTTTGCCTTGACAGTTTGAGTCATGACACTCCTGCATGACAAGAGTGTTTTCAACACAGTGTTGGGTAAGGTATTAAAATTAGACCATACAAGCCATACTTGGGCCCTTATTTCCCAGTGCTGTCTGAAAAAGCTGATAACACAGCCCAGGACGACTACAAAGATGATTTCAACATGACCTGACAGCATGGTTTCTACACAGGAAAATGACTTTGCTGTGATGCTGCACTACCTGACAGACGATGACTTGTAGATAAACACAACATGGTAATCAGTCAAAGCTTGCACAAGAGCATTTTTAGAGAACTTGAAAAGTCTGAGAAAAGAGGCAAAGAATCGAGCAGATGTGTGGAGTAGCTTCATTTATATCCAGAAAACTGTCCTCTTGTAATCTGAAAGGTGAATATTTCTTTAGTCCATGAATTCTCAAAATATGATCACAGCTTTCAGAATTCAGGGAAGAAAATTACTGTTCTTCCATGAGAACGTGAGGTTTGTGGAATTTAAGTCAGGTTTTCTACTAAACTGAGAGTTCAAATTTCAGAATTCACACCTTAATCATAGAAAGTAGCAGAAAAAATACTTTAAAAAAGACTTAATCCAAACTGTTTTCTCAGGATTCATAAATTTAAGTCTGAATTCTTGGACAAAAGTCAGAAAACTAAACTAGAGGTTAAACCAACTTCATTTATATCTCACAATTTTGAGAACAAAAGTGATGTTATTCTAATTTTTCATTCTACAATTCAGGGAAAAATGGAATAAGTAAAGTCTTCAGTTTAAGTGCTTTTGTTAAGGTTTCAGAAAATGACCAGTTTAAGGGCTCTAATTCTGTAGACCAAGCAGTCCATCTGCACTGGGCTGAACACAACATGCTAGAAACACCAAAATAAATAAATAAATAAATAGCAGAAAAAAAAAAAAAAAATCACAAGTGTCACCCAAGAAAGGCGCAAACTGCCATATTTCCTACTGTGTGTTGGGGTTAGTTGACATAAAACACTCAAGTAAATCAGAAAATACTAAAAGTCAGATTTAATACTAAAAAGCAATTAAAAAAAAAAAAAAAGAGTCTTGGAAATACTAAAAATGGATTTTTGGATTAAGACAACACTGATTTTATAGGGCTCTACCATGGCCTCCAGCCTCACGTCATGGGTCCCTCATATCACGGGTCCCTACTTCATGCCGTAGTCCAGATTTCCCAAATTCCATTGAATGTGATTGACAATAAAATTGTCCAATCACCTGCTAGACATGCTTTGGAGGTTTATCACATTCCCAACCATTTTCTATGGGCTCTCCCAGATGGACGAGTGAAATATATCAAATGGTCCAACTCAAGTGGACCAATGTTGGTCTTAGTTTGTTTGCACACTGTCTGTGTTAACAAACATTTCAGATCTTCAGATGTCTTGACACAGCTGATGCCCTGACATAAAGTGACAATAAACTTTGTAATCATTGAGGTTTGATCATTTTGATTCGTATCATAGTTCTTATCTGATCAGACCAGATCAGTTGGTGTTGGCTAAGTGTGTCCCGAAAGGTTGTGGTGGAATCTTTCAAGACAGGTATTTGATAATCCTTTATCTGGTTCCTTGTTTTTTGGAGATTATTTGATATAAAGTAGTATAAAAGAGCCATTACTTCTCTGGATGAGTACCCACACCCTGGGAGGTTGAAGCTACACTGAGAAGAGAGAAGAGAAGGTAACTCTGCTTCAGATTTCTTCTTGATCAACTCACAATGTCGATGTTGTCTGCAGTCTGTGCGTCTCAACTTCTCTTGTACCTCAGCATGATGTCTGCATGTGTGTTTTTGACAGCATCATCTTCACCATGAAGCTCCTGGCTCTCTCTGCTCTGATTTGTGCCTTGATGGCTCTGACTCTTGCTGCAGGTGAGTTTCATGACTGCACCGTATACAGGCTGTTGCAGATTTTACAGTAATTGAATGTACATTTTTATTTCCTGTATAATAACTAAATGACACCGATGGATTCAACGTATTTCACAAGTCCAGGAAAGAGCCCAGAGAAAGGATTTGAAGTGGGCAGAACTTTATAAAAGCTTAAAGCAGGTGATTGGATGATCGTTGTGTCAATCACATTCATAATGTTCCAGTCAGATAATGTTGTTGGCATGATTTTAAATGAGCTCGGGTTTGAAACAAGACATTTAAAAATCTATCCGTGGAGGAACATAGTAATCTGATAAATAAGCTGAGTTGTACTAAACAGTGTAGATATGGAGGGTTGATTTGATCATTTAGCTGAAGCAAATAGTCCACTTGCTCAGTCCAGTCCAGTCTGGTCTGAGAGAGACCTTGCTGATGTAGAATAACTACCTTGTATCTTATTGCCATGCTCAGTCCTGCCATGATGTTTGACCTGTGACATGATGCTGTCCTCTTCTGCAGCCTCACCTGGGTAGCAGAGTTTGGCTGTTTCTGCTCGAGTTAATGGCTGTGATTAAACTACATATGAGAATGATCTTCAGCACCTGTTTAGCATCAGTGGCTAATACAACACCTGACTTTTATTGACTGAAGAACCAACACAAAATATTGATCTTATTCAAATTAGTTTTCTATGTCCACACGTTGTGTTCTGTTCACTCAATTCCCATTTTTATAGAAAGCTATTAAAACCTGTAACTATAAAACCAGTTATTTTAGCAAAATTAAAACATCTGCTATATCATGCTCATGAAGGATAACAAAATCAACATCATCAAGTCAAACATGCATACAACATGACAGGCAGGTTACTAAGTCAAAGACAAGAAAGAAAACACTTTAAAATGAGAACATTTCAAAGAATAATGCAAAATATATACTAGTTTAAATCAAATGTTGACAGTATTGCTCATTTGGAGTAAAATAAAACAAAATACATGAGAGCGAAGTCAAATATTGTAATTGCTCCCACAGCACAATCCTATGCAAAGGCTTCCCAGCACTGTCGAGCATGTTAGTGACAAAAACATGTAAAACTTTCATCTCTTGCACTGATAAATAATACTTGCTCTATAGGGCTTGCAGCAACCAAAAATGTAATAACGGCCAATAATGTAATAATTTTGGTCATTTTTAAATGTAATAAAGCCAATAATGCAATAACTTGCCAATGAAGTAATGAAACCTTTGAGCCAATAACGTAATAAGTTATTACATTATTGGCTGGTTAACCCTTACCCTAACCCTAACCCTAACCCTAACCCTCAACATGTGAAATAAGTTATTACGTTATTGGCTCAAAGGTTTTATTACATTATTGGTAGGTTATTACATTGTTGGCTATATTACATTTAAATGGCCAAAATTATTACATTATTGGTCGTTATTACAGTGTTGGCCATTATTACGTTTTTGGTTGTTACAGAGCTCAAAAAGATTGTGATTGGGCTGTCCAGCTCTATGTCATTCACTGTTGATTGGAGCTTCTTATCACATAGTCATGTTACAATTATCACTTAAAGTAACTTTACGTTACAAAAATTTCAGTGATCCTTTTTCAGTTAATCAATTACAGTTACAAAAATTAAGTCCTATTAAAATGTGTGTTTTTGTAAATATATGTCATGATAAAATTCTTCATTGTTCACATAAAACTGCCACTTAAAATCAGTAACTGTGCAGAACTTTTATCGTGTTACTGTAAATATTACTGTAAAAAACAGTCGCTTGGGTAACAGGTGTCAGAGTCATATTGATTTGACTTCAATGATGATTCAAGTCTGTAACTGTACCGTCATGTGTTCCAGATGCTGCAGAGTCAGAGCCACAATCTGAACCTGGATCAGAACCTGAATCAGAACCTGAATCAGAACCGGAATCAGAACCTGAATCAGAACCTGAGGAATCAAACGCAGGTCAGTTCTGCTCTGATTGAACTCTCTTCTTCTTTTAAAATTCTCCCACTTTTTATTTGGTCCATCCAGTTATACGTTGTGGATTTGGTGCTTTTACTGGTTTTGGCAGCTGTACCTGCTCATGATGTTTTTTTGCATTTTGTAACATTTAGATGTTAAAATAATTCAGTGGTTCTTAATTGTGGGGTTCTGGTGGACCCCTGTAAGGCGTGTGGCCAGGGGCAAGATAAATCTGCTTTTTTTTTTTCTTATCTTTTTCTATTTGAAAAAAAGTGTAACAACAGACAGGATAAAAATAATAAGAGTCATGAGAGTAACACGTTGATGTAGGGGGCCATGAAAGATCAGGAATTAGTTCATAAGGTATCATTTGATAAATGTGCTCATGATGACAGATCACTACTTATCACACGTCTGTGTCAAAGCCATTGTAAGTGTTTTATTCATCATATTGGGATACTGAAGATCCTAGAAAAGTCTTCAAATTACTTGATTTTTTACATTTTATCTCAAGAAAAGTGTTCTTAAAGCTATGGTCTACGATTTGGAAGCTTTGTACATATTAATAACACCGTTTATAAGGCTGTTATGGTCCTATGGTCCTATCTACACAGTATAAAGACCAAAAAGAATGAAAAAAATCCATTCAGTATATCCGCTGAAAAGCTGCATACTAGCTGACCAATCAAGCCTAAGAACCTGCAACTATTAATTGGTCCGTGAGTTAGTCCATGAGTCCATCCAATCCTCGTCTCCCTCATTACGCAGTACGCAGCATCTTGCCCATGGTCCCGCCTCCTCCCCTCTACCTCCGGTGAGCAGCTAGCAGCGTTAGCTACTGAACTATCATGGAGCCGGAAAAGCCTAGCGCCCGAACCGAGAATCCGCCTCCCTCTCCCAAGACAGTCTGGCTGCAGACCACCCTTCTCCTCTCCTCTCCCTCGTCTCCTCACTCGCAGTCGCAGCATCTTGCCCATGGTCCCGCCTCCTCCCCTCTACCTCCGGTGAGCAGCTAACAGCGTTAGCTACTGAACTATCATGGAGCAGGAAAGCCTAGCGCCGAACCGGGAATCCGCCTCCCTCTCCCAGCCCAGCGGAGCTCTGCCCGGGTGGAGGCCTGTTAGCCAGGCTAACGAATAGCCTCAAGCCGGCCGTCAGACCTTCAGCATCGGCCGTTTCGCCCCTGGTTGATCAGGTAATGGCTTTGTTTACTACAGTGGGAGATGTCTGCTGAATAACTCTGGTTAGTTTGTGCCTGCACGGGCTAATAACTTGTAGGGGAGCGGGTTAGCCTGTTAGCCGCTAATCGTTAGCACTGTAAGCTGAGCTGGGGAGGACAGGCTGAGAAAGATTAATCCTCCCCCACACTCGGCTCCGCTCTGGCGGCGCCAGAGCCGCATTGCCGCCGGTCCAGTTGAAATGGCTACTGCTATGTGTTATAAGGGAGATGTCTGTCGTGTTTGATACTTTCAGTTGAGCTGAGCTGTTTTTGATTGAGTTTGCTGCTGATATATTGTGCTAGTCGCTCGTAGCTCAGTCCGAGGGGGCTTTATGAGGCGTCACGAGCCGGGGGCGGGATCTTGGGACACGGAGGGGAGAGGTGAGGGAAGGGGGGCAGGCTGCGGTTTCAAATCGTAGACCACAGCTTTAAGTCTGATTTTTACATGTCAGGAGTCTTTATATTAGATGGATCATGCACTGAATCCCCCTTCCAATCTCCTCTAGCTGTTGTTTCAGCTTTTTCAAAGAGCACTGGAAAAAACAGGATCAAAATGTGGCTCATGTCATTTAAATTTAATACCTAACCCAATGCAGTGCAAGAAGGCACCCTGTAATTCAGAAGGGACCAAGCTCTGTTTTCTAGAAAATCCATTTCATTAGAGATGAAAGCCCCTGTGCACTGGACTAGAGAACCAAGCTTTGAAAATAGGGGGTCTCCACTGTTTTGTTCACCATGGATGTGAAAGTGATATGAACTAAAAGCCTTGAGTTTAGAAAAATATCAGTATTGAATTGGCAGCATCTCCAGCCTCCTGTCTTCTTTACGGATCCCTGTCTGCAGTTCTGAGCAAATTTTTGGTGGAACAACGCTCCAACTAATACGTGTCACCTGATGCCTCCTGAATTTTTCCTTTTTGTTTCATTGCTCAAAATGCTGTCAAAATGCTTCAAGCTGAAGAATGTCAGTAAAACATTGGTGCTGATGGTGCAACAACAGGCCATATGGTAGGATGCACATTGGAAACCACAGCCACAGGTAAACACAAGTGGTTTTGATTTAATTTAAAGTTGAGCTTTGGTCCTGAGGGGCAGACAAATAAACCAGTGAAATCTGCAACATGTCTAAGTATTGCCAAAACAAAGCAGCTTGAAAGTGGCCAAGTAAGTTGTTGAAAACGTTCTCAATACAGTGTGTAATCACACTGCACTGTTTCTTTTGCTGGTATTCACCTGAAACTCTGTGTTTTATAGCTTCTCAAAATGTCCCTGAAATACATAAATGATGTTGTGCGAGTCAAACCAATTAATACTTTGTATCTTGTAGAAAATCCTGTCGTGGAAAAGAGGTTTTTCTGCCTTTTGCACCACATTTTTCACAAGTTCAAGAGACCCAGGCCTCGTCCACCCTGTAGACCCAGGCCCCGTCCACCCTGTAGACCCAGGCCTCTTTGGACCAGGATTGGCCACCGCTATTTTTTCTACATTCGTCAACGTCTGACCTGGCAACAGGCTGAGGTATGAGATCATTCTCATGGTCTACAAGAGACTTCTCAGAATCAAATCAAAATGTTTCTGTTTGATGTACTGTTTTTCTTTAGTAAAGTAGCATCTTCATCTTTTCCTGTTTTATTTTGACCTCACAATATCTTCACTTCTGTTTTTATCTTAACTTAAGTATAAATGCCGTTGCCTGGGTGGAAACCTGGCATCTGTGCATTCAGCCTGGGAGTATCAGCAAATCAGAAATCTGATCAGAAGACAGAGCGGGCATCACTCTCCAGCTTGGATTGGAGGAACTGACCAACGATGTGTAAGTCTTTTAAAAGTTTACAGAGAAGTGTGTTTTTAGGATTAATCTTGAAGGGTTTTTAGTGAGGAGCTTAAATGGGGAGATCAAGCTTCTCACTTCAGTCGAGCTTTGGTCAAATCAGTTTGAAAAAAGAAAGTTGATTCAATTATTTAGCCAATAGATTGATTTGATTACTATGTTAACAGTTTGATTTGATTACAATTTTTAAGCAAGGCTTTCAATAATGATTTTTAATTTTACATTTTAATTTGATTATTTTAATTTAGTTAACAATTTGATGTTATAACTTTCATTAAGTTAACAATTTGATTTAGACCAATTATCAAGTAAATATTTCTTTTCGACCAAAATGCTCAGTATTTGATTTGATTATGATCATAAACTAAATTTTATTTGATAACAATTGTTAACCCTATAAAGCCAATTGTATAATATTTGATACATACTTTTATAATACCTCTATCTACTCAATATGATCAACAAATTACAAAAAAACATCTGAATACATTCAGATAAATGATAAAAATGTCCTCAAATGGATTATCAGTTGCCAAAAACACCTAATGTATCAAATGAGATACGAAAAATCTTTATGTTGAATTTTATGGACATTTTGATTTTTATGGATTTTAGCAGAAAGTGAAACAAACATTTCATCTCCAAAGAATTAGAATTTTATGGCTATAATCTATGATCTTGGGCCTGAAATGGTTAAGTAAATGATGCAATTACGATTATTAACTTCTGAACTTGATGTAATAATGATTAAAGAGTTTGTTGTTGTTTGTTGTTGAACAATTTGTTTTGATCAAATTATTAAGGGAACAATACACTTCCAGTATCATGTTAACAATTTAATTTGATTCTGAATATGAAGTTAACAATTTAATTTGATTTGAAAATTAAGTTTATCACAAAATCTTGGATTTATTTGATATGATTTGATCATTAAGTTAACAATTTAATTCAATTCGATTCCTAAGTTAGGTGAGAGGTGGGGTACACCCTGAATCAGTCGCAAGTGATGGTGGGGTGACACAAAGAGAAAGACAATCAGTCATGCTCAAACTCATACCTAAGGGCAGTTTGAAATCACCAATCTTTGGTTTATTGGAAGAAGCTGGATGACATGGAGGGAACCCACATATGCACAGGGAGAATATGCAAACTCCCCATAGAAAGGCCCTGACCAACACGGGAATCAAACCGGCAAACTTCCAGCTGTGATGCAGATGTACTACTCGTCCTCCAATCAAACAGAACTTTAAATTTCTGTAAATGCTTTAACAAAACTCCTTCATGCATTTGTCATAATATAAATAAATCAGTTAAACTTTATCCTTTCAGCCAGCCATCATTACATCATGTTACCTTAAGATGATGTACAATAGAGGTCTATGTTGTACTCTTTTTTAAAAGTAAATATAAATAATATGTCATTTGACCAGAGGTTCATGCTCTGTTACTGGCATCAAATCAAGGAGCTGAAACTTGCTTGAATTCTCAAGTCTGAAAGTTAAGGTTTTCAGTTGCCATGGTGACAAAATTAAAGTTTACAATGTCAAATTGGTACAGGGAGATTTACTAGCTGCCCGACAGCTAAAGACAGTGCCCACACATATGCTGCTTGTGTTAGATCAAGCCCTCTATGAGTGTTCAGATGTATGTGGCGGCTGTTTCCATGTGAATTAGTTCTAATGGGGTCTCTTCTGTCCTCCAGGAGGGTCATTGGAAGTGGAGTGATGGTTCCTGCTTCAACTACAAAGGCTGGTGCCCCGGAGAGCCAAACAATGGAGCCGGGAACTCTCAGAACTGTCTGCAGATTAATTACAGCTGTGAGTCTTATTATCTTACACTTAACATTTAGAGAACACTTCTCGTTAAATTCTGAGTGCTGCAGACATGGAGGTGAGATAGCATTTAGCACTTCCTTGTCCACAAGGCAGAAAGTCTGCTCCCCAGAATACTTTGGAAATATTATTTTGGTGGATTAATTTCTCTCATATTCCCTTCATTGTATTTTATGTCATTGGAAAGACTGATTTATCACCCTCACATCCAGGTAGAACTTGGAAAGATCATAGATTAGTGGGATGAGCAACACAGCTAAACTTGTGGGTAGTGCCCCCCCCAAAAAAGCAACAGCCTACCATTCCTCAGTGAAGCAAGGGTAAGGTACTGGACCTCTTGGGTCATCGGTTGGGTAGTTGGATAGTCTGCTTTGTCATTAATTGGAGGGTTGCAGGTTCAAGCCCAGCTCCGGGCAATATCCTTGAGCAAGATAGTTAACCCCAAGTTACTCCCACTGCTGCATCAGTGTCATGTACATGAACATGAAAGGGCATGAATGTGTAAGTTGATACTGATGGATAACTAATGCAGAAACTTAATTCAATTCAATTTTCAATTCAACCACTTTATTAATCCCCGAGGGAACAATTTCAAAGGCACATGAGTAGCACACACCAAAAACACAACAAAGCATCAACAGTGGGCAAACAAACAAACAACAGGCAAATTGAATGGTATGTCACTGCCCCATAAAGTGCACAGAACCATCAGTAGCCTAAGTGAATGTGAGAGTGAATGGATGTGAATGGGTAAGTGTGACCTGTGGTGTAAAGCAGCTTTGAGTAGTCAAAAAGACTAGAAAAGTGCTATATAAGCTCAGTCCATTTACCATTTCGGATGTTGTCTTCCTGGGAAGCCCACGTCACGGTCTCACAGAACTTGGTCCTTTATTTCGAAATGGTACCAGTACCAGGGCTGATCCCATATACTGCTGCCACTCTATGCAATGGAGCACTTCTCAGTCTCAGTCAGGCTCAGTTTTGGGGGGCACAAACCACAGAACTTAAGATGTTGAAATGTGTTCCAAGCCGGCTCTCTCATGTCCTGTGTTTCTGATGTTCACAGCTCGCAAGTGCTGGGATGATCTGTGGTGCAACCATAGGCTTCCCTCTGTCTGTGTGAGGAACAGGAGGCGGTAGCTCCCAGTTTGACAGAACGGCATGAAGAACCCAGTTGATGTGCAGTCTTGTTTTGGAGCCTAAGTGCAGAAGATCTCTTTATTCTCTCTTTATTTCTGTTCTATCGCTGTAACGCTACATAAGGAATGATTCGACAAGTGACCAAACATGAGCTGGGTTGTCTCTGAGGGCCTGTGCCTGAAAAACCATCAGAGTTGAAGGTGTGATGGAAAGGATGCTGTTGGCAAAAATCTCCTCTTTTAACTGAACTGTTCTTTCTCTTTGCAAAATAAAAAAGCTTCAAGCATCAAAAAATCTGGCCTGTGTGATTTTGCTGTTTCTGTGAGATGTCCCAAAATGGAAACCTCATTAATGGGAAGCTTGCTTGTGTTTCTGTGAGCCACTTGTGTTTTCAGCCAAAACAGACAGGAAAATGAAAAATAGACCCATATTTACCTTTATCCTGCTGGTATGTATGTCCACAGAGGCAGAATAAGTCACATAGAAGATACAAGCTGTCCAGTCAACCAGTCAACATCTGAGCCTTTCAAAGTAAATAATTACAATAACAATAATAAATTAACATTATTCATAAACTTTTAAAAATAAAGGTTTAAAAAGTGATTTAGCAACCGGGCAGAAACATACAGCAGAGAAGCAGATGGTTTGAAGCACAGAAAGATCTAAACAACAAAAAGCACAGTTTGAAGCACTGTTTGAATGAAAGAACCTTAACAGACAAACACAAACAGCAGAATAAACCAAAGAACATGAAAACCTTCACAAAGGACAGCATCAGAGTTTCTGGTGTCACTCAGACCAGTGGTGCTGTGGAGGGGGGTAAACTGTATATCTCTGAGCAAGAGAAAACCTGAAACCCAAAAACATGCACAACAACCTGAGTTCCAAGAACCAAGACATGATTGTGCTAAGATCATGAGGACCAAAATCAGAGGGAAAGCTGAAGACAATTGAGCCAAATGGAATGAGATAAAAAAAACAATAAAACTGGTAATAACAAGAGAAGCAATAGAAAGAAAGACAAACCTAAAAGGTTCGTTAAAATTCATGAAAAATGGGATCAATACATTAATTCATTTGGTTTTCTAATAAGAGAATAAAGCAATATGTCATAAATTAAAAAAATGAGAATTTGAAGTAAATAACTTTCATATGTGACAAGACAGTGGTAAACTCAACAACAGAATAAGGAGCTTCAAATAATACATACTTAATGTTCAGAGCAATAATGATGTATTTTGAGCTAAAGAGAATCAAGGAAACAGAGACAGGATCAGGATGAAGATGACATCACATAAAAGTTTAGTGAGTCACTACCCACAGACCAAAACTGTTAACTGTCATGGGTGAGTTTTCTCTCTTTGAAGCCAGCTCCCTCATGCTCTGTGTTTCTAATCTTCACAGCTCACAAGAGCTGGAGTGATCTGCAGTGCCATCATAGACTTCCCTCCGTCTGTGTTAGGAACAGGAGGTGGAAGTTCCTGGTTTCCTGGTTTCCTCCGTAAGGTTCCTGGCATGAAAAACTTACATACAAAGAGTAAAGCAATGCACCGTTGATTAAATGACATAGGAATTAAAATAAATAACATACATTCATGATAAGAAAATATTACAAAGAGGATAATAATTAAGAAAACATCACATAATAGCAAGTCTATAAAGGTGAGTTCTTAAAAGTGGTGTAAAAGGGTTGTTGCGCCAGTTTTAAAGTTGTCTTAGCTTTTGTGTCTCTCTTTGGCACTTTGCAGTAACTTGAGTGAAAAATTTCCACTATTTTAAACATAACTTTCACTCTATTTTAGAGAGTGAATTTATGTTTTTGTGAGAAGACTTAATTCTTTGTATACTTTGAAAATGTGATTTCAAAAATTTTAAAAGCTCAAAAATACACTGGGGGGAGAGAAATGACTACTCTTTGGTCCTGAATAGATTTTAAATGCCACTTAATTTAGCCTATTTAAAAACATATCAGAAAAATATTTTTTCCAATTTTTTATACAGATCTCTTTATCAAGCCTGATCAAAGATGTTGATTTTTTTAAGTAATGAAATTCAACCCTTTAAATGTCAAAAAGGAAAAAAATGGTGGTGCCCTAATTACCTCGGCCAAGGAGATTATGTTTTCGGGAGAGTTTGTTTATCTGTCCGTCTGTCCTTCTGTCCGTCTGTTCGTCTATGAACAAAATAACTCAAAAAGTTAAGTATGGATTTTGATGAAATTTTCAGGAAATGTTCAGCATGGGAAAAGGACGAACTGATTTCATTTTGGTGTTGATCCGGATCGGCATCTGGCCGCCATGACAAAAAATGGGATTTTTGTGAATAACTACTGAAGTTAAATAGATATCATTATGAATCCAATTGCTAATGGTATGTTTTCATGGTCAAAGAATCTAAATATTTAGATGAACTAAAGGTTGGACCAATATTTATGGTCAAAATTACAATATGGGTGAGGACTGTGGCGTTGGCTGAGGTCCGCGCTCTCCGAGTGCTTTTCTAGTTTGAGTGCAATTTAGTTATCACATGAACATTAATTTTCTTTATTCAATGTCCATTAATATCTAAAAATTACAACTTATGTATAAAAGTTGTAATTTTTAAGACAGTATAAAAACACAACACATTTTAAAAGCATTCACATTTATTATGGTTCCCCGTGTGAGGCTCAGTCGTGTCCTATTTCAGACAGAAGAAGGCATGGGCCATGGGCTCTTCACACAACTTAGCTCTGTTCAGATGGCACAGCTCCTCTCCATCTCAGCCATCTTCTCACTCATCAGCCAAATCCCAGCGGACCGCTAGCGCCTCTGCAACTTCTTGTCATGGAGCAGCAATGCCTGCTTCCACAGTCAGTCTAACAGCTCCGTCTATTAGAATTTTAGGTCTTATTACACCCTGCAACTGATCTGCAGGCTTACAAAATTCCTGTTCACATACAGAGTAGGGGAAACAGATGTTCCTCCTACTATCTCTTAGAGAAATATTGGCCTTGCTACCTTTGGACCAGCAGCTGTGTCATTCCAGCTTCAACTGTAGAGAAAAACCTTCTGCCTACTATGCCTGCACCAGCCTGAACCCTGTGGAGTGAGTGACAACAAAGCAACCAGCATGCAGTAAGATGTTGCTAGTTGAAATGATTTAGACCAGAGGTGACATGAATTAAGCTCCATTTACCACATTATCTCCAAATTTCAAAACCTAAATGAACCTCACTTTAAGTCTCTTGTTCTCAACTTTGTTTAATTTTCACTACACAATTGGTGGTGCCCTAATTTAAGAGTGCCTTTAAGTTTTTAAATCAGCATAAATTTCTAAATTTACTGTCCATAAATATCTAATACATAACAACTTCTGCAAGACAATTTAAAATGCAACATGTTTATTTTGGTGCCCCGTGTGTGGCTCTGTTGTATCCTAATGAAGGACTTCATTGATGATCTTTCTATAACCAAACAAAAATTGGCAAACATAGTCTCAATTCTTTACATCTAACATCTTCTTTTAACCATCAACCCCCTCTGAAAATTCTGGCCATGACTCTTCTTAAGTCTGTCTTTGCTTGCAGTACACCTACTGTTATAATTGTATGAAGACAACATCATTTCTCAGACTCAGCATAGCTCACTGTTCTGAGAAACTGCTGTGGCTAACTACTCATTGGGATATTCCGTCATTCCCTTTAGTCATCCCTTGTCCTATTTGGATATCAAGATAAGTTGATTTACTTCAAATAATTTTTGTTTTCCTCTTTCACACTTGTCAAACCTTACTTTATAATTAACATTCTCATTTCTAGATATTACTTTCAGTTTAATCTCAACTAGATATTCATCTTGAAAATTTTCTCAATACAATTTAACATGTAATCACAACTAGAAAGCTTTCAGTTTGAATTTACTCAGCTTGCTGGATTCGACTCAAGCTGCAAATGAATTTAATCTTCCCTCAGACAATTAGGATCTACCTTTAAATTTTAGAATTTCGCAATTGCTGTATCTTTTCTTTCTCAAAGTATCCACTTACTTCAGTAACTTTTTGAGGTTTACAACTGAGTAGGTGTGAATTGTTGGCGCTGCAATCTCAATTTCATTTTCTAAAATTTACTCCTCTCAGTTTAATTTAAATCCAAATGTGACTTTCTGAATATAACTGCTTTCTCTGACAATGTCCTCTGACAATGTTCGTCGATGGTGCAGTTTGGTAGTGCGCTTGGTCAGTGATCGGGAAGTTTGCACGTTCAAGCCCAGCCCCGAGCGACACATGGCAATGAGTCCTTGGGCAAGACACTTAACCCCAAATTGCTCCCACTGCTATGTCAGTGGCCTGTATATGGGCATGAAAAGGCGTGAATGTGTTAGAGATACTGATGGATAACTTACATGGAAACTTAGAACCATCAGTGAAGTAAATGTGAGAGCGAATGTAATAATCATCTAGATGAGACCAAACAATGTATCCTTCACACACACACATGAACAAGTGGTGAACTTTACCAGTCTGTCTTCTGAGGGATCTTAAAGCCTAGACTAGGCTTCTTCACTATATGACCCTCTTAAGACCAGGCTGTTGTGCCCACTCTTATCTATTCAGCCTCGTATTCATTCTACCTTTTGGACTGCTTATCTCCTCTAAAATCTTAACTTAGAATTCGCCTCCTTGGATGTTCTGAATCAGTCCCTGACTAATGCAATCTTCCCATCATTCTGGGCTATCTGACATTTACATAATACCTCAATTCGCTTGCATTCACATAACAAGGAAGTTAAGCTGACAGCACCTAATTTTCTTCAGATCCTCGAGCATTGGTTATCTAAAGCTTGTCACACATTTGTCAGAAAAGCCTGATGATCCGTGTTAGTTCATTCTCAACTGATCTCCAACCAAAAAAGTTTCTATTGGGGGATTTCGATCAGCTTTGACAGGATATGCCAAAACTAAACACCCATCCTGTGTTTCCCTTCACCAAGCTTCACATCGTTCTTTCAGACTGCTTAACTCACAACATATCTTACATCACATGTTTATTGCTCTTTTTCCACATATCCCTAAGTCTTTATAAAATGTTCAAACACATACTAATTGTGGTGTGGTCCTTACTAGTGAATAACAGTAACTTGCTCAACAATGTTGTGACAATGTGTCAGTGCTTCAGTAGGATTACAGTCAGGAGTTTTATTAGCCAGTGATGCTAAAGATCATTCTCATATGTATGTTTAAATACTCAAGCAGAAATGGCAAAATCTGCTACCTGGGTGAGGGTGCAGAAGAGGACAGCTTTTGTCACAGGACACATATCATAGCAGGACTGAGCAAATCAATAAAATACAAGACCTCTGTTCACAGAGTCCTGACTGTGTGTGTGTGTGTGTGTGGCTGTCTGAATTAACTGTGGGCTGGGAGGGTGGATGGGGTCTTGTATTTTGTTTTGACTCTTACCTGCTTCTGTACTTGAATTTACAGCACCTTGTGTTACACTGTATGTATGAACAATGCTTAATAAATAAGGTCTGATTGATTGTTTAAATATAGTTATTCTATTTCAGCAAGGTTACTCTCAGGCCAAGACTGGAATGGACTAAGTTTGTTGACTGTTTCCTTCAGCTGACTGATCAAGCTAACCCTCCGTATCTATGTCATTTAGTCCAACTTGGATAATTCACCATTTTGCTATGTCAAAGATCTTTAAAGTCTTGTTTCACACTTCAGCTTAGTTGTCGCCATCACATACAGTTGTTTTTGTCTTCACCATGACCTGAGAGCAGGATTTTCACACAGGAAAATGACTTTGCTGTATTCTGCACTACCTGACTGATGATGACTTGCAGATAAACTCACTATGGTAATCAGTCAAAGCTTGCACAAGAGCATTTCTAGAGAACTGTAAACATCTGAGAAAAGAGGCAAAGAGAAGTTCATTTTAAAGTCAAGGCTTTGCTTCTGACTATTTGTGTAGATTCTCATTCATCCAGGTCATGGCTGTCTTGAAGATTTAAAATGGAGGCAACTGGACTGTGTTAAGTTTTGGGAAGATATTTCACTTCTCATTCAAGAAGCTTCTTCAGTTTCAATAAGCTGATGTAGGCAGCAGATATTTCTCTAACTAGAGAAGAAGAAAACAACAAAAGAAGGGTAGGAGTTGTAGAAAGGACTCATAGAAACTCTTCACAGGGTGATTCACAGGCTAAGATGGCTTCTTTAACTCCTCTTTCAACCATCTTTCCTCTTTTGCCAGCACCTGCACATTGCTCAAAAGAGTGTCCCGTGTCCTTTAAGTGAAGGTGGACAGCCGAGTCCTGACCTGAGGAGGTGGCTCTCCTGTGTTGAGCCATATGCTTGTGAAGCCGTTTAGTTTCCCCAATGTACAGGTCTGAGCATTCCTCACTGCACTGGACTGCAGACACCACATTACTCTGCTTTGCTTCTTGACTGTTATTCTTAGAGAGGCTGAAAGAGACTTTGAAAGCATGACAACTGTAAGATAAATGAGTATTGATTTTAAAAATCCCATGCCATCAAGGTGGCATCATGCAGATGTGAAGGGTACCTTCATTTATATGCAGAAAACTGACTGTCGTCTCATAAGCTAAATATTGATTATTTCTTTAATGACGTTTGACAAACTCCACTCAGTTTAGTTTCGACTCAAAAACAAATGATAGAGTTAAGGCGCAACAATCCAATGCTTTTGTTAGGGGAAAAGGAGGAGCTGAGGGGAAGTGAAAAGTGAGACTGAGGGATTGTTTGGGGATCTAGTGAGGAGTGAGAGCTGCACGGAAGTGGAGAGTGAAGTCCAGAGCCGGCAGCAGAGAGTGACTGTTGAGCTGGGCAGTGATGAGGACTCGTGAAGACACTGCAAAAGGAGGACCACAGGAGCATATAAGCATGAGGCCACAAAAGCTCGAGACCGGTCTGGAAACCACATTTTGAAGGTCTTGGTCTTGTCTTGGACTCAAGAGCATTTTTATTCTGTCTTGTCTCAGACTGGCCGGACTTGGGATTTTCCATCAAGACCAATCAAGACCAGCACTGATCTGCGGTTCTTCAGCGTTATTAATGTGAATAAGGAGGAACACTTGGTAAAACAACAAAAGCCCCAATTCATGTGTCATTCCCCCCTGTGAGGACTGCAACCTTTCCAGTGCTGTGACTGAAGAACACCCCCCTAAACTGTTCAACCTTGTCATGGTTTTTAAAATTGATTTTGATGGTCCTGGTCTTGTCTCGGTCTCGGATTTTCTCAGTCTTGGTCTCGACTCGGTCTCGACTCCCAAACGTCTTGATCTTGTCTTGGTCTTGGTGAATTTTGGTCTTGGCAAGTCTTAGTCTTGGATAGAGTGGTCTTGAGCACAACACTAGCTTTCAGTGGGGTTGGTCTGTCAGAGCAAGACCACGGTGCAGCGCTTCTGTGTCATGTGGAATTCTGGGGTAAGGATACATGTAAGGACCACCTGAGAAGTGAGTAATTATATTCATTATTTTATATTGGGTCTTGGAGTTAAAGTTGCATAAAAAACTAAAAACAGAATTTTCGAAAATAAAAAAAAACATGAGAAGCACTAAAATGGAAATTGGGAAAAGAATAACACTGATTTTAGAGGGCTCTACCAAAGTCTCAAGACCCACATTTAAGGGTCCCTCATATCCAGGGGCGGACTGGGGTGGAGGGGTGGCCCGGGAAGTCATTGACAGAGAGGCCCACTTCATGCGCGGTGTGCGAAGCAACCAAATGCTGACACAATTTTCCCATACCATGAGGGGAAAAAGAATAATCTAACATTGTTTTGGACCATAATAATATAGCAGGGCTGCCAACTTTTCAAAAACCCTTGGAGTGAGATTTGGTGAAGGCAATCAAAATTTTGCCCGCATACACGGCGACATTTAACACAAAATACCTAATTTTGTGCAGGTTTAATCAGACTAGCACTCAGAAGTAACAAAAAGGTGCATGTGCAATCAACTTAGGTTAAAGGTAAAAAATAAAATTAAAACAAATGCTATATTCTTCTGTCTGATACGTCAAGCTCTTTAGCCCTACATAGTGATATACACAATAACTATAATGTCATTGTTCCTCATAAGTCTATGTCCTACCTGTCTACAGGTTTGTGTTCATGCACAACCAGTAGTTCCAAGATCAGGGTTTACTCACCAAAAACACTGGTCTGATCACCACTACAGCAGCTTTACAAGAATTAAAAGCTCAAAACAATATATAAATCTAAATGACATTTTTAATGAAAAGCTGAACTAAATCAAACCACACTTTGATTTTATTTTTTTTATCAAACTGTCAACAAGCAGCAACAAAACAAAATCTGAATATATCACATAACAATACACAAACCTTTACATAATTAACCAATTAAAGCCTGTTGTATCTTATTTGATACATATGTATTTGATACCTTCACCAAATCAATATGACCTACAAATACAAAAGAAACATCTTATTCAGATAAATGGTAAAAAGTGTCTTTAAATGGATTATCAGTTGCCAACAACTAATTCTATCAAATGAGATACCAAAAATATATGTGTTAAATTTTATATTCTTTTTTTCTTTCTTTCTTTGATTTTAGTTGAAAGTAGGATTAACATTTCAGCTCCCAAAAAGTAGAATTTTCTGGCTATTATTTGTGCATTCATTTTTTAAAGGGTTAAATTATGTAATGCAATTAAATATATAATTAGCCTAGATTTAATTTTCCTTTAGTAAATGAACAAAGTTTTGGGATCAATTTGAAGGCTATAAGTCCACATTACTATGAACTATCTATTTAAAAAAACTTTGAAAATATATGCCGTAATTTTAATTGGAGGACAATAAGGAGTGAAAATTAAGAGTCAGAATTTAATTAGAAACTTGATCTGTTCAAGTTAACATCTAATATTTGTGTCATAAATGAGAGGATGAGGATGTCACAGCCAGGCAGAGGGGAGTGGGAGTTGGGGTTAAAATCTTTCAAGAGTTTAAATTTTCAACTAAAATGTTTATAAGACTTGACTTGTATAGTACAGTCAGAAAACATTACCATACAATTGGAAAACCTTTATTTGTGTACAGTGGGGATTTTTTGGGGGACAACGTTATAGAAGGCAGGGACACGACCAGTTGTTTAATTTTTGTTTTATTCTAGTGGATAAACTCTGACATACTCGGATGAATGTTTGTCCTTTTAGGCCCCCACACACTAAAGATATTTTTACCTCATTTATGCACTGTCCACTAATAATGGCCCTGAGACCCACTTATGGGCCTCCAGCCACAGGTTGAGAACCACTGCACTAGCAGATTGTATTTGAAGCTTGATCCTTAAAAGATTTCTCACATAATGAAGAATATGTGATCCAGGGAACCTCAGGATGAATTTATCATTTAGAAAACAGTGAGTGAGTGAAGACAGCAGCTCAGATGGACTGATGAACAATGTTGACTTTTGATTCATCAGAAGGTCGACTCGTCTTTTTTTAAGTCTTTGTGTTCATTTAAAATGTGCTCATGAGCTATCAAGACACAGTTTGAAATATTAAATCACACATAGTGACTGACGATCTCTCACTGCTGGGATGCGCGTCTCTCTGCGCCTTTACGCACACCGGCACAAAGAGGAGCGCGCGTACACGGAAAGTGAAAGTTAAAGTCACACAACCATCCTATAAGTATGTTTTATAGTGGTTATATGGTATTTCTTGGCGTTTTCTAGTGGGTACAGGGTGCATACCTGCATATCTTGTACATTACACCACACGACCTCTGCGTTCTCTCTGCGCTTTTGTGCCTCTGAGAAATCGGACATGTGGCGTGAGTGCGTGCGAAACCAACCAAATGCGCGAGTCTCACGGCTAATGCGTGAAAGTTGGCAGCCCTGTTATACATCCATGACTGTCCCCCGTTCGAGCAGCGTGATTGACAGGCGACTCTGACACAGCCTGATCCGTCCCGCCCCTCTCTCTCATGTTGCGGCCGCGGTCCACCGCCCTTGGCCAGACACTAGAGAAACGGTAAACCAGCAGTGGAGTCCTTTTTTTCCCTCAGTCTTGGACGTACCGGCGCACTGAGGCAGCGGCCCACCGGGAAACCTCCCAGTGCTCCCGATGGCCAGTCCGCCCTTGCTCATATCCCCCAAGCTGTACCACATGCCTCAGTCTGGATCTTACTAAACCATTTTAACATCGACTAACTGACATTTTACTGATCTCACACTTCATGGGAGTTTAGTTTGTTTCCACACTGTCTGTGTTAACAAATATTTAAGATCTTCAGATTACTTGACACAGCTGCTGTCCTGAGATAAAGTGATTAAAACTTTGTAATCATTGAGGTTTGCCCATTTTGATTCTTATCATATTTCTTATCTGATCAGACCAGATCAGTTAGTGTTGGCTAAGTGTCTAGCCAGAGGTTGTGGTAGCATCTTTCTCCACAGTTATTTGGTAATACTTTGTCTCGTTCCTTGTTGCTGGAAGATCATTTGATATAAAGTTGTATAAAAGAGCTGCTGCTTCACTTGATGAGTACCCACACCCTGGGAGGTTGAAGCTACGCTGAGAAGACAGACAAGAAGGTAACTGATGCAAACTTCTTCTTGTTGAACTCATGATGTCTAAGTTGTCTGCAGTCTGTGTGTCCCAACTTCTCTTGTAGCTCAGCATCATGTCTGCCTGTGTGTTTTTGACAGCATCATCTTCACCATGAAGCTCCTGGCTCTCTCTGCTCTGCTTTGTACCTTGATGGCTCTGACTCTTGTTGCAGGTGAGTTTCATGACTGCACTGTAAACAATTGTTGTTACAGTCAGTAACTGGTAGCCAACCATCCCAACAGTAGAATGACTTTATCTCAATAAACATCACAACTTTATTGACTATAATGATTAACATCAGTCATGTGTATCCATGGTTTTTACACATTTTGTTGAAAATAATCAAAGCATAATTTCTGTATTTTCACAAAAACAGAACACAGATGTTCCTTTCATTTCCAGTATAATATTAAAGGACATTCAGCATATTTCACAACTCCATCTAGATAGAGCTCATAGAAAGTTAGGAGGGCAGAACCTTTTAAAAGCTAACAGCAGATGATTAGATTTTTGGTTAGTCAAGTAAATTCATTATGGGCAAGTCAATTTATTATGTTAAACAAATTTGCTTAAAGGCACTGTGAGGAGTTTCTAAGTAATTACAAAAAAGTCTCACTTTTAGATATATGCCTGATGGAAATACACACTTTAAGATAAGTTTTATAGCATCAAAATAGGTTATCTATAAATGCTATTCCTTAGCCTTCCGGTCAGGTCAGACAGGGCTGGACTAGCCTGGATACACAACTTCGGGAACAAGACAATTAAAACTAGAGCAAATTTATATTATTCAGACACTTCTAACAGCACCAGGCTGTATATTGATATATAGCTGGCTACAAAACTACGATACTAAGTTTTCAAAAAAATTGCTTGTTGTCACACTTCAAAAACTACCACCCTATAACTAGAAAGAGATACATTACCTCGTGGCTTTGCATCCTGTAAGTTGTTGAAAGAATAAGCTGTAAAGCAATGCAGAGTTCTAAAGAAGGTCCGAGCTGCATTCGTTAGCATCACAACAAACACACGCTTTGGCTTGGGTCTTTTGGTGCATTCCAGTTGTAGTCAGAAGTAGGAATTTCCGAGTTCCGAGTAGGAAACTGCAACTGGAACGTCCCCAGAAGTCGGAATTTCCTACTGGGAACTCGGTGAAACCTCGCCACCCCCGAGCTAACAACAGCTAACAATAGCCTGGTTGATCGGCATGTTTTTTTTCCGACTTCAACTTGAATGCCGATAAGTCGGAGATGATGTCACTCCCAGTTCCGAGGTTACTGGAACGCAGCATTACGACAGTCGCCGCACGTGCTCATGGGTAGATGAGTCTTAATGTCGCTGGTAATAGATTCTCCTCATAGCACCTTTGAGTCTGAAACAAGACGTTTAAAGATCGTTTTGTGGAGTAACAGCAAACTGGTGAATAAGCTGAATTGGACTAAACAATGTAGATACGGAGGGTTAACTTGATCAGTCGGCTGAGGCAAGCAGTTCACTGAATCAGTTTAGCCCAGTCTGGGCCTGAGAGAGACCTTGCTGATGTAGAATAACTACCTTGGATTTGATTGTTGTGCTCAGTCCTGCCATGATGTGTGACATGTGACATGAAGCTATCCTCTGCTGCAGCATCACCTGGGTCACAGAGTTGTGCTGTTTCTACTTGAGTTGATAGCTGTGTCAGAGTCATGTTTATGTGACTTCAGTTATGATTTAGGTTCATAAAAGCATGGTCAAATGTTTCATAAAATAAATAAAAGCCTAAAGCTGATTGTCCAGCTTTAGGTCACTCAAAATCATTGTAGACTGGAGCTTGGTGAAATTAATGCATTTTTACCAAAAGTAAACCTACTTTCTCCTCCACCTGTATCATAGTATTGTCATGTTGCAATTGTCATTTAAAGTTATTATGTGGGAAAATAATCACAACTATCACTTCATCCAAGTAATGTCAGCCACACAAACATTTTTCCTATTCAAAATGTGTTTTTGTAAATTTTATTTAATGATAAAATCCTTCTAAATGTTCAGATTATGCTGCCATTTAACGTCACTAACTGTGCAGACATTTTACAGTGTTATTGCAGATATCATAAAAAACAGTCACTTGGGTAACAGGTTTCAGAATCATATTTATGTGACTTTAGTGATGATTCAGGTTCATAACTGCATGGTCAAATGTTTCAGATGCTGCAGAGCCAGAGCCACAACCTGAACCTAAATCAGAACCTGAACCAGAAGCTGAATCAGAGCCTGAGGAAGCAAAAGCAGGTCAGTTGTGCTCTGACTGAGCTCTCTTATTATTACATTTTCTAATTTTTTACCTGTCTATCCAATAATATGCTGTGGATTTTTGTGCTTTCCCTTTTGTCTGCTGTATTTTTGCATTTTGTGACATTTAAATGTGTTAAAATAATCCAGTGGTTCTTAACTGCGGGATCTGGTTTTCTTACTGATCTTTTTTCTAATAGGAACAAAGTGTAACCACAGGCAGTGTAAAATAGAGACATGAGAGGAACAGGTTTATTTAGGGGCCATGAAAAATCAGAAATAAGTGCAAAAATTAAGCATAATTTAATCAATGTGCTCACTGTGACAGATCACTACTGATCACATGCCTCCGTTAATGCCATTGTTCTAGTGTTTTAATCATCATATAGGGATTCTGCAGATCATTGAAAAGTCTTCAAATTACTTGATTTTTGACATTTTAATCTCATGAAATGTGTTCAGAAGTCTCATTTTTATAATATTTTATAATATTATAAATGGATCATACACTGAATCATCCTTCCAATCTTATTTGGCTGTTGAATCAGCTTTTTCAGAAAGCACTGGTTTTCAACAGGACCAAAATGTGGTTCATGTCCTTTAACATTTGTACTTAACCCAATACAGAGCAAAAAAGCACCCTGAAAAGCAGAAGTGACCAAGTTCTGTTTAAGGTGAAAGCCCCTGTGCACTAGTCCAGGAAACCACGCACACAGAAAAGGGGGTCTCCAGTGTTTTGGTCACCATGGATGAGAAAGTGATCCAAACTAAAAGATTTGAATTATGTCAAATATCAGTATTGAATTTGTAGCACAGCCAGCCTCCTGTCTTCTTGACAGATTAATGTTTCTTTCAGTTCTGTACAAATTTTTGGTGAAACATCACTCAACTAACACATAGGTCACCTGATCCTGCCTGAATGTATCCTTTTTGTTTAATCAGTCAAAATGCTGCCAAAATGCTTCACGATGAAGAATGTAGGAGCAAAATTGGCGCTAATGGTGCATCAATAGGCCATCTGGCAGAAAGGACGATGGCAACCACAGCCATAGGTAGACACAAGTGGTTTGATTTAATTTCTCAAGTTCAGCTTTGGTCCTGAGTGCAACACAAACAAATAACAAAATCTGCCATATGTCTATGTATTGCCAAAACAAAGTGGACAGCAAGTGGGCAAGGAGGTTTTTGAAAATGTTCTGAATACAGCATGTGATCACCCAGCACTCTTTCTTTGGCTGTTTTTCACCTGAAACTCTTTAAATTAGTTATTGGAACCATCTGCAGCAAAGCATGGCCCTGGATTTTCTGCTGACTGTGGTTTATGTTCAGGCTGATGCTCTTCACCTCATCCAATCCTCAACAATTAAGAACTGCCATTTAAAATTCCCAGAGTGACTCAATTTACATCCTGTGTGTTTTGTAGCTTCTCCAAATGTCCCTGAAATACACACATGATGTTGTGTGAGTCAAACCAATAAATGTCTTATATCTTGTAGAAAATCCTGTTGTGGAAAAGAGGATTTTCTGCTGGAATTTGAAACCCAGGCCCCGTCCATGTTGGAGACCCAGGCCCTGTCTACACTGGAGACACAGGCCCCGTCCACATTGGAGGCACAGGCCCCGTCCACATTGGAGGCACAGGCCCCGTCCACATTGCTGACACAGGAGGTGGTAGCTCCCAGTTTGACACATCAGCATAAAGAACCCAGCTGATGTGCAGTCTTGTTTTGAAGCCTGAGTTCAGTACATCTCTTCTTTCTCTTTTTATTTCTGTTCTATCGCTGTAACGCTACATAAGGAATGATACGACAAGCGACCAAACTGTAGCTGGATTGCCTCTGAGGGCTTGTGTCTGTAAGACCATCAGAGTTGAAGGTGTGATGGAAAGGATGCTGTTGGCAAAACCTCCTCTTTTACTGATCTGTTCTTTATCTTTGCAAAATAAAAACGCTTCAAGCATCAAAAGATCTGGTCCGTGTGGTTTTGATTTTTTTTTGTGAGATTCCCCAAAATGGAAATCTCAAGAATGGCAAGCTTTTTTGTTTTTTTGAGAGTCACGTGTTTCCAAAACAGACAGTAGAATGAAAATTAGAGCCATAATTACCTTTTTCCTAAAGGTATATACTGTATGTTCACAGAGGCAGAAAATGTCACAGAGAAGATATCAGATGTCCAGTCACTCAACTTGTCTGTGCCTTTCAAAGTTATTTATAAAACTAATACTAGTAAATTAAATTCATTTATAAACTTTAAAATAAAGGCTTACAAAGTGATCTGACAACCAGACAGGAAAATACAAAAGAACGGTTAAGCACAAAAGGACCTAAACAACAAAAAGCACTATTTGAATCAAAGAACCCTCACTGACAAACAACAAAAAGCACTATAAACAAAATAACAATAAGAACTTAATAAGGGGGAGCATCAGAGTTTCTGGTGTCACTCAGACCAGTGGTGCTCATTGAAGTGAGGAAACTGCACATCTATAAGCAAGAGGAAATGTAAAACCCCAAAAACATGCACAACAACCCAGGTTCCAAGAACTCAGACATGATTGAACTGAGACCATGAGTGCCAAAGTAAGTGGGACTGAGGTGTAACTTCAGAACAGATAGAACTACAACATTGATTCATATGGTTTTCTCATGAGAGAGTAAAATGGTGCGTCAAAATTAAAGAAAACAAGAACTAAAGGTAAATAAAATGTGACAGGAAAAAATAAAAATCAAGCAACATAATATAGAGATCAAGAAATAGAAACTTATTTATGAGACTAATAATGATAAATATTGTGTTAAAAGAACGGGAAACAGAAAGACAATACAAAAAATTAAGATGACATTACATAAAATCAAGTCTGTAAAGGTGAGCTCTTGTAAGGGATTTAAAAGGGTTTGTGCACCACGTTTTAAAGCTGTGTTAGCCTTTGTGTCTCTGTGTGGCTGTCTGCATCCACTTGAGGGAAAATATACCACTATTACAACGATAACTTCCTATCTGTTAGAAAGAGTGAATTTATGTTTTGTGGTAAGTACAATTGATTCTGCATAAATGTTGAACATGTGCTTTTCAAAATTTTAAAAGTTCACACGGTGGGTAAATTGACCACCCTTTGGCCCTGAAGTGGCTGTTGACAGCCATTAATTTAGCCTCTTTAAAAACACATCAGACAAATATATCATCAATTTATTTTCCACAGATCTTTAAATCAAGCTCAGCCCTGACCTTAAACATTTGATTTTTTTTTTTAATTATGGATTTTAACCCCTTAAATGTCAATTTCATAAGTGATGTCACATATTTGGTGAAATAAAAATGCACAAAATGGCCTACATTCAACGTAAAAAAAATGATCAGAGATTGGAGATTTTTTTAGATGCATCACACTCTTGGACATGCCCAAGATCAGTAAAAACATTGGCTTTGATATTTTATATTTCTTTTTACAATCTCAGATTTGATTCTGTTTGGTCCTGTTTTAGCTGTTAAGAGCAACTAAAATAAGCTGCTGTAAAAGAAGAAAAAAAAAATCAAATAAATATCTTTTTCATATTTTTTCTCATGTCTGCTCACCAAGCTTGGCCCTGACCAAACTTATTGACAATTTGAAAAAAATATGGATTTTAACCTTTTAAATGCTAATTTCATGTGCAATGGGACTGATTTAATGGGGAAAATGTCTATTTGCAGTGAAAAAATGATCAGAGGATGCAGATTTTTCAGTGACATCGCACTCTTGGAAATGTCAAAGGTTATTAAAGACATTGGCTTTGACGAATCATTATTTGTGGTGCAGAAGTAGATTTAATTTTTTCCTCTCCATTGACTTTTATTGTAGCCACATTTTTGAATGCACATCCATGACACTGCACAATCATGCATTCTGCAGTGATGGAGTGTGTGTGATTGTCTATGTTGGTGTGTTTGTGTGTTTTCAGCTGCCGCAGTACATGGAGCATGTCACGTGGTGCTCTCTGCAAGTGTGAGCCCCACAGATGGTACAGGTTTTGAGTGTTGTTCCCCCCCTGCACACTATTAGCATGCTGATCACAAGTAACTACTCACCACAGATCCCAAACTCCACATGCAGGGCTCAGACTGAGGCCGTTATTGAATCCGCCTTCTATGCTAGCAGCACGTACTGATTCACCCAAAATGTAGTATGCAGTGTACAGTATGCGAACAAATGCGAAGTTGCAGTATGCAAAAAATACACGGATGATGTACTGATTTGAGGAAAAATTCACAGTATGTATCAGACCAGTCTGCTTCCTACTGTTACCCACAATGCAAAGTGCCTGTATTGAATATGACTGAGAGCAGAGCATCAGGCAAATAGATATTTAAGAGCCATTATTTGTTATCTTTACCTTTTCAACATGTACTATTGTGTTATAAGTTGTTAAAAGGACACTGTTGTTGTTGCTTTTCCGTTAACGGTTTGTAACAGACACAAGGTTGTGTTAAAGGAACACTCCGACTATTTTGGACCCACGACCTTTCCCTATCATTGACAGAGTGAGACAAGCTCAAAAATACCTTTCTGTGTCTCTGCGTCCAGTGGCTGGCTCCCAGCTGGTAGCTCCGTAGGTAGCTTAGCTCAATCACTGGAAGTCAATAGGAGTCAAAGTCGGACTGACGAAAGTGGACAAAATACTCCTTGCAGTGGTCCTGTGGAGGGCGTATTAGCACCTAAAGTAAATCCGAATGGCTATAAAACATTTTAAAAGACATGTTTTCTTTCTTAAATCTGTTAAAATAACGTTTAGATAAACACAGACCTGCGCATGAGTTTATGGACAAAATACTCCTTGCAGTGGTCCAGGGGATGGCTTATTAGCATGTGAAGTAAATCCGAATGGTTATAAAACATTTTAAAAGACCTGTTCTCTCTTTCAATCCGTTAAAATGATGATTTGATACACACGCAGATCTGCGCATGCGCAGTGCTCCGCGGATGGACCGGAAGTGGCAGCCGGATTGAGCACTGCGCATGTGCAGGTCTGTGTGTGTATCAAAACGTTATTTTATCAGATTTATTAAAGAAAACACGTCTTTTAAAATGTTTTATAACCATTCGGATTTACTTCACGTGCTAATAAGCCATCCCCTGGACCACTGCAAGGAGTATTTTGTCCACTTTACGTTATTTTAACGGACAAATGTTTTATAGCCATTCCACAGACCACTGCAAGGAGTATTTTGTCCACTTTCTGATTGACTCCTATTGACTTCAGTGATTAGCTCTTACCAGCTATTAGTAAATTTTCCTGATTCTCCTCATTCAGAATACTGTACTGTGCACTGATGTTTATTCTTGATTTGTTGTTTATTTCTTTGAGTGGCTCTAATATGCGTCACAAAAAAATATACGAAATAATTCCTCTCCGAAATGATACAAATTCTTCATCACTGACTGTTCCATTTAAAATGCTGCTTCTGGCAATATCTTGGCAGATTAATACCTGATATATCAACATGTACTCATGGTTTGTTTGTTTTGTACATTTAAAATAAAGCTTTGGAAATTAATCAGCTGTAGTCTACTTCTGCTTTGTTCAAACTGGAAAACCAGCGTAGTATACCACAAAATAAACCTAACAGAACATTTATACTACATACTACATTCCAGTGTAGTAGGCAGTATGTAATGCCAACTCATAATATGTTCATATGCAGTATGTAGTAGGGGGATTGGAAAGCAGCCTATGATTCAGCTCTTTCAAATCAGCATCTCCATGAACAGCCCGACTCCAACCAGAGTCAAACCTCACAGCAGAGCACTGTTAGCCACGTACCACGAACCAGCCATCTTCATACAGCTCTCTGAACCCATTAACTCCAACTCTGTACGGTTCAGGGCCTCAACTACACTGCCAACAAAAACCTCTGACTGAAGAAGGCACAGACAGTGGTCTTCTTCACACAACATAGCTCTGACCAGCTGGTACAGCTCGCCATCATCTCTGCCAACTCCTCGCTCAGGAGCCAAATCCTACTTGACCACCATTGCCTCCTGAACTTCTGCGGCCCATTCCACCGCCTATGCCGATAATGATCCCAGACTACTGCGTATCTTTCCATCAAACTCCCAATCTGCTCTTCCTGCTTTCAGCAAAGTATATCACCGAAAGTGACCTCAGGCACAATTCCATGGAGCATCAACGCCTGCTGCCACAGCCATTCTCACAACCCCTCAGTGAGAAGGTCTCAATACACACCAAACCTGAATCTTTAATTTTTGAGAATTTGCATTTTTGTATTTTACGCAAGTTTAACCCCAACACACAGTCAGATGATGACCCACAGATAAACCCACCATAATAATCAAAGCTTGCACAAGAGCATTTATAGAGAACTTGAAACATCTGAGAAAAGAGGCAAAGAGAAGTTCATTTTAAAGTCAATGCTTCTCTTCTTGTTATTCTGAGTGGCTGATCAAACTTTAAAGCAAAACAACCATAAGATAAAGACTGTTCGTTAATTTATGCCATCAAAGTGGAATCAAGCAGATGAACGTGTTCCTTCATTTATTAATTTAGTTTTCAGAATTCAGAGAATAATGTCAGAACTCTTCTATGGGAATGTGAGTCCTGTGCATTTGAAGTCAGGATTTCTTTAAAACTGATTTCAAAAGTCAGAATTCACACATTAATCTTAGAATTTGTAGTAAAAATAACTTAATCCAAACTGTTATCTCAGATTCCTATATCTAAGACAGAATTCTGATAAAAAAAGTCAAAAAAAAAACTGTGATTAAGGTTAAACAAACTAAAGAGAAAGTGAGAAAAAAATTCTGAAGAAAGTGACAACGGGTGAACAATTGACAAAAGTTAATGTTGAATGAAGTTGCATTGCAAAAATGTGTCTATTGTTTTAATGCCCATAATTTGTTTATTTGTGTAAAGTCTGACTTTAATCAACAAATGATGAAAGAATCCAGAATTTGAAGAACTGAGACAGAAAATTGAGAACGAAACTGGAATTCAGCAACCGGACACTTCAGATGGACTGTTAAGTAAATCTCATTCATCTAAGTGGGAAACAGCCCAGAGAAAGTGTTAAGTATTATTATTAATAATAATAATAAAAATAATAATAGTAATAATAATGTGACATTTATTTGTGTAGCACTTTCAAAAACAGAAGTTAACAAAGAGCTCTGACAAGCAAAAATGACAGCAAAGCGCAAACGGAACAAATCAGAAAAAATGCATAAAAAGTTCAGTCAGAAGTCCTCTGCCCTTCAAGGGACCCCAAGGAAGGCAGATGCCACCATATGTGGGTGTAGTCCCCAAAGTCTCCAGGTCCAAAATCAAGGGCCCCCCAAAATAAATGTGTCTGACGGAACCATCATGTAGTCACCAAGCAGATATGCTTTTGACAGTTATAGCACATTCCCAAACATTTTCTGAAGGATCCCCAAATGCACAAGGGAAAAAAATCAAAGTGTGAGATTACTAAACTTAAGTCCTTGTGCCCCAGTTAAACATTCCTGTTTCTCATGGCAATTGTGCATGTTTGTCATAATCCTGATGAATCGTGCTTTGGCCGTGGTGCATGCACAACTTGATCTGGATCAGTGTTGTGTAGTTGTGGACAAACGCAGGGCATTGAAGAAGGGTCCTGATTGTTTTGAACTATTCAAAACTGTTGTGGAGAATCGTTGCTCTCAGTATGATGATGTGGAAGCTTTATGCAGTCCTAAGGGGAAACAGTATGAGCATAGCATGGATGGGGCTTAATTGGTATGATCATGGCTAAATCTAGAAAGCTTTCTGAAGACGGTTGACAAGGACGTATCCCATTGTGCCACAATGGTGTTGGTAATGCCTGTGTTCGTGACTTCTATTAATAGACCCTCAGAATGTGTCATGTGATCCATTCTGAATGTTGATCTTTATCATGCAAGCAACAGGCCTCAATCTGGGCTTACATGACAAAAACTGGGCTTGAATGGGGCTGACGTCATGTATATTCATGTAATGCTAATGTAACATTGAACAAACTGTAGCAGGACGAAAGCCCCCGAAGTGCTATAGAAGTGTTACTGACGGTGTATGTATGGGGTGTGTTGAAGAGAGACAATCATTTCTTTCCGTATCATGCAACCAGTCTTGTCAATCATGTACACTCGTTCACAATTGCCATGAAAACCAGGGATGTGTGACTGGATCAAAAGACTGACATTTTTTTTATAATCTCACACTTCATGGGAGTTTAGTTTGTTTCTACAATGTTGATGTTAACAAATATTTAAGATGTTTAGATGTATTTTCACAGCTGCTTCCGTGAGATAATGTGACCTGAACTTTGTAATCATTGAGGTTTGACAATGTTGATTCTTCTCATGGTTCTTATCTGATCAAACGTGATTAATTGGTGTTGGCTAAGAGTCTCACGGAAGGCTGTGGTGGAATCTTTCTCCACAGGTATTTGGTAATACTTTGTCTCGTTCCTTGTTTTTGGGAGATTATTTGATATAAAGTTGTATAAAAGAGCTGCTGCTTCACTTGATGAGTACTCACACCCTGGGAGGTTGAAGCTACACTGAGAAGATAGACGAGAAGGTAACTGATGCAAACTTCTTCTTGATCAACTCATGATGTTCATGTTATCTGTAGTATGTGTGTCCTAACTTGTCTGGTACCACAGCATGATATCTGCCTGTGTGTTTTTGGCAGCATCATCTTCGCCATGAAGCTCCTGGCTGTCTCTGCTCTGCTTTGTGCCTTGATGGCTCTGACTCTTGGTGCAGGTGAGTTTCATGACCGCTCTGTAAATAACTTTCAGTACAGTCAGTGACTGGCAGCCAACCATCCAAACAAGTGAATGACTGTATTTCAATTAACAGCAAAACTGTATTCACTATAAATTGTTATAAATGGCATGTGTATCCATGATACCAGGATCTTTTGAGTCTGTTTTGGCATCAACTGTATGAACAGTAGTCATTTACATCAGGCAAGCGTATATGGCATCATCTTTTTAGATCCTCTATAAATGTGTCACCTGATGCTGTCTGAATGTATCCTTTTTTAATCATTCAAAATGCTGCCGAAATGCCTTAAGCCGAAGAATGTTGTTGGTGCAAAATTGGTGCTGATGGTGCAACAACAGACCATATGGCAGAGGCATGATGGCAACCATAGCCACAGGTAGACACAAGTGTTTTGATTTAAGTTATAAAGTTCAGCTTTGATACCAAGAGGCAGCCAAACAAACGAATACAATCAGCCATATGTGTAAGAATTGCCGAAACAAAGTAGACAAAAAGTGGGCAAGTAGGTTGTTGAAAATGTTCTGAATACAGCATGTGATCACCCAGCACTCTTTCTATGGCTGGTTCTAACTTGAAACTCTTTAAATAGTTAGTAGCATCATCTGCAGCAAAGCATAGCCCTGGCTTTTCTGCTAACTGTTTACTGTGCAGATGCATAGATGTCACTGCTGCTCAGTGACATCTATACTTATGTTAAGGCTTCTCCAATCCTCATTCAAAAATCCAGGGCTGGCCCTTTAAAAGCCCAAGAGCGACCCCAATTTGCATTGAGTGTGTTTTGTAGATTCTCAGAATGTCCCTGAAATACACACATGATGTTGTGTGAGTCAAAGAAATAAATGTTTTCTATCTTGTAGAAAATCCTGCTGTGGAAAAGAGGTTATTGGATTGGGGAAACACACATAATGAAAACAGTGGAAACACTGACAGTAGCAAATCCATCATCAAGGGCAGTGTGTCTGGCGGTAACGAGATGACTGTTGGGGACCTCAACTGGGCAGCTGTGGAAAAGAGGACTTTCTGCTGGCCTTGGAGACGTTGGACCCTGATTGGCCATCGCTACTTCCTCTATGTTCGTCAGTGTCTGACCTGGCATCAGGCTGAGGTATGAGATCATTCTTATGATCTAAAAGAGTTCTCAGAATATGTTTCTGCTTTGATATACTGTCTTTCCTTGATAATTTAGCATCTTCATCTATTCATGTTTTATTTATTCACTTTTGTTTTTATCTTAACTTAAGCGTACCTGCCGCAGCCTGGGTGGACACCTGGCATCTGTGCATTCAGGCTGGGAGTATCAGCAAATCAGAAATCTGATCGCGAGGCACAACCGTTACCAACCTCGAGCTTGGATTGGAGGGACTGACCAACATTGTGTAAGTCTTCTGAAAGTACAAAACCCAAAACAAGTGAAGTTTGCGCATTGTGTAAATAGTAAATAAAAACAGAATACAATGATTTGAAAATCTTTTTCAACTTATTTTCAATTGAATACACTGCAAAGACAAGATATTTAATGTTTGAACTGAGAAAATTTATTTTCTTTCGCAAATAATCATCAACTTAGAATTTAATGGCTGCAATACATTGCAAAAACGTTGTCACAGGGGCATTTTTACCACTGTGTTACATCACCTTTCCTTTTAACAACACTCAGTAAACGTTTGGGAACTGAGGAGACCAATTTTTTGAGCTTTCTTGGTGGAATTATTTCCCATTCTTGCTTGCTGTGCAGCTTAAGTTGTTCAACAGTCCGGGATCTCCATTGTTGTATTTTAGGCTTCATAATACGCCACACATTTTCAATGGGGGACAGGTCTGGACTACAGGCAGGCCAGTCTAGTACCCGCACTCTTTTACTACGAAGCCACGCTGTTGTAACACGTGCAGAATGTGGCTTGGCATTGTCTTGCTGAAATAAGCAGGGGCATCCATGAAAAAGACGTTGCTTGGATGGGAACATATGGTGCTCCAAAACCTGTATGTAGCTTTCAGCATTAATGGTGCCTCCACAGATGTGTAAGTTACCCATGCCATGGGCACTAACACACCCCCATACCATCACAGATGCTGGCTTTTGAACTTTGCTCCTATAACAGTCCGGATGGTTCTTTTCCTCTTTGGTCTGGAGGACACGACGACCACAGTTTCCAAAAACAATTTGAAATGTGGACTGGTCAGACCACAGAACACTTTTCCACTCTGCATCAGTCCATCTTAGATGAGCTCAGGCCCAGCGAAGCCGGCGGCATTTCTGGTTGTTGTTGATAAATGGCTTTGGCTTTGCATAGTAGAGTTTTAACTTGCACTTACAGATGTAGACGAACTGTAGTTACTGACAGTGGTTTTCTGAAGTGTTCCTGAGCCCATGTGATATCCTTTACACAGTGATGCCGGTTTTTGATGCAGTACTGCCTGAGGGATCGAAGGTGGTACTACTGGATATTTTAACTTGAATTTTAGTAACTATTTGCCGGGGCATCTTTGAAGGAGAGTCTTGAAAAAAAGTGAAAAGGCAGTGTGGATTATTTGTTATTTATTTCATTTGTGAATCAAAATGAAGATTATTCTGAAAATGAAAATATATTTCTGTTAATCCATATTTATTTTGACTGTGGTCCATACTTCCATTTATCCATAGAAACATCCATCCAACCATTCATTTTCTATACTGTCTTGAATATTTGAAATCGAGGCAACTGGACATTGTTCAGTTGCCTCGATTTTGAATCCTCAAGATACGCATGACCTGGAAGAATGAGAATCTACACAGATGTATTATCTATACTGCTTATCCCTTTCAGGGTCACAGGGGCTGCAGCTTATCCCAGCTGACACTGAGCGAGAGGTGGGGTACACCCTGAACCAGTTGCAAGTCAAACATAAGGCAAAAGTCTTATGTTTCACCAATGAGTCACCAATCAAATAAGCATGTTTTTGGTCTGTGAGAGGAAGCTGAAATGTCTGGAGAGGACCCACACAAGCACAGGGAGAACATACAAACTCAAAATAGAAAGGCCCTGACCAACATGGGAATCAAACCTCCAGCTGTGACGCACATGCACTACCTGCTGTGCATCACAGCTCCCGTGCCACCTTCCAATAACAGAGGTTTACTTCTAAGTAATTAATAGAAATAGAAAAAAAAATTTATCAGTCAAACTTTGAATGCATAGCCACCAATCAATACATATGTTACCTCAAAATGCGGTGAAATAGACTAGGTCTATGCCACACTCTTTTTCAATAAACTGTAAATAATATATCATTTGACCAACAGCAAATGCTCTGTTACTGGCATCAAAAATAGGAGCTGAAGCCGGCTTAAATTCTCAAGGCTGTTGAACTACTCGACAGCTAATGTCCACATATAGACAGCTTGTGTTTGATCCAGTCCCCTGTGAACATTCAGTTGTGTGTGGCGGTTGTTTCTGTGTGAATCTGTTCGAATGGTGTCTCTTTTGTCCTCTAGGAGGGTCATTGGAAGTGGAGTGATGGTTCTTGCCTCAACTATAGAGGCTGGTGCCCCCGACAGCCAGACAATGCTGGGAATCAGGACTGTCTGCAGATGAATTTCAGCTGTGAGTCTCATTATTTTCCTGTGAAATATGTAACTTTTAAGTTGAAGTTTGAAATGCTGCAAGAAAAAGATTTAAGATGCAGAAGTGGGGTAGCATTTAGAACTTACTTATTCTAAAGCCTGAAAGTCTTCTCCTCAAACAGATTTGGAAACATTGTTTTGGTCAATTATTTATTTCCTATTGTCTTCATTGTGTTTTATATCATTGGGAAGCCTGATAAGTGTCTTTTACAACCAGGCTACATGTACACAGCTAAATGTAAAGGTACTGCACCCCCCAAAAAACAAAAGCCTACCGCTCTTCAGTGAAACAAAGATGAGGATCTGGACCTCTAGAGATGTTGTCTTCCTGGAATGCCCACTTCAAGGTCTCACAGTACTTGGTCCTAAATATGGAAATGGTTCCAGGGCTGACCCAAATACTGATGCCACTCTATGCAATGGAGTACTTCCAGTTTCAGGGTTTTTTGGCTCAGTTTTAGGAGGGGTGGGGGGTACTTCTCACAAAACAAAACTGTTAATGAGTAAGTTTTCTCTTTTATAAAGCCAGCTCCCTCATGTCCTGTGTTTCTGATGTTCACAGCTCGCAAGTGCTGGGATGATCTGCAGTGCCATCATAAGCTTCCTTCTGTCTGTGTGAGGAACAGGAGGCGGTAGCTCCTGATTTGACACAACGGCATGAAGAACCCAGCTGATGTGCAGTCGAGAAGCCTGAGTGCTGTAGATCTCTTCTTTCTCTCTTTATTTCTGTTCTATCGCTGTAACGCTACTTAAGGAATGATACGACAAGTGACCAAACAGGAGCTGGATTGTCTCTGAGGGCCTGTGCCTGAAAAACCATCAGAGTTGAAGGTGTGATGGAAAGGATGCTGTTGGCAAAAACCTCCTCTTTACTAAACCGTTCTTTATCTTTGCAAATAAAAACGCTTCAAGCATCAAAGATCTGGTCTGTGTGATGTTGCTGTTTTTGTGAGATGCTCCAAATGGATATCTCAAGAGTTGGAGACATGCTCTTTTTTTCTGTGAGCTATGTGTGTTTCTCAGCCAAAACAGACAGGAAATGAAAAATAGTGCCATATTGAAATTTGTCCTGCTGCTATTAATGTCCACAGAGGCAGAATATTACACATGCAAGATATAAGCTGTCTAATCACCCATCTTTCCTGTGCCTTTCGAAGTTAATAACGTCAACAATAATAAAAAAAATTAAAGCACTTCAAAAATGAGGTTTGCATAGTGTTTTGACAAACAAACAGGTAAATACATTAGAAAATGCTTCAAGTTTTAGCACAAAAAGAGCTAAACAAAAAAGTAAAATTTGAATCAAGTAACCCTTACAGACAAACACAGACAGCAGAATAATCCAAAGAACATGAGAAACTTAATAAGGAGGAGCATCTGAGTTTCTGTGTCACTCTGACTGGTGATGCTCATGGAGGATAGACAAATGTTGGTCTCTGAGCAAAAGAAAGCGTAAAAGCCAAAGAGCATGCACAACAACCTGAGTAAAAAAAGCTCAGACAACAATTGAACAGAGAGGATGAGGACCAAATTAAGACAGGCAGTAGAAGAAAATCAAAAGAGATAGAGATCAAATACAATAAAACTGGTAACATGTGAAACAACAGAGAGAAAGAAAACTTAAGAAAATGAGGTAAAATTTCAGAACAAATAGAACTGCAGCATTGATTCATATGTATTTCTTATGAGAGAGTAAAGCAATGCATCAAAATTGAAGGAAACAGGAATTAAAGGTAAATAACATTCATACATGACAGGAAAAAAATTAAAATCCAGCAACAAGATAAGGAAATCAAGAAACAGAAACTCAATGATGAGAGCAACGATGATGAATATTGGATTAAAAAAGAAACAAGGAAACAAAAAGAGAATAAAGATTAAGAAGGCATTACATAAAAGAAAGTCTGTAAAGGTGAGTTTTTAAAAGGGATTTAAAGGAGTTTTGTGAACCACGTTTTAAAGCTGTGTTAGCTTTTGTTTCTCTGCGTGGCTATCTGCAGCCACTTGAGGGAAAATATACCACTATTTTAACCATAACTTCCTCTCTGTTTGATAAAGTGATTTTATGTTGTGTGGTACGCACAATTGATTCGACGCAAATGTTGAAAATGTGCTTTCCAAAATTTTAAAAGGTCACACGGTGGGCAAACTGACTACCCTTTGGTCCTGAAGGACTGTTGACAGGCACTAAATTTAGCCTCATTAAAAGCACATCAGACGTATTTGTCATCAATTTCTTTTCCACTGATCTTTTAATCAAGCTCACCCCTGACCCTAAACATCTGACTTTTTTTAAATTATGGATTGTAACCCCTTAAATGCCAATTTCATAGGTGATGTCACATATTAGGTGAAATAAAAACACACAAAATGGCCTACATTCAACATTAAAAACAATCAGAGACTGAAGATATTTTATTTGCAATAACATTCTTGGATATCCCCTAGATCAGTAAAAACATTGGCTTTGATGCTTTATATTTCTTCATGCAATATCAGATTTGATTCTGTTTGGTCCTGTTCTTGCTGTTAAGAGCCACTTAAATAAGCTACTGTAAATGAAAAAATAAAATAAATATCATTTTCATATTTTTTCTCATGTCTGCTCACAAAGCTTGGCCCCGACCAAACTTCTTATATATTAAAAAAAAATATATGGATTTTAACCTTTGAAATGCTCATTTCATGTGTGATGGGACTGATTTCATAGGAAAATATATATATATATATATATTTGCAGTGTAAATAATGATCAGAGAATGAAGATTTTTTTAGTGTCATCACACTCTTGGATATGTCAAAGGTTATGAAAAAAAATTGGCTCTGATGCATCATTATTTGTGGTACAGAAGTAGATTTAATTTTTTCCTCTCCATTGACTCCTATTGTAGCCACATTTTTGAATGCACATCCATAACAATGCACAGTCATGCATTCTACAGTGATTGAGTGTATTTGTTTGTCTATGTTAGTGTGTGTTTGTTTTCAGCTCCTGCAGTACATGGAGCATGTCACCTGGTGCTCTCTGCAAGTGTGAGCCCCACAGATGGTACAGGTTTTGAGTGTTGTTCCCCCCCTGCACACTATTAGCATGCTGATCACAAGTAACTACTCACCACAAATCACAAACTCCACGTGCAGGGCTCAGACTGAGGCCATTTTCAAATTCGCCTACTATGCTAGCAGTGCGTACTGATTCACCCAAAATGTAGTATGCAGTATACAGTATGCGAACAAATGTGAAGTTGCAGTATGCAAAAAATACCTGGATGACATACTGATTCAAGGAAAAATTCACAGTATGTATCAGACCAGTCTGCTTCGCCAACTGTTACCCACAATACAAAGTGCCTGTATTGAAAATGACTGAGAGCGGAGCATCAGGCAAATAGAAATTTAAGAGCCATTATTTGTTATCTTTACCTTTTCAACATGTACTATTGTGTTGTAAGTTGTTAAAAGGACACTGTTGTTGTTTTTTTCCATTAACGGTTTGGAACGGACACAAGGTTGTGTTAAATCTGTCCTTTACCTGCAGCGTTATTAGTCTAAACCACAAGTAAATTTTACCATTATGTTCTGTATTTCTCCTCTCTATTTCCACCTCCTCAAATTTTCCTGATTCTCCTCATTCAGAATACTGTCCTGTGTGCAGATGTTTATTCTTGATTTGTTGTTTATTTCTTTGAGTGGCTCTAATATGCTGTCACACAAAAATATATGAAATAATTCCTCTCCAAAATGATACGAATTCTTCACCACTGACTGTTCATTTAAAATGCTGCTTCTGACAATATCTTGGCAGATTAATACCTAACATGTCAACATGTACTCATGGTTTGTTTGTTTTGTACATTTAAAATAAAGCTTTGGAAATAAACTGGATGTAGCCTTCTTATGCTTTGCTCAAACTGGAAACCAGCGTAACATACTACAAAATAAACCTAACAGAACATTTATACTTCATACTACATTCCAGTGTAGAAGGTAGTATGAAATGCCTACTTATATGTTCATATGCAGTATGTAGTAGGGGGATTGGAAAGCAGCCTAATACTGATCTCTTTCAAATCAGCATCTCCATGAACAGCCCCACTCCAACCAGAGTCAAACCTCACAGCAGAGCATTGTTAGCCACGTACCACGAACCAGCCATCTTCATATTCTGAATACATTAACTCCAGCTCTGTATGGTTCAGGGCCTCAACTACACTGCCAACAAGAACCTCTGACTGATGAAGGCACATGCAGCGTTCCTCTTCGCACAACATATTTAGTTCTGACCAGCTGGTACAGCTCACCTTCATCTCAGTCAACTCCTCGCTCAAGAGCCAAATCCTACTTGACCACTAATGCCTCCTGCACTTCTGCAGAGAATTCATTTTTTTGGGATTCTACGCAAGTTTAACCCCAAGACACAGTCACATGATGACCAACAGATAAACTTACCACGATAATCAAAGCTTGCACAAGAGCATTTATGGAGAACTTGAAACATCTGAGAAATGAGAAGTTCATATTAAAGTCAATCCTTCTCTTCTTGTTATTCTGAGTGGCTGATCAAACTTTAAAGCACAGCAACCATAAGATAAAAAATGTTCACTAATTTATGCCATCAAAGTGGAATTAAGCAGATGCACGAGATCCTACATGTATTTCCAAAAAACTGTCCTCTCGTAATCCAAAAAAAAAAAAGGATTATTTCTTTTATACAAGAATTCTGAAACTATGATCACAGGTTTGAAGACCTCAGAGAATAATGTCAGAACTCTTCTATGGGAATGTGAGTTGTGTACATTTGAAGTCAGGATTCCTTTAAAACTGATTTCAAAAGTCAGAATTCACATTTTAATCTGAGAATTTGTATTGAAAATAACTTAATCCAAACTGTTATCTCAGATTCCTGTATTTAAGACAGAATTCTGAGAAAAAAGTCAAAAACTGCGATTAAGGTTATACAAACTAAAGAGAAAGTGAGAAAAACAATTCTGCAGGAAGTGACCACGGTTGCATAACTGATAAAAGTTGATGTTGAATAAAGTTGCATTGCAAAAATGTGTCTAATGTTTTAATGTCCAGAATTTGTGTCCAGATGAATGTCCAGAGTTTGTATAAAGTCTGACTTTAATCAACAAATGCTGAAAGAATCCAAAATTTGAAGATCTGAGACAGAAAATTGAGAACGAAACTGGAATTAGGCAAACTGACACTCCAGATGGACTATTAAGTAAATCTCATTCATCTATGTGGGAAAGAGCCCAGAGAAAGTGTTAAGTATTAATAATAATAATAAGAAGAAGAATGTGACATTTATTTGCGTAGCACTTTCAGGAACAGAAGTTAACAAAGTACTCTGACAAGCAAACATGCACACAAAGACAGCAAAGCACAAAAGGACCAAATCAGAAAAAAAGCATAAAAAGTTCAGTCAGAAGTCCTCACAAATAAACACAATGGAAGCAGAAACTGAACACATTTAGAACCTGAGACAAGACAGAAAAGGACATCATCTACTTTCTCTCAGGCCGATAGTGTTGATGAAACTTTAACACTTCAAGGAACATGAGGAGATACTGACAATCCAGGTCCAGTCACCAACAGGGTTCAAAAAACACAAAGTGTCCCCAACCAAAAGGACTACAAAAAACAAAAACATCAGCACATGTTGGCCCATGCCCTTCAACGGACCCCAAGGAAGGCAGATGCCACCATATGTGGGTGTAGTCCCCAAAGTCTCCAGGTCCAAAATCAAGGGCCCCCCAAATAAATGTGTCTGACAGAACCATCATGTAGTCACCAAGCAGATATGCTTTTGACAGTTATAGCACATTCCCAAACATTTTCTGAAGGATCCCCCAATGCACAAGGGAAATATATCGAAGTGTGAGATTACTAAACTTAGGTCCTTATGCCCCAGTTAAACATTCCTGTTTCTCAGGGCAATGGTGCATGTTTGTCATAATCCTGATGAATCGTGCTTTGGCCGTGGTGCATGCACAACTTGATCTGGATCAGTGTTGTTTAGTTGTGGACAAACGCAGGGCATTGAAGAGGGGTCCTGATTGTTCTGAACTATTCAAAACTGTTGTGGAGAATCACTGCTCTCAGTATGATGATGTGGAAGCTTTATGCAGTCCTAAGGGGAAACAGTATAAGCATAGCATGGAGGGGGCTAAATTGGTATGATCGTGGCTAAATCCTGAAAGCTTTCTGAAGATGATTGGCAAGGACGTATCCCATTGTGCCACAATGGTGTTGGTAATGCCTGTGTTATATACCCTCAGAATGTGTCATATGATACATTCTGAATGTTGTTCTTGAAAATGCAAGCAACAGGCCTCAATCTGGGCTGACATGACAAAAACTGGTCTCGAATGGGGCTGACGTGTAATTTCAAATCCTCATTGTGTCATTGCATTGACCAAACTGAAGCAGAACAAAAACCCCTGAAAGGCTGCTGAAGTGCCGTAGAACTGTTACTGACAGTGTATGTATGGGATGTGTTTGGGAGAGACAGTCATTTCTTTCCATAACATGCAAACCACTCTTGTCAATCATGTACACTCGTTCACAATTGCCATGAAAACCGGGGATGTGTGACTGGGGCTAAAGACTGACATTTTTTTTTATAATCTCACAATTCATGGGAGTTTAGTTTGTTTCTACACTGTTGATGTTAACAAATATTTCAGATGTATTTTCACAGCTGCTGCCCTGAGATAAAGCGACCTAAACTTTGTAATCATTGAGGTTTGACAATGTTGATTCTTCTCGTGGGTCTTATCTGATCAAACCTGATTAATTGTTGTTGGCTAAGAGTCTCACGAAAGGTTGTGGTGGGATCTTTCTCAACAGGTATTTGGTCATCTTTTGCCTTGTTCCTTCTATTTTGGGAGATTGTTTGATATAAAGTTGTATAAAAAAGCCACTGCTTTACTTGATGAGTACACACACCCTGGGAGGTTGAAGGTACACTGAGAAGACAGACGAGAAGGTAACTGATGCAAACTTCTTCTTGATCAACTCATGATGTTCACGTTATCTGCAGTCTGTGTGTCCCAACTTGTCCAGTGCCTCAGCATCATGTCTACCTGTGTGTTTTTGACAGCATCATCTTCACCATGAAGCTCCTGGCTCTCTCTGCTCTGCTTTGTGCCTTGATGGCTCTGACTCTTGTTGCAGGTGAGTTTCATGACTGCACTGTAAACAACTGTTGTTACAGTCAGTGACGGGCAGCCAACCATCCAACAGCAGAATGACTGTAATGATTAACATCAGTTATGTGTATCCATGGATTTCGCATTTTGTTGAAATTAGTCAAAGCATAATTTCTGTATTTTCAAAAACAGAACATCGATGTTCCTTTCATTTCCAGTATAATTACTTAAGGACATTCATCATATTTCACAAATCCATCTCGACAGAGCTCGTCAAAAATGAGGAGGGCAGAACCTTTTAAAAGCTATTAGCAGATGATTAGATTATTGGTTAGAGAAGTACATTCATTATCGGCCAGTCAATTAATTATGTTAAACAAATTTGCTTGAGTCTGTAACAAGACATTGAAATATATTTTTTGTGGAGTAACACAGTAAACAATGTAGATACGGAGGGTCAACTTGGTCAGTCGGCTGAGGCAAGCAGTCCACTCAATCAGTTTAGCCCAGTCTGGGCCTGAGAGAGACCTTGCTGATGTAGAATAACTACCTGGGATATGATTGCTGTGCTCAGTCCTGTCATGATGTATTACATGTGACATGAAGCCATCCTCTTCTGCAGCCTCACCTGGGTCACAGAGTTATGCTGTTTCTACTTGAGTTAATAGCTGTGACTAAACTACATATCACAATGATCCTCAGCACCTGTTTAGCATCACTGGCTAATGAAACACCCGACTGTAATCTTACTGAAACAGTGATACAAAATATTGATCTTATTTAAATACGTCTTGTGTCCTCACATTGTGAGTTCTTCACCCACTTTCTGATCACATATAAAAGCAATTAAAACTTGCAATTATGAAAGCATTGTTATTTTACAGAATTTTAAACATCTGCTGCATCATGCTTATAAAGGATGACAAAATAAACTCAAACATTCATACAACATGACAGGTAGGTTACAAAATTATAGGTGAGAAAAAAAAGAAAACTTTACAAGTAAAAGATTACTAAAAAGAACAACACAAAAGTTACTGCATTTTAAACTAAAGTAAACATATTTTCTTCACCACCTGCCATAATGTCATATTTTGGAATCATGTTAAATTATTTTGTGGGAAAAAATTCTACTCATCATTTTTCCCTCAATGAATGACAGTTACACAAACATTTGTTCAATTAAAACTGTTTTTTAAATTATATTAAATTATAAAATCATCCAATGTTCAGAAAATACTGCCATTTAAAGTAACTAGCTGTGCAGACCTTTTACAGTGTTACTACATAAATCACTGTTAAAAAAACAGGCAGTTAGGTAACTGGTATCAGAGTCATGTTTATGTGACTTCAGTGATGATTAAGTTTCATAACTGCATGGTCAAATGTTTCAGATGCTGCAGAGCCAGAGCCACAACCTGAACCTGGATCAGAACTTGAGAAAGCAAAAGCAGGTCAGTGGTGCTCTGACTGAGCTCTCTTCTTATTACATTTTCTCATTTTTTACCTGTCTATCCAATAATATGCTGCTGACTTTGGTGCTTTCCCTTTTTTCTGCTTTATTTTTGCATTTTGTGACATTTAGATGTGTTTAAATAATCTTATGGTTCGTAACTGTGGGATCTGGTTTTCTTACTGATCTTTTTTCTCATAGGACCAAAGTATAACCACAGGCAGTGTAAAATAGAGTCATGAGAGGAACAGGTTTATTTAGGGGCCAATCTCATTTGGCTGTTGAATCAGCTTTTTCAGAAAGCACTGGATTGAACAGAACCACAATGTGGCTCATGTCATTTAAAATTTATAACGAATCCAATACAGTGCAAAAAGGCACCCTGTAAATCAGAGGTGACCAAGTTCTGTTTAGGGTGAAAGCCCCTGTGCACTGGACCAGGGAACAACGCTCTTAAAATAGGGGGTCTCCAGTGTTTTGGTCACCATGGATGAGAAAGTGATTCAAACTAAAAGATTTGAGTTATGTCAAATATCAGTATTGAATTTGTAGCACAGCCAGCCTCCTGTCTTCTTGACAGATTAATGTTTCTTTCAGTTCTGTACAAATTTTTGGTGAAACATCACTCAACTAACACATAGGTCACCTGATCCTGCCTGAATGTATCCTTTTTGTTTAATCAGTCAAAATGCTGCTGAAATGCTTCAAGATAAAGAATGTAGGAGCAAAATTGGCGCTAATGGTGCATCAATAGGCCATCTGGCAGAAAGCATGATGGCAACCACAGCCATAGGTAGACACAAGTGGTTTGATTTAATTTCTCAAGTTCAGCTTTGGTCCTGAGTGCAACACAAACAAATAACAAAATCTGCCATATGTCTATGTATTGCCAAAACAGAGCGGACAGCAAGTGGGCAAGGAGGTTTTTGAAAATGTTCTGAATACAGCATGTGATCACCCAGCACTCTTTCTTTGGCTGTTTTTCACCTGAAACTCTTTAAATTAGTTAGTGGAACCATCTGCGGCAAAGCATGGCCCTGGATTTTCTGCTGACTGTGACTGTGGTTTATGTTCAGGCTGATGCTCTTCACCTCATCCAATCCTCAACAATTAAGAACTGCCATTTAAAATTCCCAGAGTGACTCAATTTACATCCTGTGTGTTTTGTAGCTTCTCCAAATGTCCCTGAAATACACACATGATGTTGTGTGAGTCAAACCAATAAATGTCTTATATCTTGTAGAAAATCCAGTTGTAGAAAAGAGGACTTTCTGCTGGCATTGGAAACCCAGGCCCCGTCCATGTTGGAGACCCAGGCCCTGTCTACGTTGGAGACCCAGGCCCTGTCTACGTTGGAGACCCAGGCCCCGTCCACATTGGAGACACAGGCCCCGTCCATATTGCGGACACAGGAGATGGTAGCTCCCAGTTTGACACATCAGCATAAAGAACCCAGCTGATATGCAGTCTTGTTTTGAAGCCTGAGTTCAGTACATCTCTTCTTTCTCTTTTTATTTCTGTTCTATCGCTGTAACGCTACATAAGGAATGATACGACAAGCGACCAAACTGTAGCTGGATTGTCTCTGAGGACTTGTGTCTGTCAGACCATCAGAGTTGAAGGTCCAATGGAAAGGATGCTGTTGGCAAAAACCTCCTCTTTACTGAACCGTTCTTTATCTTTGCAAAATAAAAAAGCTTCAAGCATCAAAGATCTGGTCTGTGTGATGTTGCAGTTTTGGTGAGATGCTCCAAATGGATATCTAAAGAATGGGAGGCTTGCTCTTTTTTTTCTGTGAGCTATATGTGTTTCTCAGCCAAAAAGGACAGGAAAATGAAAAATATTGCCATATTTACATTTGTCCTGCTGTTATTCATGTCCACAGAGGCAGAATATTACACATGCAAGATATAAGCTGTCTAGTAACCCATCTTTCCTGTGCCTTTCGAAGTTAATAACATCAACAATAATAAAAAAAATTAAAGCACTTCAAAAATGAGGTTTGCATAGTGTTTTGACAAACAAACAGGTAAATACAGAAGAAAATGGTTCAAGTTTTAAGCACAAAAGAGCTAAACAAAAAAGTAAAATTTGAATCAAGTAACCCTTACAAACAAACACAAACAGCAGAATAAAGCAAAGAACATGGAAAACTTAATAAGGAAGAGCATCTGAGTTTCTGTGTCACTCTGACTGGTGATACTCATGGAGGATAGACAAATGTTTGTGTCTGAGCAAAAGAAAATGTAAAAGCCAAAGAGCATGCACAACAACCTGAGAAAAAAAACCCAGACTACAATTGAACAGAGAGGATGAGGACCAAATTAAGACGAGAAGTAGAAGAAAATCAAAATAGATAGAGATCAAATTCAATAAAACTGGTAACATGTGAAACAACAGAGAGAAAGAAAACTTAAAGAGACTGTGAGGAGTTTCTAAGTGATTACAAAAAAGTCTCACTTTTAGATATATGCCTGATGGAAATACACACTTAACAATGAGTTTTATAGCATCAAAATAGGTTATCTACAAATGCTATTCCTTAGCTTCATGGTCGGGTCAGACAGGGCTGGACTGGCCTGGACAATCAACTTCTGGAACAAAACAATTAAAACTAGAGCAAATTTATATTATTCTGACACGTCTTAGAGCACCGGGCTGTAAGTAGTGATAAATAGCCGGCTAAAACTACGATGACAAGTTTTCCAAAAAATTCTTGTTGTCACACATCAAAAACTACCGCTACGTAAACGTAAGAAGAGATACATTAGCTCATCCCTTTGCAAGTCCCTTTGTAAGTTGTTGAAAAAACGAAGTTGTAAAGCCATGCAGAGTTCTGAGGAAGGTCCTTATTGCATCCATTAGCCCCAAACATACACATGCTGTGGATGTAAATGTCTGCAGTGCGTTCCATTTGGAGTCAGAAGTAGGAATTTTGAGCTCCAAGTCGGAAACTGCAACTGGAACGTCCCTCAAAGTCAGAATTTCCTACTGAGAACGCAGTGAAACCTCGCCACCCTCGAGTTGACAATCAAAGATGGATTCCCCCAGTGTGAACAGTTATTTAGCTCCTGCTATAATCAATTTATTTGCACTTCTGACTGGGGTGTGTCGCTCTAGATCAGCTGTATACATAGTATTGTTAGACTTATATTTACAAAAATGCTGCCATAGTGATGATCACATTCTTCATGTGATATTTGTGAACAACAACACAGGGCGTGCTAACAACAGCTAACAATAGCCTGGTAGATCGGCATGTTTTTTTCCGACTTCAACTGGAATGCTGATAACTCTGAGATGATGCCACTCCCAGTTCCACGGTAACTGGAACGCAGCATTACGACAGTCGCCGCGCGGGCTCATGGGTAGCAGAGTCTTTTACGTTGCCGGTAATAGATCCTCCTCACAGTCCCTTTAAGAAAATGAGGTAAAATTTCAGAACAAATGGGACTACAACATTGAGTCATATGGTTTTCTTATGAGAGAGTAAAGCAATGCATCAAAATTGAAGGAAACAGGAATTAAAGGTAAATAACATTGATACGTGACAGGAAAAAAATTAAAATCCAGCAACAGAATACGGAAATCAAGTAACAGAGACTCAATGATGAGAGCAACGATGATGAATATTGGATTAAAAAGAAACAAGGAAACAAAAAGAGAATATAGATTAAGACGACATTACATAAAAGCAAGTCTGTAAAGGTGAGTTTTTAAAAGGGATTTAAAGGGGTTTTGTGAACCACGTTTTAAAGCTGTGCTAGCCTTTGTTTCACTGCGTGGCTGTTTGCAGCCACTTGAGGGAAAATGTACCACTATCTTAAAGATATCTTCCTCTCTGTTTGATGGAGGGATTTTATGTTTTGTGGCAAGGACACTTAATTCTACATAAATGGTGAAAATGTGCTTCCAATATTTTAAAAGGTCACACGGTGGGCAAACTGACTATCCTTTGGTTCTGAAGGACTGTTGACAACCACTAAATTTAACCTCTGTAAAAGCACATCAGACGTATATTTCATCAATTTCTTTTCCACTGATCTTTTAATCAAGCTTAGCCCTGACCAAAAACATTTGACTTTTTTAAATTATGGATTACAACCCCTTAAATGCCAATTTCATAGGTGATGTCACATATTAGGTGAAATAAAAACGCACAAAATGGCCCACATTCAACATAAAAAACAATCCGAGACTGAAGATATTTTATTTGCAATAACATTCTTGGATACCCCAAAGATCAAATAAAACATTGGCTTTCATTCTTTATAATTTGCAATATCAGATTTAATTCTGTTTGGTCCTGTTCTTGCTGTTAAGAGCCACTTAAATAAGCTACTGTAAATAAAAAAAATAAAATAAATATCTTTTTCATATTTTTCTCATGCCTGCTCACCAAGCTTGGCCCTGACCAAACTTCTTATATATTAAAAAAAAATATGCATTTTAACCTTTGAAATGCTCATTTCATGTGTGATGGGACTGATTTCATAGGAAAATATATATATATATTTGCAGTGTAAATAATGATCAGAGAATGAAGATTTTTTTAGTATCATCACACTCTTGGATATGTCAAAGGTTATTAAAAACTCTGGCTTTGATGCATCATTATATGTGGTGTAGAGATTAATTTTTTTTGTTACTCTCCATTGACTCCTATTGTAGCCACATTTTTGAATGCACATCCATAACAATGCACAATCATGCATTCTACAGTGATGGAGTGTATTTGATTTGTTTATGTTGGTGTGTGTTTGTTTTCAACTCCTGCAGTACATGGAGCATGTTGCCTGGTTCTGCAAGTATGCACCCCATAGATGGTACAGGTTTTGAGTTTTGTTCCCCCCCTGCACACTATTAACATGCTGAACGCTAGTAACTACTCACCACAGATCCCAAACTCCACATGCAGGGCTCAGACTGAGGCCATTATTGAATCCGCCTTCTATGCTAGCAGTGCATACTGATTCACCCAAAATGTAGTATGCAGGTACAGTTTGCACACAAATCCAGTTGCAGTATGCAAAAAAATACCTGGATGATGTACTGATTCTGATCCGACCAGTCCGCTCTCAATTAACCACGGTGCAAAGTGCCTGAACTAAAAATGACTGAGAGCGGAGCATCAGCCAAATACAAATTTAAGAGCCATTACTTGCTATCTTTACTTTTTCAACATATACTATTGAGAGTTAAGTTGTAAAAAGGACACTGTTGTTTTTGTTTTTCTGTTAACGATTTGTAACAGTCAGAAGGCTGTATTAATAGCATTACAAAATTGTGTCTATTGTTTTAATAACCATAATTTGTAAATTTGTATAAATTCTGACTTTAATCAACAAATGATGAGAGAATCCAGAACCTGACCTGACACTCCAGATGGACTGTTCAGTAAATCATATTCATATACCTGTGAAAGAGCCCAGAGAAAGTGTTTAGTACAAATGATAACAATAATAATAATAATAATAATAATAATAATAATAATAATAATAATAATAATAATAATAATAATAATAATAATAATAATAATAATAATGATAATAATAATGATTACTATTATAATATGCGACATTTATTTGTGTAGCACTTTTAAAAATGGAGGTTAACAAAGTGCTCTGACAAGCAAGCATGAACATAAAGACAGCAAAGTGCAAAAGGAACAAATAAAAAAGCAGGAAAAGATAAGTCAGAAAACCTCACAAATAAACACAATGGCAGCAGAAACCAAAGACATTTAGAACCAAAGACAAGACAGAACAGGATAACATCTACTGTCTCTCAGGCCAACAGTGTTCTTGAAACATATACACTCCAAGGAAAGTGAAGAGAGCCTGACAATCCAGGTCCAGTAACCCAACTGCACTCAAAAGTCACAAAGGGCCACAAAAAGCAAAAAAGAACAAAACGTGTTGGCCCATGACCTCCAAGGGACCTCAAGGAAAGCAGAAGCCTGATGGAACAATCATGCAACCATTTCAAAGTATGAGGTTAGTAAAATTTTATCCTTATGCCCCAGTCACACATTCCTGTTTCTCATGGCAATTGTGCATGTTTGACATTATCCAGATGAAACATGCTTTTGCAAAGCATGACCTGATCTGGTTCAGTGTTGTTTAGTTGTGAACAAATGCAGGGCATTGAAGAAGGGTCCTGATTGTTTTGAACTATTCAAAACTGTTGTGGAGAATCACTGCTCTCAGTATGATGGGTTCAAAGCCTAATGCAGTCCTAAGGTAGCCTTGCAGAGCAGACAGAGCTGCCTGTTTCTGAAATCCTGAAGCTCTGATCTTGTAAGCCTCCGTTGTCCAATGAATTCACGCGGCTGAATTTTTTACGGCCCAATCAGGGAAGAGAAGCGGGAGCTGTAGAATGCGGACGTGATGACAACCGGAAGTTGAAAACCGGAAGTTGAGAACAGACATGCAGATTAGCCTATTGTCCTCATAGATACTTTGTAAAACTTGGTAAAACCTGCCCTCCTCAGAAGTTTACTTGTAGGGATTGTCTTTGACAAGGTTCATGTCACATATAAGTGTTAAATGAATCATCTGTGTGGTACAATTTAGTGTAATGCTGCGTTCACACCGCAAGCGACCCAACTACCAAAGTCGCGTCGGCCACTGAGTAGCGTCGCATGTCCATAAATACCTTTTGGTAACTGCTGCCGTCGCTCGGTGATGTCACGTATAAAATAAACAAAATAATAAAAGAAAATGTATATATAAAGAAAAAAAATAATGAAAAATTCAATGAAAACATTGCTTCATTATATGAGGCAACCCTGCTTGATATGGATTGGTCTGTGATGAATGGGGCTAAATTGGTATGATCGTGGCTAAATCCTGAAAGCTCATTCAGAATGCTGCTGCTCGACTCCTCTCTGGCAAGAAAAAGCGTGACCACATTACACCAGTCTTGGCGTCTCTCCACTGGCTCCCAGTCCGCTTTCGCATTGATTTTAAAATTCTTTTAATCGCCTTTAAAGCCCTCAATGGTCTTGCCCCTCTGTACCTGTCTGAAGTCCTACATCTCTACTCCCCATCCAGAGCCCTAAGGTCTTCTGACCAGCTGCTGTTGGAGGTTCCCAAAACCAGACTTAAGTCAAGAGGTGACAGGGCCTTTGCAGCGGCTGCCCCTAGACTGTGGAACAGTCTCCCCATCCATATAAGAGCCTCCCAGACCTTAGAGATTTTTAAATCTTCCTTAAAGACCTACTTCTTTTCCCTGGCGTTTCATCAATGAGCTCATACAAATCACAGGCACTGTAGTTTCTAGTTTTTAATTTTTTACTGTTTTATTACAATGTTTTTCTATCTTTTTTATTGTTTTTATTGTTATATTTATTTATTTCTATGTATTTGTGTACAGCACTTTGATCGACTACTGTCTTCTTGAAGGTGCTCTATAAATAAAGTTGACTTGACTTGACTTGACTTGACAATTGACAAGGACATATCCCATTGTGCCCTGACTGTAATGGTAATGCCTGTGTTCATGACTTCTATTAAAGCTATGGTCTATGATTTGGAAGCTTTGTACATATTAATAACACCTTTTATAAGGCTGTTATGGTCCTATGGTCCTATCTACACAGTATAAAGACCAAAAAGAAAGAAAAAAATCCATTCAGTATATCCGCTGCAAAGCTGCATACTAGCTGACCAATCAAACCTAAGAACCTGCGACTATTAATTGGTCCGTGAGTTGGTCTGTGAGTCCATCCAATCCTCGTCTCCCTCACTACGCAGTACGCAGCATCTTGCCCATGGTCCCGCCTCCTCCCCTCTACTCCGGTGAGCAGCTAGCAGCGTTAGCTACTGAACTATCATGGAGCCGGAAAAGCCTAGCGCCGAGACCGAAGCCGCCTCCCTCTCCCGCGGGGCCCAACGGAGCTCTGCCCGCGGGTTGAGGCCTGTTAGTGGGCTAACGGCTAACGGCTAACGAATAGCCTCAGCCGGCCGTCAGACCTTCAGCATCGGCCGTTTCGCCCCTGGTTGATCAGGTAATGGCTTTGTTTAGTGGGAGATGTCTGCTGAATAACTCTGGTTAGTTTGTGCCTGCACGGGCTAATAACTTGTAGGGGAGCGGGTTAGCCTGTTAGCCGCTAATCGTTAGCACTGTAAGCTGAGCTGTGGAGGACAGGCTGAGAAAGATAAATCCTCCCCCACACTCGGCTCCGCTCTGACGGCGCCAGACCCGCATTGCCGCCGGTCCAATTGAAATGGCTACTGCTGTGTGTTACAAGGGGGATGTCTGTCGTGTTTGATACTTTCAGTTGAGCTGAGCTGTTTTTGATTGAGTTTGCTGCTGATATATTGTGCTAGTCGCTAGTAGCTCAGTCCGAGGGGGCTATATGAGGCAACACGAGCTGGGGGCGGGATCTTGGAACACGGAGGGGAGAGGTGAGGAAGGGGGGCAGGCTGCGGTTTCAAATCGTAGACCACAGCTTTAATATCAATCAATCAATCAATCAATCAATCAATCAATCTTTATTTGTATAGCGCCAATTCATAACAAGTGTTATCTCAAGACACTTTACAATAGAGCATAAAGCTCTTCATTTTATGGATACACATATATGCATAGATACATATATACATATAAAATACACATATACATATATATACAAATATATACATCCAACACCCAACATGAATCCATATAGCCAATCATGAATCCCTCCATCATGGCGGCAAGAAAAAACCTTCTGTTAAGCAGCAGGAAATCTTGAATGTGGATCCCAGTCTCATGATGAACAGCAAATCCACACGATGCTTTGATGGGTGTGAGGTCAAAGGAAGGGAAGTAACAGGAGACAAGTGGACGAAGTAAGAACTAAAGTTAGGGACAGGTCCATGTATCATTGGCCTGTCGCCTGATTCCTTAGAGGTTAGCCTCTTGAGATGCTACATCTCATTTCTGGAGGGTCCTCATGTCTGAATGGTTGTGGTGATCATTTTCTAGAAGTATAATCTTAGATATTCAAACTGAAAATAAGAACTTATGGTAGTGACGAACTCATGGGTGCCCAGACCACAAGTGCATCCCAACCATATTTGTCTCCGTTAAGTATATAATGTGTTAAAGGCCTCTTGAGATGTGACATCCCATTTTCAAGAGGGACTTCATGACTATGTGGTAATAAGAAATAGATACTGTAGGTGTAACGACCATGGATATGGAGATCATGCTAATAACTACATGAACAGCTATAATGATAATGAGAATGGAGTGTTCCTAATAGAATGGCCAACTATGTGTGTCATGTTTATAGCTGTAGTTTTGAGGTTTCATGACTCCACAGCAGCAGGCAGTCTCCACCAAGGATCCCAGGCCACCTACAAGACAAGAGCCAGAGACGCAGTACAGGAGCAAACAAAAGGGGCAAAAGCAGATGTGGAGAGAGAGAGAGAGTGATAGAGCCCATTGTGCCAGACCCTCCCCCGGCAGTCTAGGGCCTATTACATCTAAACTATGAGTCTAGTTTATGAACTAATTTATTTATTTATTTATTTATTTATTTATAACCTATAAGCTGGTCCCTAACTGAAAGCTTTATCAAAGAGGAATGTTTTAAGTCTAACCTTAAAGGTAGAGAGAGTGTCAGACTCGAACTGTGGTTGGTAAATTGTTCCAGAGAAGAGGAGCCTGATAACTGAAGGCTCTACCTCCCATACTACTTTTGGAGATTGATGGCACCACAAGTAGGCCAGCATCTTGGGAGCGTAATGTTCTAGAGGGGTTGTACGGCACTACAAGCTCTTCAAGATAGACTGGTGCCTGTCCACTGAGAGCTTTATAGGTGAGGAGAAGAATCTTGAATTCTATTCTATATTTAATTGGGAGCCAATGCAGAGAAGCTAATACAGGAGTAATGTGGTCTCTTCTCCTAGTTCTAGTCAGTACACGTGCTGCAGCATTTTGGACCAGCTGAAGCGTCTTAAGCGACTTGCTGGGACAGCCTGAAAGCAGAGAATTACAATAGTCCAATCTGGAGGTAACAAAAGCATGGACTAGCTTTTCAGCATCGCTCTGGGACAGGATAGGCCTGATTTTAGCGATGTTGTAGATGAAAAAGGCTGTTTTTGAAATTTGCTTTATGTGAGAGTTAAAGGATAAATCCTGATCAAATAGCACTCCTAGATTTCTAACAGTTGTGCTTGGTGCCAGGGTAATGCCATCTATGGCAGTTAAATCACTAGAAAAGGATTCTCTAAGGTGTCGAGGGCCCAGCACAATAATCTCTGTCTTGTCTGAGTTAAGAAGAAGAAAATTTCTGGCCATCCAGGTTCTGATGTCCTTTAAACAGGCATCTAGTTTATCTAAGTGGTTTGTCTCACCTGGCTTTAAAGATACATAGAGCTGTGTGTCATCAGCGTAACAGTGAAAATTAACAGAGTATTTCCTCATGATATTACCAAGGGAAGCATATATATAGAGAAGAGAATTGGACCTAGCACTGAGCCTTGAGGAACCCGTAACTTACTTTATTGTACACAGAAGATTTGTTGTTCACGTGTACAAACTGATATCTATTAGATAAGTAGGACTTAAACCAGTTTAAGGCAGTCCCTGTAATCCCAAGTAACATCTCCAATCTCTGTATAAGAACATCATGATCAATGGTGTCGAAAGCTGCACTAAGGTCTAACAAAACAAGAACAGAGAGCAGTCCTTCATCTGAAGCTGAAAGTAGATCATTGGTTACTTTAACTAGAGCAGTCTCTGTGCTGTGATGAGCTCTAAATCCTGACTGAAAGTCCTCAAGCAGGCTATTGTCTTGAAGGAAGTCACCTAGCTGATCAGCTACCACTTTCTCCAGGATCTTTGAGGCAAATGGAAGGTTAGAAATAGGCCTATAGTTAGCTAATGTTCCTGAATCAAGGTTAGGTTTTTAAGGATGGGTTTGATTACTGCTGTTTTAAAAGACTGTGTGGCCTGTTGATAGAGATATATTTACTGTCTCCAGCAACAATGGACAAACTAGAGGAAAGACCTCCTTAAACAACTTAGTTGGGATTGGGTCTAAAAGGCAGGTTGATGATTTAGAGGAAGAGACGAGAGAATTTAGCTCCTGAAGGCTGATCGTAGAGAGACTGTCTAACTCAGGTCTGACTTCTACTACATTTAAAGGTAGGGCAGGTTCGGCTGGAGATAAAGAGTTGCTAATTTTATCTCTAATTTTCAGAATTTTATCATTGAAAAAGTTCATAAAGTCCTCACAGCCCAGGGCTAGAGGAATCACAGGCTCAATAGAGCTCTGACTCTGTGTCAGCCTGGCTACAGTGCTGAAGAGATATCTAGGGTTGTTTCTATTTTCTTCAATTAGTGAAGAGTAGTAGGCAGCTCGAGCATGTTTTAAGGCTCTCATGTAGTTAATATGACTCTCTCGCCAAAGTATACGTGACTCTTCCCTTTTATCAGAGCGCCACATTCTCTCTAATTTACGGGTTGTTTGTTTAAGTGTACGAGTTTCTGAGTTAAACCAAGGAGCTGTCCTCTGACGTTTAATACGTTTTTGTCTCAGTGGGGCAATTGAGTCCAAAGTGGATCTTAGTAGACTGGCTGAGTCATCAACAAGCTGATCCAGCTGAGTTGAGCTAAAGCTAATATCACAGTTATCAGTTGGCCAATTTATTGAGCTTAGGGCAGTAGGAATGGCCTCTGTGAATTTAGCCACTGCACCACTGGACAGATTTCTGCTGCTCACAGTTTTGCTGCAAAACACAGAATCTTCCAGGAGGATGCTAAAAGTCACTAAGAAGTGGTCGGATAAAAATGGATTCTCTGGAAAAACTTTCACTTCATTGATATTGAGGCCATATGCTAAAACCAAATCAAGAGTGTGATTAAAATGATGGGTAGCTTCATTAACAGACTGAATAAAGCCAACTGAGTCTATTAATGACATAAAAGCTGAGCTAAGACTATCACTCTCTTTGTCCACATGGATATTAAAATCACCTACAATGACTATTTTATCAGAGCTTAGGACCAAGTTTGATATGTACTCAGAGAATTCTGATAAGAATTCAGAGTATGGGCCTGGAGGACGGTAAATTATCACAAATAGGACTGTCTGGCCAGTTTTTGAATCAGTATGAGATAAATTTAGAGTAAGGCTTTCAAAAGAAGTATATTTAGCCTTTGGTCTGTGATTGATTTGGAGACAGGAATGATAAATAGCTGCTACACCACCACCACGGCCTGTGTCGCGTGGTATATGAATATTTGAATGACTGGGGGGAGTGGACTCATTTAAACTGACATATTCCTCTTCTCGTAGCCATGTCTCAGTTAGACAGAATAAATCAATCTGATTTTCTGTTATAAGGTCGTTCACCAGTAAAGATTTGGACCTGAGAGATCTAATATTTAAGAGACCACATCTAATTCTCTGATGTTTTAAAGCCACTACATTTGAAGGTTTTATTTTTATCAGATTTCTGTGGTTGACACCTTTTTTATTTGTTTTTGTGTTAATATCTAGGTGAGCTTTGGGTCGGGGTACTGACACAGTCTCTATGGAATAATGTTTATCACTATTACAAAAGCCATAGCAGCTATCTAAGGGATGAACACAACTGTCATAACAGTAATGGCAGGGAAACTGTCTTAGAGCAAGCGCAGAGGAGCGTGGAGGACTGCAGCTCTGCAACATGGTCTCATCTCTGAGAGGTCATAAGTGTGACTCTGCCATGTTTTTTGATAGGAGAGATGCACCAGCCAGAGTAGGATGGATGCCATCTCTGCCTATCAGGCCAGGTTTTCTCCAGAAGGTTGACCAATTGTCAATGAAGCCCACATCATTTGCTGGACACCACCTCGATAGCCAGCGGTTGAATGATGACATGCGGCTATACATATCATCACTGGTCAGATTGGGCAGACCCTAAGAATGTGTCATATGATCTTTCTGGAATGTTGTTCTTGAAAATGCAAGCAATAGCGCTCAATCTGAGCTTACACAACAAAAACTGGGCTCGAATGGGGCTGACGTTGTGTAAATTCAGGAATCGTTGTTGCGTCATTGCATTGACCAAACTGAAGCAGAACAAAAACCCCTGACAGGCTGTTGAAGTGCCCTAGAAGTGTTGCTGACAGTGCATGTACGGGATGTGTTTGGGAGAGACAATCATTTCTTCCTGTATCATGCAACCAGTCTTGCCAATCATGTACACTCATGTACAATTGCCATGAGGGGATGTGCAACTGGGGCTAAAGACTGACATTTTTATAATCTCACACTTCATAGAAGTTTAGTTTGTTTCTAAACTGTCAATGTTAACAAACAATTCAAATGTTCAGATGTCTTGACACAGCTCCTGCCCTGTGATAAAGTGATTAACCTTTGAGTAATTGAGGTTTGGCAATTTTGATTCTAATCTGATCAAAACAGATCATTTGTTGTTGGTTATGAGTCTCACAAAAGGTTGTGTTGGCATCTTTCTCAACAGGTATTTGGTGATACTTTGTCTTGTTCCTTCTATTTTGGGAGATTGTTTGATATAAAATTGTATAAAAGAGGTGCTGCTTCACTTGATGAGTACCCACACCCTGGGAGGTTGAAGCTACACTGAGAAGAAAGACGAGAAGGTAACTGATGCAAACTTCTTCTTGATCAACTCATGATGTTCACGTTATCTGTAGTATGTGTGTCCTAACTTGTCTGGTACCACATGATAATGACTGCTTGTGTGTTTTTGACAGCATCATCTTCACCATGAAGCTCCTGGCTCTCTCTGCTCTGATTTGTGTCTTGATGGCTCTGACTCTTGTTGCAGGTGAGTTTCATGACTGCAAAACAGTCATGTAAACAATTGTTGTTACAGTCAGTGACTGGCAACCAACCATCCTGATAGTAGAATGACTGTATCTTAATAAACATCACAACTTTATTTACTGTAATGATCAATATGTGTATCTATGATTTTCGCATTTTGTTGAAATTAGTCAAAGCATAATTTCTGTATTTTCAAAAACAGAACATCAATGTTCCTTTCATTTCCAGTATAATTACTTAAGGACATTCATCATATTTCACAGATCCATCTCGACAGAGCTCGTCAAAAATGAGGAGGGCAGAACCTTTTAAAAGCTATTAGCAGATGATTAGATTATTGGTTAGTGAAGTACATTCATTATCGGCCAGTCAATTAATGACTGGCATTTATCCTGTTAGTATGAATGTCCACAGAGGCAGAGTGTCACAGAGAAGATACAAGCTGTCAAGTCACCCATCTTTTCCATGGCTCTGAAAATTGATAATAATAATAATACTAACAATAATAAATTAACTGTATTCAAGTACTTTTTAAAATAAAGGTAAACAAAGTGCTTTGACAACCTGACAGGTAAATATAGAAGAAAAGCACAAGGTTTGAAGCACAAAAGGAGCTAAACAACAAAAAACACAATTTGAATCAAAGAACCCTTCCAGACAAACACAGACAGCAAAATAAACCAAAGAACATGAAGAACTTAATAAGGGAGAGCATCAGCTTGTCTGGTTTCACTTAAACCAGTGGTCCTCATGGAAGGAAGAAAACTATATTTGAACAAGAGGAAACGTAAAACCCCAAAAACATGCACAACAACCTAGGTTCCAAGAACCCAGACAGCAATTGAACTTAGACCATGGGGCCAAAGTAAGAGGGGAAGCAGAAGAAAACAAAGAAAGAAAATCTAAAAATTAGGTGTAACTTCAGAATAAATGGAAATACAACATTAGTTAATATGTTTTTCTCATGACAGCAAAGTAATGCAACATTTAATTACAGGTGAAGGAATTAAATGTGAATAACATTCACACGTGACCAGAAGATTTTAAAATCAAACATCAGAAAGGAGCTTGAAGTATTAAAAACTTAATGATAAGAGCAATAAAGATGAAAAATTGGCTTATCAGAAACAGGGAAACAGAAAAAAAGAATAATGATTAAGAAAACAATATTATTTAGGCAAGTCGGTAAATGTGAGTTCTTAAATGGGATTTAAATAGGTCTGTGCACAACTTAGTCATCTTAGCCTTTGTTTCTCTATGTGGCTGTTTGCAGCCACGAGGGGGAAACGGACGATTATTTTAACCATAACTTTAACTCAATTAGAGAGAGGGAATTTATATTTTGGTTAAGGACATGATTTCTATTTAAATTTTGAAAATATGCTTTTAAAAATTTGAAAAGGTCTTAAAAAAAGAAACTCTGGGTAGATTTACTACCCTTTGGTCCTGAAGTGGCCATTAACAGCCAATAATTTTAGCCTCTCCAGAAAAAAAAGACAAATATTTCTTCAATTTTTTTGCACAGATCTCTTACTCAAGCTCGGTCCTGTCCAAAAACATTCTTCCTTTGAACCCTTCTATTATTTTAATTTATTATGAACACATTTTGTCGTTGGGTCAATCTGACCCCAGAGATATTTGCCTCCTAATATTATTTATATTCAACTGTTTACCAAGTTTTTTATGTATTAGGCACTTTGTTATTTGTTGAAAACAAAATAACCCCTTAACAATGATACCTGTCCTCTACCGCCACAATTAGGGCAAACTTTAAAAAAATAGAATGAGTGTGTGTTGAAAAGTTTTCATACAAATCTTTTCAAATTTGAACCCAAGAGTATGAGCCTGATTGGTTTTGGTGATGATTTGACCTGTTCTGTAGTACAACCCTCTGGTCAAACTTTTAGTATAGAATAAGTGTATCCTGAATATTTTCATCCAAATCTTTTCTAAGTTAAAGTGCACATTCATGATTCTCAAGAATGAACCATTTTGATTGACATTTGTGACCCCCACACCTTCTTTCTTCTCTCATGAGCACATTTACTTACTTATTTCAATCCCTTTGTGTGGTTTGTCACTGTAAAGTCTTGCTCATCCCTCCTTTACTGTAATTTCAAAAACTGGAGTGTCTTCAAAGATATGGTGTCTGGAAATATTGCCCTACCAGTTTCAGTGTTCCAAAGGCTTGCTTTGATTTGTTAACTTCTGCACATGAGCAAGCCAAAGCAGGCTTCAAAGTCAGCTACATCCACTTCTTTCCAACTGTCTACATACACACCCCTCCTCTCTAAATCTGTCATTCCAAGTACAGTATTTTCAGCTCAAGGTGCTATGAAGAGCTCTAATGGGGACTTGATAGTTGGAAACACTTGGATGTGATCAGCTTGGAAGTCTGACTTTGTCGACTGGTGTGACAGAAATCACCTCCAGCTCAACACCAGTAAAACAAAGGAGATGGTTGTGGATTTCCGCAGGAGGAGGACACCCCACACTGCACCTGTGAACATCCAGGATCTGGACATTGAGATGGTGGAGTCCTACAAATTCCTGGGTGTACACCTCAATAATAAACTGGACTGGTCTCACAACACGGATGTCTTGAACAAGAAGGGCCAAAGTCGTCTCCATCTCCTGAGGAGACTGAGGTCCTTTGGAGTGTGCAGGACTCTGCTCAGGACCTTTTATGACTCTGTGGTGACTTCTGCACTTTTCTATGCAGTGGTCCACTGGGGAGCAGGGAGTACGGAGAGGGACAGGAAGAGACTGAACAGACTGGTCAGGAGAGCCAGTTCTGTCCTGGACTCCTCCTTAGACTCCCTGGAGGAGGTGAGCGAGAGGAGGATACTGGCAAAGCTTGCATCCATTATGGACAACCCCTCTCACCCACTGCATGAGACTGTGGGGGAGCTGAGCAGCTCCTTCAGCAGCAGGCTCAGACTCCCACCCTGTAAGACTGAACGTTACCACAGGTCATTTGTCCCAACTGCAATAAGACTTCATAACACAAACATCTGAACTGTCTCCATAACAACATCAAGCATTCAATAAATACATGCCTTTTTTATTGTACATCATTCCAGTACTCACTGTAAATTTCTCATTGTCAAGTGCTGTTATTCTCAAGTATTAATCTCTGTATATATCTTGCTCCTATATAAATATGTAAATAGTAATATTTTTCTACTTTTCTATATATCTTTATATTTTTTTAAAATTTCTAATTTTATATTCTATTATCTCTATTCTTTTTGTATTGTTATTGCATTATTGCACTTTTCTTGTGAGCCGCTGTGACAAAAAAATTTCCCCCAAGGGGGATCAATAAAGAATATTCTATTCTATTCTATTCCATACATAGACTTCCTCATTTTGGCAGTAGTTCAAAAGGCGGGTTGTTTCCCACTGGCCCACATCATGGGAAGTATCAAAGCTCTCATGGGAATAGTAATTTTCCCAATGCCAGGTTATGCAAAAAAAAAAAAAAAAAGTTTTCATTATGAAGCAAAAACCATCTATTATTGAATGAAAAAAAAGTCAATGGAGTTAAATTGACCCCAAGGATAATAGGAAGTCTGAATTATAGATTTTAACCCTTTAAATGCAAATTTCATACCTGATGTCACTGATTTGGTGACCTGTTTTCAGCATAAAAAGGGTCAGAGGCTTTTTTACATTCTAACATACTTTATTATATTTCAATCAGGAGAGACCAAATTGGATGACAAGTACAGTTAGATATGAATGAAAATGTGCAGAGTCTCTGGTTAGAATCTCTTTTGGTGCTTAGACTCCATCATGCTGTCTTGGTGTACTTCAGAGGTACTGAGGGTGAAATAGAGATAGGATAACCCCCCAAAATAATGAGACAATAGACAAAGGGACAAGATGAAGCCTTACCTTAGCAGATGATGCAGACTTCTAAGAGATGATAGCCTTACCTTGGCACGAGAGGATTCTATGAATATAACTGGATTAGACACAATGTTAATATTTATTCTATAGTGATGCAGAGATGATTTCTTTTAACCCAACGCATCTTGTCTGAAGAACTTGGCATGGCATAATAAAGAGACATCCTTCATGTGAGCCTTGTTCAGTCCATGCAGGTAAGAGACTGAGTTCTAGACTGACCTGACACATGAACCTGTATGACTGACCCTCAGCCATGAAACCCCAGATCTGGTCTTGATACCCTGACTTGTTGTCCAACAAGAAACTATTGAGTCTGCTTGACATGACAAGTGGCATGCAGAATGCTGACCCTAGACAAATGATACGATATAGAAGCCAAGATTTATTTAAAGGTAAAGTTTCTAGCTTGCTATACCCCATTTATTTGGAATTATAATTTTATTTATTTGTATATTTATTCCAAGAATGATGAATGTTGCATAACATGATCACCAGTTATCTGTCAGACATTGACAAACTAAACAGATTGCATATCACCAGATTTTATACGGAAGGAATAGGAGGTCAGTTGAAGACCTGATAATTAGATTGTCTTGTAAAGAATTCAGAAAGGACCCAACTGGAACAAGCTCCTGAGCTGAGATGACTATAATAAAATCTATTTAGCCCTGAAGCTGACAATTACCCCAGATCCCATATAGATCACAGATTTTCAAACATTGGTCGGATGATAAGACCAGCCTTGCGCTGAATGCAGCACGTGCAGCAGTGCAGTTGTTCACATAAGCATGAAGATGTTAATGATAAACTATTTTGCCAGCATATTAGCGATTAGATGAGTGTACAAGAAGTTTCAATAATTATCATAAACTGATGAGTAGCTCTCTCCCTGACTGACCCTTCATTGTGTGACTCACCAGCTGGGTCTGATAACCTGCTGTGAAGTCCACATGAAGAACTTGCTGTGCCATGAAGTTTAAGTTGACTGACCTGTCGTAAGACCTGGCCAGTTACTGCCCTGCAGTCTTAAACTTGCTCTCTGACTGGGAATCACTGGACAGCGTGCCCCGCCAGCTCCCAGTCCATTAACTGACCCCTGAAGTCTGCAGGGTGAAGATGTGATTAGTTTGGGAGGAGATGAGAGGAGCATGAAGATAACGGGGAAAAGTTGAGACTAGAGGGCATGCACAGGAAGAGTCTTCCTGACTATTTGCAAGCTTAATTTCAATCGAATAGCCTATAAAGAAAAGGACAGGTGTGCAACGAAATCAGATTAATGAGTACAGAAATAGACTTTGGTACTTATACCCTGCAGGAAGTAGATTTTAGGAAGCAGGAAGATGGATTAGGTGCTCCCGTAATAGAAGACTTCCCACCAAATTAAGGTATACCAATACCTGTTTGTGGAGCTAAATAATCAGGGGAGAAGCAAAGACTGCATTTAGGCAGACATCATGGAATCTGTATGATCGGTAATACGAAATTGCTGAATGACAGCTGAATGACTGCAGAGAGGGAGAACATTTTAAATTTGACAGCCAACAGATTGGCTGAGAGGGAAAGAGGCTGACTGTGATTGGGAGAAGAAGAAAAGAGGCGGAGCTAGAGGGATGCAAGAGAGATAGTCTTCCTGACTGAACTTTCGCTAACTTCATTTCAATAGGAAAGACTAATAAATACAGAAAAAGACAAACGTGCAATGTGACAAATTTAATGAAACAGATAATTTAGAACTGATGAGTATAAAAGTCTTTTGCGCTTAGACTCCGCAGGAAGTGGATCATCTTAGGAAGCAGAAGAAACATTTGATGCTCCCGGGTATAAAACTTCCCCCAAAGTAAAGGTATACCATACCTCATAATCGGCACTAAAACGGGTGAGAGCAGAGACAGGAGTTAATAGACATAAAAATATGCAAGTTAATTATACGGATAAGATGCAAATATGGATGGAGCCTGTGGGAAGAGAAATAATGCGATAAAAGGCGAAGTACGAAGTGATTTTATAAAGGAAAATGAACTGTGAATTAAGTGCATATAATGAGAAAACATGATATTGATATGAATGTAGAGGATAAAGCAAAAGCAAGAGAAGAAGTTGCATAAAGTAATCAGCCGGGGATGTAGAATTTGAAGGCTGAGAGACACGGGGGTACGACTTGATATTGTGATTGAAATAGCAGAGAACACCAAGTGAGCAGGAAAGAAAAACAAAAATTCAGCCTGGGTTGCTGTGGGAAGAAGGCTGATGGAGCAGGGAAAATCAGCCAAATGTTGCAAGTTATGGCTGATAGTGGGGGCAAACAAGAATGTAAATATTAGCCAGAAAAGGATAGACAAGTAAAGTGTGAAAAGCAAAAGACAGAAATTCAGCCTTTTGAACGTGATGAAAATTAGCTAGAAAAGATAGAAGAGAAAAAGGTATGAAATGCAGGATAGAAATTCAGCCTGGGTTGCTGTGAAACAGCGGCTGATGAGGCGAGGCTAATCAGCCAGATGCTGCAAGTGCAGCTGATCGGGGTCAAACGTGATGACAATTAGCTAGAAAAGATAGAAGAGAAAAAGGTATGAAATACAGGATAGAAATTCAGCCTGGGTTGCTGTGAAACAGCGGCTGAAAGCAGGGAACTAACATGATGAAAATTAGCCAAAAAAGGTAGAAGAGAAAAAGTTATTTAAGCATAGGACAGAAATTCAGCCTGGGTTGCTGTGAAATAGCGGCTGATGGAGCAGGGATGATCAGCCAGATGCTGTGAAACAGCGGCTGATAACAGAAGTAGAACATGATGACAATTAGCCAGAAAAAATAGAAGAGAAAAAGGTATGAAAATACAGGTTAGACATTCAGCCTGGGTTGCTGTGAACAGCGGCTGATAGCAGGAGTCGAACACGATGAAAATTAGCCAGAAAAAGATAGATGAATAAAAAGGTATGAAAAGTACAAGACAAAATTCAGCCTGGGTTGCTGTGAAACAGCGACTGATGGAGCGGGGCTAATCAGCCAGATGCTGCAAGAAGCGGCTGATAGCAAGTGGCTGAAGCCAACATGATGCATGGACAGGCAGAATAAATGCAAGGGTAGGACATAAAATTGAAAGGAAATCTCCCCGAGATGCCGACGGGGTGATGGGGATAAGCATGCTGCCTAGAAATAACAAGAAAGAAAAACAAAGGAGACAAAAAAAGGGGGATGCCAGAGGAAGTGGAAGAATAAATGAAAATGACAATGAGGGAGAGTTAACGGAAGAACATACAACATGCATGGAGATGAACAAAAGAGAGAGGAAGAGCAAAAACAAAGAGTGAGGGCATGACCACATGAGCTTAAGCTGAAATGCTAAACACACCACCACCAGAGAAATGCATTACTTACTAAATCAAGGTTTTTAGAGATCTTTGGGCCTCCAGAATGAAGGTGGAGTCTGGATGAATAGGAGGTATAAGCAGAGGATGACCAGCGACCTATTTGCTGAAGTGAAGCACATGTCATTTAAGCTGATATGATTAAACAAGGTTATTACTGCTTGGCTTTTGAACAACATCATGTTTGAGCTGATGATAAAGCCATTTATCCAAATACTGATGATGGAACGGTTCGGTAGAGTGTTGAAGCCGGCCATTACCAGTTGCAGACTTAGTGAATGTTGATAATTGCACAGATTTAATAGCCCATTCTTTTTGAAGTATTTGATGGTCTGCATTAGGGCACATGAAGATACAGGAGAACTTCTATTAATGAAGCAGGGCATTATGACACATTATGAGCAAAAGCAATGCCTAAGAGTGACTCCCTTTAATTAATCCCACTAGAAAACTCCAGTAAATATAAGCCTCGTCAGGCTAGTGAATTCTGCTTAAGTATACAAGTTCATTTTTTATAGTAAAACACACCTCTGGACCATTTACAAATCGAGACATGCTGCCCAGCCCTATCACGAACTGAACGATGGAAACACCTTTTAGCCGCTCGGAGGCGTTTCTCGAGCTTTGAGTGGATACTGACTTTAGGCGGAGTGGAGGCAGCAGGTCAGCCTTAGGGGCTGTTTACATGGAAACTCCTGACTTGAAGACGCAAAGATTCTTCCATTGTGTTTTCAAATTCTTCTGCGTTTACATGACAACGCTCGGAGATGAGTTAATCCCCTGTAAATCTGCTGTAGTGTGCATGCTGGTTCAGTAGATGGCGGTGTAGGTCTGCAGAGAGGCAGTGCTGCTACAACACACGAACGAAGAAGAAAACCTTTCACAAACAACAATGGCGAACAGACGCACAGAGAAGCAGGAGTTTCTTTTTTGGACAACAAATCAGTTCGAACAACAAATCTGTCTGGATAGTTTTTTCTGGATAACAAACCGAGCACGGTAAGACGCTCACATGTTACTCGGCGGATGGAGGAAGCTGATGTTGCTCCTGGTATGCGCGCGCAGCCTCCATGTGAAAGAGTACTGCGCGACGCCAGCTCAAGCTTCAAACGCTCTGCTCTGTGTTTACACAAGGCTGGATGGAGGAGCAGATTCAAATCTTTCCACTCTGAGGAGCGTCTTCAAAAGTTTGCGTTTTAGGTGGAAACGCAATGTTGCCTCATCAAAACGGAAGGCCAAAACGCAACGAAATGTTTGCGGAATTGACCGTTTTCGGCGTCATGTAAACGGCCCCTTAGTGAGGTGGCAGGAGTGCTCTCTGAGTGGATCATGCCTGAGGGAGAGCCACGGTGATCCTCGGATGAGTCCTCCGAGGTGAGGCAGCGAGAGGTTTCCGTGTTTGGCGTGAATGACCACGGTGAGGTGGAGGACAGCAGCTGCTCGCATTTGGAGCTCTGATCAGAAACAAAAAACTCTTTGATGATTGCTGGACACTTCAGTGGCATCGGAATTGAACTGACGACGGTGAGCAGAGAATTAGGAGAGTTCGAAGCGGGAATAAAAGAGCTGCAGTAAGTTATCTTTGAGACAGTACACTTTATGGAGTGAAGCCTGTTAAAGTTGCTGCAAGATTGCCGAGATCATCTCAGGACACCACCGCACTGACTGTGAAGGAGCAAAGACATGGTTTAAAATAAGGCTGCTCCAGAATGATTGGCCAAGCAGTTGTATGTAGCAGGATCTGCTTGTATCAGTGATTGAGTGAGAGCAAACCCCTCATCAGCTGAGATTTGGATCACCTGAGCAGGTAAGCAGATTGAAGCATGACAGAGGAGACTGAATGACCATACAGGTCTTCCTGACTGAACTTTCGCATAAGCTTCATTTCAAAGATTTGTGAATACGTTGGTTTTGATGCATTGTAATTTTTTTTGTGATATCAGATATTCATTTGTTAGCTCATGTTTTAGGTGTTAACGGCCACTAAACTTAGCTGCTGTACAAAAATATGAGAACAATATCTGTCTTCATTTTTTTCTCAGTTCTGTTCATCAAGCTCAGCCCTGACCAAACGTAATGAAAATTTGAAAAAATATGGATTTTAAGCCTTTCAATGCAAATTTGACTTGAGATGTCACTGATTTTGAGGCAAAAAATGACCTATTTTCAATATTAAAAAATGATCAGAGGATTGAGTTTTTCCCGTGCTATAAAACTCTTGGATGTATTAAAGATGAGTAAAAACATTTACTTTGATGCATTATTTGTCACAAAGGATAAGACTTTAATTTTTACTCCCCATTGACTCCTATTGTAACCACATTTTTGAATGTACAGCCATGGCACTGCACAATCATGTATTCCACAGTGATGGAGTGTATGTGATGATGTGCATTTGCGTATGTCTGTGTGTGTGTGTTCAGCTGCAGCAAGACATGCAGCAGGTCACTTTTTATCTGCACACTACTTGTTTGCTGATTGCATAAAACATTGAATCAAAAGTAATTGCTCACCAAGGATCCCGAACTCCACATGCAGGGCTCAGAGTCAGATATACAATGAGCTCTTTCAAACCATCTTTCTCTACAAACAGCAAGACTCAGACCAGAGCTAAACCTCAGGTTTTGTAAGGGTTCTTTGATACAAATTGTGCTTTTTAAATCCTTAAATCCTTGTGGTTTGATTTTATATTTTCCTTTCTGTTTGTCAACACACTTTGTTAAGCTACATAATTTTCAAATGCTTTCAGAGTTAATTTATTATTGTTGGTATTATAATTCATGTTGGATGACAAGATGGATGACTGGACAGCTTGTATCTTCTCTGTGACATATTGTGTCTCTGTGGACATGTATACCAGCAGGATAAAGCTAATTATGGCTCTGTGTTTCATTTTCCTATCTGTTTTGGTTGAGAAACACATGTGAGCATGCATCCCATTCTTGAGATTTCCATTTGGAGCATCTCACAAAAACAGCGAAATCACACAGACCGGATCTTTTGATGCTTGAAGCGTTTTTATTTTGCAAAGATAAAAAGCAGTTCAGTAAAAAAGGAGTTTTTTGCCAACAGCATCCTTTCCATCACACCTTCAGCTCTGATGGTTTTTTAGGCACAGGCCTTCAGAGACAATCCTACTCCTGTTTGGTCACTTGTCGAATCATTCATTATGTTGCGTTACAGCGATAGAACAGAAATAAAGAGAGAATGAAGAGATCTACTGCACTCAGGCTTCAAAACAAGACTGCACATCATCTGGGTTCTTCATGCTGTTGTGTCAAAGCGGGAGCTACCACCTCCTGTTCCTCACACAGACGGAGGGAAGCTTATGATGGCACTGCAGATCATCCCAGCACTTGCGAGCTGTGAACATTAGAAACACAGGACATGAGGGACCTGGCTTGGAGCACACATCAAGATTTTCAAGGACATGACTTGTTTTTGAAACAAAGAGAAAACTCAATCATGACAGTAAAAAGTTTAGTTCTCCAGCCCAATCCCCAAAACTGAGCCAAAATCCCTTGAAACTGGAAGGGCTCCAGTACGCAGAGTGGCAGCAGTATTTGGGGTCAGCCCTGGTTTAGGGCTGTATGTTACAGGGAAATAATGAGACTCACAGCTGTAATTAATCTGCAGACAGTCCTGATTCCCGCCATTGTTTGGCTCTCCGGGGCACCAGCCTCTGTAGTTGAAGCAGGAACCATCACTCCACTTCCAATGACCCTCCTGGAGGACAAAAGATACCCCATTAGAACTAATTCACACAGAAACAACCACCACATAAAAAGAAAACTCATAAATTAAGACATAAATTGCTCCATAAATATGATGATAAAGACTATCAATCATTTATAATGGTAATCACTATTAATCGTAGTAATGGTAATAATTAGTTTTTTCCTGCAATTGTACTTTGAGTTACTCATATGATTTAAATTGTGTATGTAGATTAAGAAATTATACAGGTATATGATACTTACCATCTAAAGGTGTCAAAATAATACTGTTATAAATGCATCCTGATGCAGATGCAGATTAACATGCACTGTTGCAAAGGCTGCTGTTAACGGCAGCATCAATTTTTTTCTAAGGCACAAAATACGGATAAAACCTGTAAATAAACGTATTTATATTTGTTCACAAGTGAAATACATTTTGTTCTAGTTGATGTCAAAAGCCTTCTCTTAAAAAGGTAAAGAAGTTAATATTATTGTCAGTGCCTGTAGTTTTTTAAACTAAATAGTTCTGTGTTGCAGAAATATGTAAAACAAAGGACACTACTCACTGCATTGCATCATGATGCATAATGATATCAAACCAATTTATTCACTTAATAATCATGATATGGTAATGGAATCAAATCATTTACATTTTCATACACTCAAAATGTTTATAATCAAATAAATCAAACTGTTAACTTCATAAGTGAACGAATCAAATCATTAACAAAGTAGTTGAAATGAACCAGTAATCAAAAACAGCTGTTTTAAGAACAGTAGATATTCACTCAAGGTTTTAACAAAATAACTGTATCAAAATGAAGTGTTGCCTCATCAATGGAATCGAGTTATTCACTTATTCTTTATCAAGTTTTCAAGTTGCACAGCTTACCCTACAACAATACACCTGACACATGTTCAGCAAAGGCTGTTGTTGGAATGAAAGAGTTTGTATAACAAAGATTTTATTCAGTCATTTCTTGTCCATACAGATCAGAACCACAAATCTTTCTAGTCCCATTAGGAGGACATTTCTTTTCCTTCTTTCAAACTGATTTGACCAAAGCTTGATTGAGGTGAAGTGTTTGACATCATCCAAGCTCTTCAGTAAGAACCCTTCAAGCTTAATCCTAAAAATCACACTTCTTTGTAAACATTTAAAAGACTTACACATCGTCGGTCATTTCCTCCAATCCAAGCTTGAGGGTGATGCCCGCTCTGTCTTTTGATCAGATTTCTGATTTGCTGATACTCCCAGCCTGAATGCACAGATGCCAGGTGTCCACCCAGGCGGCGGCACTTATGCTTAAGTTGAGATAAAAACAAAAGTGAAGTTATCGTGTGGTCAAAATAAATCAGGAAGAGATGAAAATGCTAATTAACCAAGGAAAGGCACTACACACACAGAATAAATTTCTGGAAAGTCTCTTGTAGACCATGAGATTGATCTCATACCTCAGCCTGATGCCAGGTCAGACGGTGACGAATGTATCGGAAATAGCGATGGCCAATCCTGGTCCAACGCCTCCAAGGCCAGCAGAAAGTCCTCTTTTCCACAGCAGCATTTTCTACAAGATATAAAACATTTATTGGTTGAACAAACAGCATGATGTGAGTATATTTCAGGGACATTTGGAGAAGCTACAGAACACATAGTAAAGTGCAGAGTAAGCACACACTGCATTCAGAATATTTTTATTATCTTAATTGCCCACTTGCAAGCCACTTCATTAATATTCTATCATTATATTTGGTCTGCTTGTCTGCCCCTTAGGACCAAAGCTGAACTTTAGAAATTAAATCAATCCACTCATTTTATCGGTGGCTGTAGTTGTCATCATGCTTCCTGCCATATGGCCTATTGTTGCACCACCAGCACCAGTTTTCACCAACAATTTTCAGCTTGAAACATTTTGGCAGAATTTTCAGAAACAAAAAACAGAGCTTGGTCTGAAAAGATATTCCAAAGACTTTGGGACATGTGGACGAGGAAGTAATAAATGCTGTCTCGGTCCTGCATTATGGGATGCCTTCTTGCCCCACTGTATTGGATTAGGCACTATATATAAACCATTTTGGCCATTTTTTCCCCAGTGCTTTCTATAGAAGCTGAGAAAATGCCTAGGGAGATTAGACAGATCATTTCAGTGCATGAGCCATCTAAAAAAATAAAAAAATTAAATAAAATAATAAAAAAAAAAAAAATAATAATAATAATAATAATAATAATAATAATAATGATAATAGTAATAAACTTTATTAGTATAGCACCTTTAAAAACATTGGTTTACAAAGTGCTTTGATAACAGGCAGGAACATAAGATAACAAAGCATAAGAGTTAAATGCAAGGAAAAAAGAACAACCGAACAAGGTTCATTAAAATCAAAGAACTTTTAGGACATACACAAATAGCAAAATGAAATTGAGAATGTTCCACAACACATAAATCAGTTAAACCCCAAGAGTAGGCACAATGATCCAGGACCAGTCACTAAACACGGACACAGAGGAGGTCCCGACCCCATGGGGCCGGAGACACAACACACTCGGATATAGCAACACACAAGAGGCTGATGACTCAAGTGTAAACTGCATCCTGATGGTTCTATCTAACATGCACGAGTGCCATGTCCAGAATAAAGACCTCAGGCACATAAAAGTCAGACTTCTGTAGACTTTTATAAAATGTCAAAAAAAATCAAGTCATTTGAAGTTTTTCTAGGATCTGCAGGAACCCTTTATGATGGACAAACACTTCAACGAAGGTGTGTGATCAGTGATCTGTAACCATGAGCACATTGATTGTTTAATTTATGCACTAGTTCTTTCATGGCCCCTAAATCAACATGTTGCTATCATTTCTCTTTTTTTTTTATCATGTCACACTTTTTTCTAATAAAAAAAACCCATTAAAGCTGCAAGCAACATTGGACAGGTCCTCCCTCTGTCGCAGGTCCCTCATGCTCTGTTGACCTCCATTTTGAGGGTTTCATCCCTTTGCATCCCTTTGAACTGCTCTAAGTTACATTTATGTGTGTTTCTGCAGCCCTGTCAGGAGCCTGTCTTTAGAAAGGCTGTGTATTACAGTCCATTGTTACTCCTTCAGTCATATGATCAGCTGTGAACATCAAAGGGAGAGAAGTGTGACGTCATCCCCTGGCCTCTGAGATTGAGTGAAAACTTGAACTGTGAAACAATGCCTCAGAGATGGCACAATTTTGACCCAATCTCTATAACAGCAAGACCTTTCACATTTAAAAATTTGTCAGGAATTTTGATTCAGTCATGTAAGTTTTAAAGCTGTACTTTGATTTTTTTTTTCTTTAAAGGCCTAACTGACACAGGATGTCTCTTGTTGTTCTGTGTTCCCCCCTTCATTTGAATGGGAGGGTGAGCGAGGCCTGTTCCAGGGTTCATCGACAATAAGGGCTCGTCATTCAGAAGCCATTTAAGAAACAACAAATTACATCATTTCTTTTGCTCATCAATGCCATCAATTTTGTCTGTCCTTATTTCAAGCTGATAACGTACGGTCTAGGAGGAGATATTTTTCTGGATAACTCCTTTTGAGATCAATGTTTTATTTTGAAATCCAAATTGCCAGCACCTGTTGGAGATAGGTCAGGGTTGTTAGCATGTGATTGGAGGCAGTGATAAGACCTAATTTTTTGCGTTAGTTTCATCTCTCTACGACATTCCGAGTGTCTGTGAGGTCCATTTTAGTGTATCCAGGTGGCACTAGAGAGCACATTTTGGCTTGCTGGGGATTCATTTTTCCATTTTATAAAATTTTTTGGCATCCTGGAGATGTGTTCCAGTTTTGGTGAGTTGTTGAGCATGTTTAGATGGTCAAATTAAGGTTTAAAAACCTAGGGAAAAATAATAATAATGATAAAGAAACATTACAGAAACAATAGGCTCCTTGCCCTTCTGGGAAGGACCTCTTTTAGCTCTAGCTAGAAGAGGTCCTTCCCCTTTAGACAAGGACCCTAATGGGAAGACAGGTTCATCGTGACCCTGGCCACATCTATCAAGAACCACTGAATGATTCCAACACATCTATATGTAACAACATGCAGAAAAACAAGACAAAAACACTAAAATCACCATATCCACAACATACTATTGGATAGACAGGATAAAAAGTAAGAAAATGTGTTAATTTGAGAAAATTAGACTTCAATCAGAGTAGAACTGACCTGCTTGTGCCTCCTGAAGCTGTAATTCAGTTCCAGGTTGTGGCTCTGCAGAATCTGAAACATTGGACCGAGCAGTTATAGACCTGAACCATCACTGAAGTCACATAAATATGACTCTGACACCTATTACCCAAGTGAATGTTTTTACAGTAACATCTGCAGTAACACTGTACACAAGGTCTGCATAGTTAGTGAAAGGTTATTTCTTTCTCAAACAGTTTTAATGGGCTCTTTCCAGATGAACTTGTGTAAAATATAGTGAATCCATCTAATGTGCCATTTAGTAGTTAATATTGGACATCAAAAAAAGTCTGTATGCTGTTGCAACCATTATGTCTTAGCAGAGTAAAAAGATTATAGTATTGTGGATACACATACATTATGTAAATTATTACGGTAAATACAGTTGTGCTGTTAATTGAAATACAGTCATTCTGCTGTTGGGATGGTTGGCTGCCTGTCACTGACTTTAAAATCATGAACAACCTTTACAAAGAGCTGTCATGAAACTCACCTGCACCAAGAGTCAGAGCCATCAAGGCACAAATCAGAGCAGAGAGAGCCAGGAGCTTCATGGTGAAGATGATGCTGCCAAAAAAACACAGGAAAACATGATGCTGAGGTACAAGAGAAGTTGGGACACACATACTGCAGACAACGTAGACATCATGAGTTGATCAAGAAGAAATTTTCAGCAGAGTTACCTTCTCGTCTCTCTTCTCAGTGTAGCTTCAACCTCCCAGGGAGTGGGTACTCATCATGAGAAGCAGCAGCTCTTTTATACAACTTTCTATCAAATAATCTCCCAAAAACAAGGAACTTGACCAAAGATTACCAAATACATGTGGGGAAAGATCAAACTTCACGAGAGTTAAGTAATCATGTTTAATCAGATTACACAAGATAAATCAACATGTTTTTGTTGCATCATCTACCCCTGAGATCAAGTTTTGGATCAATTTAATTACGTTATGTGAAGTAAATTGTATGAACTACTGCTGTCATGTATTCAAAAGTTTGTGTCTTTCCTTTGGCTTCATCTGTGTTCATTATCATTTTATTTTTCGAGTGTGTAGTCTGTCATTTATAATTTCAGTGGAGTCTACAGTCATCCTTGTTGCTTTTGCTTCATCTCCCCCTCACACCAACCTTGCATAGCAGATGGGCCTGCCTGATTCAGTTCCTGAAATCCTGCAGATCCCATCTTGTAGCGCTCCGTTGACCAATGGATTCCCTCGGCTAAAATTTTAACGGCCCAATCAGGGAAGAGAGGCGGGAGCTGTAGAATGCAGACTTGACGACAACCGGAAGTTGAGAACGGAGATGCCGATTAGCCTATTGTCCTCATAGATACTTAGTAAAACTTGGCGAAATCTGCCCTCCTCAGAAGTTTACTTCTAGGGATTGTCTTTGACGAGGTTCATGTTACAGATGCGTGTCAAATGAATCATCTGTGTGGTACGATTTAGTGTAGGACGATAGTATAAGGCCATTAGCCGTTAGCAGCTAAGTTAGCGGCTAACAGCTAACAACAGCGAACAAAAAAGTATGCTACTTTTTTTCAATTCTTTATTCAGCCATTTCAAGTAACAAACAGGCACATTTTGCATCATACAGTTCAAAAATCACTGAGCAGCATCAGTAGTCAATATAAACAAAATAATAAAATAAAATGAATATATATATAAAAGAAAAAAATAATGACAAATCCAATGAAAACATTGCTTCATTATATGAGGCAACCCTGCTTGATATGGATTGGTCTGTGATGAATGTGACGAGCAGAGCGATTATCCAATCACAAGCTTGTGTTTTTTTTTAAACGTTCTGCCTCTGAAAACAAACGAAAAGGGCCCCTACCCAGATGGACTAGTGAAATATTTCTGTGGCAGATATATGGAGCTCTCCATCTGGCTTGTCAGGTTACCTCACACCAGGTTTGTTTAACTTCAGGTCACTTAAAACTGCAGACATCTTTGCTTTTTTTCTATGCAAATGTGAGTTTAACAGCTGCCATGTGTCCCTGAACCAGTTGTCCAGAATTACCACATTGCAGACACAAGATGCAGAAGGATCACTGTAGAGGCAGAAGAGGATCTGCATGTTATTTCTGAGCTGTTCTGAAATCGTTTTGGTTGCTGAGGTAAGAGTGATGCATTTCCCATCTTTGGTTGCTCTAACACTAAACATGTTGGTCTCAACAAGCCCTGGTTCACTTCTTGGAAAGCTCAGCTGATGTGAAGCTGTGAGAAAGCTCACATGAACTCTGGTGCGGACCAAAGTCCTGAACTCTGGTCCACCTGAAACTGTGGATGTGAAAACCACCTGAATGAAACAAAACCCTAACAAATCAATCAAATATCACTGTTGGCACCTCCAGCCCCTGGTTCTTTCAACAGGTAAATCTACAAGTCCATGTGCCACATTTCTCAATTAAACTGAGTATTTCTGATTGTGCTATAAACCCCCTTATATCAGTCTAAAGTCTAAAGTCTGTGGTCAGAGTGTTTCTAATCTTTCAAGGTCATATGAGCAATCGACACATGTTCACAAGACCAAAACACACACTTTACTGAGCTTGTTTCACTCCCATGGATGCCCAGAAGGACACATACAACCATAAAACCAGAGTGTGACCTTGAGTCAAAAGATGCCTTTGGGACCTTTTTTTTGTCTTGCAAGAAAGAAATCAGTCATACAGCACACAAAGTCTGCAGAGAAAGTACTGCTTGAGGTAAGAAATATCAAACCCTTTATGCCTTAGAAAAAATGTCATCATACAGATAACAATTCTATTTTGTACTGGCCCCCTGTCTCCAACTCGGGCGTAGTGCTACGTTCAATTAACCTCGGAACTGGAAAGAGGGAACTGGGAGTGATGTCATCTCTGTGTTATCAGCGTTACAGTTACTAAGTCGGAAAAAACATGCCGATCTACCAGGCTATTGTTAGCTGTTGTTAGCACGCCCTGCATTTTTGTTCACAAGTACCACACGAAGTATGTAAATATCACTATGGCAGCGTTTTTGTAAATATAAGTCGAACAATACTATGTATACAGCTGATTTTGTGTGACACACACTAGTCAGAAGTGCTGTTAACCAGATTATTAAAGGAGCTTAATAACTGTTTACGACTGTCAACTTGAGGGTGGCAAGGATCCCCTGAATTCCAAAGAGAAAAATTCCGACCTTGGGGACCATTCCAGTTGCAGTGTCCTACTCGGAACTTGGAAATTTCGACTTCCGACTGCAACTGGAATGCACCATAAATATCTGCTACATCCCACCAGCTGCATCTCCTGTTTCTGTGGCACATTGTTAACACCGACCTTGGGCCTTTTCACTCAAACACACAAATCAGTTCTGTTTCGTGTATATGTTGACTTACTATGATTCAAATACAAGATTCGCCTGTGGATATTAAAGGATTCATTTTACCATTACAAGAGCAGTAGTTGAGAAATGAAATTTAAAGTTTACAAAAGGACAAGAAGAAGGGGAACAGTCAGATTTTTTTGCAGTGCTCCTTGGTGACTAAAACTCCCAGAAACAAGAAAAAAAGATTTAGGACTATCTGAGACCTGGACCTACACGTAAAATATTTTTAAACACACAAATCAATCACTCTGACATTTATGCTCAAATAAAACCAATCAGTCCAGTGTGTTTTACACTCACAAGAGAGAACAGAATGGAGCATTCCTGCAGCAACATTTGAAGAAAAATTGTTTAACGCCCAAAGTTATCTGACGAACATTAGACAGGTCTCGTAAACACTGCAAAATCATAGGTGTTATCGAGTGTGTTTGTCTAATGTCAGGTCACAAATACCCAAAATATGTAGGCAAATTTAACATTATTTCGACAAGTCCCAAGAGATATCTTATTTTAATTAATAAAGCAAAACACCTTGAGGGTCTTATATTTAGGTATAACAACTAAAGATATCACATCTTATTTCTAAGACATTGTAAATTTGTCTTGTGTCATTGGTAGATATTTGTAACTATTAAAAGCAATGCAGACTTTATTTTGTGATTATAAACATTAAAATATGACGTTTAGCTGGACATGTCAGGTAATTTAGCATACAGCAAGTCTAGTGCAAATTTTTGATTTGATATCTGACAAATAAATGTCTTTAGATTTGAGTTTTTGCAGTATTCACACAAATCCTGTAATTTTTAAGCTCATATGAAAGTGTTTGAATGCCCCTTTTTTGATGCAAGACAACTTTGAAAGTTTTGGAGAAACTGAAGTGGTTTGAGAGAGCGGTAAAAGAAGCCATTCATGTCAAACTAGAACGGCCATCTTTGAGCAGAGGAGGAGGCCTCAGACACCACTTGTCTCCCACCTACAATGCTGTCTTTAGAGCCCTCCCAAAGAGGTGCAGCCATCTTTAACACCTGCAGCCAGGTGACCATAACGACTCTCATAAGAGGGCCGGGGGAGAACGACCACCCAGCAAGGCTAATGACCCACATTAACACCGAACGAGTCGTTGGTTACGGGTCACATAACGACTTGTTTTTGCTTTGCCACCAGCTTCCTGGTGTGTAAATATCTAGTACTCCCCACCAGACTCTTTAGAACTGAAGAAGCTTCTTGGATAAGAGGTAAAACATTTTCTACTCACACGAGGTTGGTCCCGTTGACACGATACATGCTTGTTTAAGATTTTGGAGAAACCCTTTTAAACCACTACTAAGAACTCACCTCAACAGACTTGTTTTATGTGATGTTGTTTAGTCTTTAAACTGGTTGTGTTTCCTTGCTTCTTTTTAGCCAAATATTCATCATTATTTCTCTTATTTTAAAGCTTCTATTACCTGAAGCTCCTTTCTCTGTTGTTGGGTTTTATAGGGTGTTTTTGTCACATATTAATGTTATTTACTTTAAATCCCATTTCATTTCATTTATTATGCACCGCTTTACTCTCTGGGTTACTGATTTGAATGTTTATCATGTGAGTCAGTGTGTGTCAGTGGTGTGGTTTTCTTATTTCTGATGAATTTTTATCTCATTTTTCAGATTATTTTTCTTTTGTTTCTTGTGTGTATGGTTTTATTGCTTTTTATTTGTTTCTCTTTATATCTAGGTTTCTTCTGCTTCCCCTCCTGTTTTAGTCATCATGGTCTCAGTCTATGTATTTCTGGGTTCTTTTGGAAGGAGAACAGGTTCTTTTTGTGAGGAGGATCAGGACAGACTTAAAACCCTGGTCCAGACCCTTTTGGTTGCATTTGTTTCATGGGCCCGGATTGTTGTGCATGTTTTCTAGGTGTCCTCTTGTGTCAAGAAATATTCTTCCTTCCATGAACAGCAGTGGTCTGAGTGACACCAGGAACTCTGATGTTCTCCCATATTAGGTTATTTATGTTCTTTGATTATTCTGTTGTCTGTGTTTGTCTGTAAGGGTTCTTTGAGTCAAAATGTTTTTGTTTTGCTTCTTTTGTGCTTAAATCCTTGTGGTTTGATTCTATATTTCCCTTTCTGTTGCCAAAGAACTTTGTAAACCTTTATTTTAATTAATTTAATTGTTCATTTTATTGTTGGTATTATAATTAACTTTGAAAAGCACAGACAAGATGAGTGACTGGTCAGCTTACATCCTCTCTGTGACATATGTTGCCTTTGTGGACATGCATAATAGCAGGATAAAGGTAAATATGTCTCTATTTTTCATTTTCCTGTCTGTTTTGGCTAAGAAACACATGTGCCTCACAGAAAAATAAGCAAGCCTCTCAAACCTTCCTGACATGTCCATTTTGGGACATCCCACACAAATAGAAACATCACACAGACCAGATCTTTTGATGCTTGAAGCTTTTTATTTTGCAAAGAGAAATAACAGTTCAGTTAAAAGAGGACATTTTTGCCAACAGCATCCTTTCCATCACATCTTCAACTCTGATGGTTTTACAGGCACAGGCCCTCAGAGACATCCAGCTCATGTTTGGTCACTTGTCGTATCATTCCTTATGTAGCATTACAGCGATAGAACAGAAATAAAGAGAGAATGAAGAGATCTACAGCACTCAGGCTTCAAAACAAGACTGCACATCAACCGGGTTCTTCATGCCGTTGTGTCCAACCAGAAGCTACTACTTCCTGTTCCTCACACAGACAGAGGGAAGCTTATGATTGCAACGTAAGTCATTCCAGCACTTGTGACCTGTGAGCATCAGAAACAGAAGGACATTAGGGAGCTGGCTTTAAAAAAGAGAAAACTCAATCATGACAATTAAAGGAGACAAATCATTCTTGTTTCTCCTTTTCACTATGCCAGACTAGGATACCTGTAAAGCATTTCTGCCCTCAGTACAAGTCATTTCGTTCCTTCATTGCCCCGCAATAGCGTTCTCAAAATCCTCAGTTTAGGCCATTATCAAGCTCTCGTTGAAACGCTCGGTCCTCAGACTGACCTACAGTAACCTTGCAACGTCACAGCCCTTTGTGCTCTGATTGGTCAGTTCTATCAGAGCTGCTGAGGGGGCTGAGCCAGCCTGTCCTTCTTCTTTGACTGTATTTTCCGGCAGGCTCAAAGCAGCGACCACGTATTGAGTCCCCCTACAGGCCAGAGCTGGTCATGCGTGAATGTGAGCTAGGGAGCTATATACTGCTGCCGATGATGGTCTTGTGGCTAACAGACATCACAGAGGAGGAGCTGTTTTATCAGATTACTCCAATAAAAAGAAATGTACCTCGTGTCGTCACAGCGATTTAAATCTCACGGTCATCTCGCAATGACCTATTTTCAGAGGCATCAAATCTCGTTCTAGGATATCAGAAAAAATACAATATCTCATTTTTTTGAAAATTAAGGGGGTGTAAGGTCTTGTTTTCAAATTTATTACATCATATGTACGTATTAAATCATGCATCAGCATGATGTCTCCTTTAACACTTTTGTTCTGTGGGGAGTGCCCCCTCGAAACTAAGCCAAAATCCCCTGAAAGTGGGAGTTCTCCAGTATGCAAAATTTACCTAAATAGCGTTTCTAAATCTGTTTGAGGAGTATACTTTCACCCTTGGGGACAAGAAAGTGCTAAATGTTATCTCACTTCTTGATCTTATTCCTACAGAGCTCTAGACCTCATTTTAAAAAATAACATCAATAAAGAATGTGATTTGACTTACCACTGTAATTAATCTGCAGACAGTCCTCATTCCCTAGATTGTTTGGCTCTCCACAGCACCAGCCTTTGTAGTTGAAGTAGGAACCATCACTCCACTTCCAATGACCCTCCTGAGGGACAGAAGAGACCCCATTAGAACAGAGTCACACAGAAACAACCATTACATGCATCTGAACATTCACAGGATCTAACGCAAGCTGTTTATATGTGTACACTGTCATTGGCTGTCAAGCAATAAAACTCTCTGCACCATTTTGACATATCAAACTTTATTTTTTTTCACCATGGCAATGTGAAACTTAAACATTCAGGCTGAGCTGCACCTCAGACTTGGGATTTCAAGCAAGTTTCAGCTCCTTTTTCTGATGCCAGCAATGGAAAAATATATAAAATATATATTTTAATATATAATATATTTGCTCTTGGTCAAATATACAACACATTGAGTTAAAATACGTAATAATCTGTGGCTATACGGATAAAGAGACTTTTTGATTTTGATTTCAATTAAGACAAATGATTAATGGAGTTTGGTTGAAATAATTACAGAAAATTAACGTTCTGTTTTACTGGAGGGTGACACGTTAGGACAACAGGTAGTACATGGGCATCACAGAGGGAGGTTTACAGGTTTGATGCTTGTGTATATCAGGGTCTTTCTATGTTGAGTTTGCATGTTCTCCCAGGGCTTCCTCTCATAAACCAAAAACATGCTCATTGGGTATGAGTGTGAGCATGACTTGTTGCTTTTCTCTCTGTCACCCTGCGATCAACTTTCAAGTGATTCAGGGTGTACCCCACCTCTCACCTGAATTAGGAATTTAATTGAATTATATTGTTAATTAAATAATCAAATCCAATCAAATCAATCCTTTATTTTAGGGGCTGTTTACATGGCGCTGAAAACGCACAAATCCGACAAGTTTTTATTGCATTTTGGCCTTGCGTTGATGGAGCAAAACAAGGCTGTGTATCAGATGGAGCGCGTTGCTTTTTTACTGAAAATGGAAACTTTTGAAAATGTGCTCCAGAGTGGAAAGGTTTGATTCCGCTCTCTATCCAGCTCCGTGTAAACTCATATCAGAACATTTCAAGGTGAAACGCTGACCTCCCCGCATGCGCAGTACTCTTTCACATGGAGGCTGCGCGTGCATACCAAGAACAACAACAGTTCGGCTGTCCGCCGAGTAACGTGTGAGCGTCTTACCGTGCTCGGTTTGTTATCGAGAAAAAAACTATCTAGACAGATTTGTTGTCCGAAATGATTTGTTGTCCTAAAAAGAAACTCCTGCTTCTCTGTGCGTCTGTTCGCCATTGTTGTTGGTGAAAGGTTTTCTTCTTCGTTCGTGTGTGGTAGCAGCGCTGCATCTCTGCAGACCTACACCACCATCTACTGAACTGGCAAGCACACTAAAGCGGATTTACAGGGGATAAACTTGTCTCAAGTGTTGTCATCTGAACGCAGAAGAATTTGAAAACACAAAGGAAGAATCTTTGCGTCTTCAAGTCAGGAGTTTCCATGTAAACGGGCCCTTAATAATCAAATGAAAACTTTAACTTAATTATTGAATCAAATCCTACTGTTAACTTAATATTCAGAATCAAATCAAATTGTCAACATAAGAATGGAATTAAATTGTTCATTTAATAATTCCATCAAGACAAATTAAGTCATTCATCATATTCCATCAAGTTATATACTTAATAACGGTAACTGAATCATTTACTTCATAACAGTAATCAAATTAAATTAACTAATAATCAAATAAAAATGCTAACATAATAAATTGTAATGGGTACTTGATACTTAAACAAGTTGTTAACTTAATGATAGATATAACAGCAAATTTTCAACTAAATTTAAAGTAATCAAATTGAGTTGTAAATTTAAAATTGTATTTAAAAGTCAAACTTAACAATTGTAATCAAGACAAATTACTTTAAGTGAAATTCATCAAGTGACATTTTCACGCAATTTCACTCTCACTCAAAGCCTCACCGATGCCCAATTTTGACCAAATCTATTTTAAAATAGCATCTTCTGTCAGTAGTGTTTGTAACGAAATCATACAAGTCACTTTAAAAGCGGTAAGAGATGTCTTTTTATTGTGTAGAGTCCTAAACTCAAAACAGTTTTTTTTTTTAGCAGTATCTTACTCACTCCATTCATTTAAATGGGAGGAGCAACTTTCAGGGGGCCTCATTCAGAGACTGTTTGAGTAAGAACAAATTCCATCAAAACTTTTTATCAGCACAGCCTACTCGATCATCTCAGCTCATTTTAAGATGAAACCATTTCTACCCAAGGATAGGATACATTTTTTAAAGACAGATGTTTTGATCCAATTTGATTTTGAAAGGCTGATTGCCAGCTTCATGTTTGAAATAGGTCAGGGGTGTAAATGCATGACTTGTGGGTCTCAATAAGCCAAATGTTTCACCATTGGCTTGATCTCTCTACAATATTCCTACTGGACATGAGGGCTGTTTTAGCTTTCGAGGTGGCGCTAGAGAGCACAATTTGGTATGTTGTGGTTTACATTTTTCATTGTATCAATTTGGTCACAGAATCTGAGGGGTGTTCCAATTTTGGAGAGTTTTTGAGCCAGAAGAAGGAAGATATTGTACAGGAAAAATATGGTCCCCTCGAGCTGGAGTGGTCCTTTCCTTCAGGATGAGGACCCATATTAACTTCATAATGATTATCGAATTATGAGAGTTGTCATGTTGCACAGCTCTATTGACAGCAAAGTATCTGACACGTGTTCAGCACAGGCTCTTGTTTGGATAAAAAAGTTTGTATAACAAAGATTTATTCCATTAATTTCTTGTTTGTCTGTACAGATCAGAACCACAAATCTTTCTAGTCCTTCTGTTTGAGGGACTTGTTTTTCTTCTTTCAAACTGATTTAACCAAAGCTCGACTGAAGTGAGATGTTTGAACTCAACATGAAGGCTCCTCAGTAAGAACATTTCAAGCTTAATCCTAAAAATACACTTCTCTGTAAACTTTAAAAGACTTACACATTGTTGGTCAGTCCCTCCAATCCAAGCTCGAGGGTGATTCCTGTTGTGTCTTGCGATCAGATTTCTGATTTGCTGATACTCCCAGCCTGAATGCACAGATGCCAGGTGTCCACCCAGGCTGATACACTTACGCTTAAGTTAAGATAAAAACAAAAGTGAAGATATTGTGGGGTCAAAATAAAACAGGAATGCATGAAGATGCTAATTTAACAAAGAAAGATGGTACATCAAAACAGAAACATTTTCTGGAAAGTCTCCTGGATACCATGAGAGTTATTTCATACCTCAGCCTGATGCCAGGTCAGACAGTGAGGAATGTATAGGAAATAACGATGGCCAATCAGGGTCCAACCGCTCCAAGGCCAGCAGAAAGTCCTCTTTTCCACGTCTGCAGGCACTGTGTGTCCAAAATTCATGTTTCTCAGATTTCTGCTGTTTCCAAAATTGAAATCACTGTTGTTTGTGGTTTTTCTATTGCCTGTGTTTCCGGAGTTCTCATTATGCGTGTTTCCCCAATTTAAAGATAAGATATAAAACATTTATTGGTTGAACAAACAACATCATGTGTATATATTTCAGGGACATTTCAGAGAAGCTACAGAACACATAGGATGTAAAGTGCAGGGTGAGTACATACTGCATTCAGAACATTTTCATTATTTTGATTGTTCACTTAAAGGAATACTACACCCAAACAACGATTTGGCCTCATTTTCTACTCACCCTCATGCTGAACAACACTGTGGAGTAGTTTTGGAACATCTAGGATGCAGCCAGAGATCTGGGGGATCCTCGCTGTCCACTGACATTGATATCATAACTTAGATAGGAGCCCGAACGAACAGTGTCCTTAAAAGTCCACAAAAAGTCGGCAATATTCCTCCATACTGCTCGTGCGCTGTAATCCAAGTGTCCTGAGCGGGTAACATCCACCATTTACTCGAAACGACTTCATTTAGCACAAGTTCATAGCCTAAACAGTACTACTTGGCATTTCTATGATACACTTACGGTTGCCTACGGGAGCCGCGGCTGACCAAAACAAACGAATGCGCACTCTGCAATAACTAGGAGCGTAGAACAAGAAAAAAGAACCCAATAAATCCCACATTCTGCTGACCCCTCTTGTGCCTGTCCACGGCTCCGTCGCTCACAGTAGAATGTGGGATTTCTTGTTCTACGCTACGTGTTGTTCAGCATGAGGGTGAGTAGAAAATGAGGCCAAATTGTTGTTTGGGTGTAGTATTCCTTTAAAAGCTGCGTCATTTATATCATGAATTTGGTTTTTGTGTCTGCCCCTGAGGACCAAAGCTGGACTTTAGAAATTAAATCAATCCACTTGTTTTATCGGCAGCTGTAGTTGTCATCATGCTTCCTGCCATATGGCCTATTGTTGCACCACCAGCACCAGTTTTCACCAACAAACTTTAGCCTGAAACATATTTGCTGCATTTTGAGAAATAAAAAACAGAGCTTGGTCTGAAATGATATTCCAAAGACTTTGGGACATGGGGACAAGAAGTAGTAAAATGCTGTCTCGGTCCTGCATTATGGGATGCCTTCTTGCCCCACTGTATTGGGTTGAGTACTAAAAATTTTAACAATTTTGGTCCTATTTTTCCTATTTTCATGAGTCATCTAAAATAAAGACCTCAAACAAGTAAAAGTCAGACTTCTGAAGACTTTTTATGGACTTCAGTGCCAAAAATCAAGTCATTTGATGTCTTTTCTAGAATCTGCAAGAAACTTTTATGATGAATAAAACAATTTAACAATGGCATTAACACAGGCATGTCATCGTTTGTTATCCTTCACTGTGAGAACATCGATTAAATTATGATTAATTTATGCTCTAATTTCTGATCTTTCATGGCCCCCTGAATCAATTTGTTATTCTAATGTCTCTTGTTATTTTCTCCTGCCTGTTGTTACACTATGTTCTAATAGAAGAAACAAAACAATAAGAAAAAACGTTCATCGTACCCCTGGCCAAACCCCTTCCTGGGTCCACCAGACCCCACAGATAAGAACCACTGGATTATTTAACATCTGAATGTGTTAAAATAATCCAGAAATACAAAAATACAACAGACGAAAACATTAAAAGCACCAAATCCACAACATATCATTGGATACACAGGAGTTAAGGTGAGAAAATGTAATAAGAATATGAGATTTCAATCAGAGTAGAACTGACCTGCTTGTGCCTCCTGAAGTTCAGATTTAGATTCAGGTTGTTGCTCTGGCTCTGCAGAATCTGAAACATTGGACCGAGCAGTTATGGACCTGAATCATCACTGAAGTCACATAAATATGACTCTGACACCTATTACCCAAGTGAATGTTTTTACAGTAACATCTGCAGTAACACTGTACACAAGGTCTGCACAGTTAGTGAAAGGTTATTTCTTTCTCAAACAGTTTTAATGGGCTCTTTCCAGATAGACTTGTGTAAAATATTAAATCCAACCATGCATGCAATTTGGTAAATATACTGGAAATTAAAATAAAGTGTGTATGCTGTTTTCAAAAGTAGAACCGTTAGGCCTATACTATAACAAACTAAAAAGATTATGGTATTGTCAGTTTAAGAACCTTAAGTAATTTTTATTGTAAATACAGTTGTGCTGTTTATTGAAATACAGTCATTCTACTGTTGGGATGGTTGGCTTCCAGTCACTGACTGTGTCAACAATTTTTTACTGCACAGTCATGAAACTCACCTGCAGCAAGAGTCAGAGCCATCAATGCACAAATCAGAGCAGAGAGAGCCAGGAGCTTCATGGTGAAGATGATGCTGTCAAAAACATACAGCATTTAACATGCCGAGGTACAAGAGAAGTTGGGACACTCAGACTGCAGACAACTGATACATCATGAGTTGATCAAGAAGAAATTTACAGCAGAGTTACCTTCTTGTCTCTCTTCTCAGTGCAGCTTCAACCTCCCAGAGTGTGGGTACTCATCAAAAGAAGCAGCAGCTCTTTTATACAGCTTTCTATCCAACAATCTACCATAAACAAGGAACTTGACCAAGGATTACTAAACATGTGTGGGGAAAGAAACTTCTCGAGAGTTTAGTAATCATGTTTAATTAGATCACAACAAGATGGATCAACATGTTTTTGTTGCATCATCTACTCCTCAGATCAAGTATTTGATCACGTTATTCAGATTTTATTTACTCTATGTGAACTAATTTATATTAACTACTTCTGTTGCTGTCAGGTATGTGAAAGTTTGTCTTTTCTTTAGCTCATGTTCACCTTTGGCTTCATCTGTGATCATTATCCTTTTCAGCCATTTCTTCTTTTAGTAGGGTCTACACTCATCCTTGTCCTTCTCACTCCATGACAGTAAATCCTCATTTAGAATGATTGTTTTGGATGAGAAAATTAAGTTAAACAATTTACCCAATGCTATTCCTGCCCTCTTGCTTACTGTTGATATAACGAGAAATTCATACGTTTTTAACGATACTGCTCAGTGATATTCCGAAGAAAATATCTGCAATTTCTGGACAAATTCTTCAGAGATATTAGAACGAAGCAGACTGAAAGGTCTCATGTATGATTTTGTGAGATACGTTTCCCAAATTAAATGTTGGCAGAGTTCAACTGGAGGGACATTAAAATTGAGGAGAAAGTGCACAGACCTCAATGCAAGTGTCAACCACCACATGTGTTGATACTACATGTTATATATATATATATATATATATATATATATATATATATATATATATATATATATATATATATATATATATATATATGGTGGTAAAAGAGCCACAGGTAACATTCAAACAGCCACCTTAAGGACAACAGCCAACTCCAGAGGTGTCACAAATGGACCACGGGGCCATCAGCATTTCCAGCATGTTGGTGTTATTAAATAAAATCTGAGGTAGTGTTCATTTTTTTGACTAATGATTTTCATCATAGTTTTCATCAACAATCTATTTTCCCCTAATAAAACTTGACAGTAACCAATAAAAACAAGGGCATCTGGACAACAACTAACACTAAATTAACTGACATTGTCATCAACAAATAAAAACTAGACTAAAATATATGACAGAGACTTAATCCAATCAGACCTAATTTAGTCATGTAGAAAGTAGAGACAAGTTAGGAATATATCCAATCACAGCTACTTTAGTTAACAGCTGACAGAGCTGCACGGAGAAGTCCTCCGCTGTCATTTGCAAGGGAAGCTGGGAAATGAAAAAAAAAATGCAAATAAACTCCAATTCCCATTATGATGGAAATAAATGGGATTTGCCATTCTAAACTTAAATATTTTTTCTAACATCAGTCTAGATTGGCAAGTGTAGCAGCAAGTGTAAAGGCATCTTCCTCGGACCAAACCACACCTCTGGTAAAAACTTTATGTAAACCCATCCAGGATTATTAGCGTTATCTTGCTTATAGACAAACAGATAAACAAACAGACCCTGGCGAAAATATAACCTTCTTGGTTATTATGAATCGACACATAAATGCTGCATTTGGTGTTGTCTTGTCTTTTGATAACTGTTATCTCTGCCCCAGTAACAAAAAAATCACACAGCCACCCCTGGCAGACATGTCACACACCTTGTCCTTTTGATTACCTTATCCAAGGAGGTAATGTCTTTGCCAGCTATGTTAGTTAGCAAGATTATGCAACAACTACTGGATGTATTTTGCTGAAATTTTCAGGAGATGTTGGTGATGGCCCATCTTAGAAATCATTAGATTTTGGTGGTAAAATTACCCTAAGTGAACCATAGTTTTTGCGGAGAACTGTCTAACTTATAATGATATCAACATGATTCTGAGTGCTAGAAGTGGGTTTTCAGGGCAATGAATCATATTACGATGGTAACTTTAACATGGAACTAATGCAGATGTGAGCGACCTTGGTGGGGGTTTGTGCTCTATGTGTGCTTTCTAGTATTGACCAGCAGCAGTTCATCAACGGAAGAGCTCTCTAAATCAGCCCAGGGTTGGGAAGTTGGTTTGGAGCTGTTGACAGGTGTCAGATCCCTGATTCTCTGACCATTCAAAGGTCAGCAGTGTCTCCAGTTAGCCTGTCATATTGAAAAACACATTCCAACAACAACAGCAAGGAGTTACACAATACACAAACTGTTGCATTGATGTTTCACATAGGTACGGTTTTGAAATATTTGTTTGACAGAGAACAGTGACAGTCATGCTGCAAACGCATATCACTGATGAAATTATTCAAATGATCTTCTCTTTCGTGGCTTCATCTGACACAGCTTCCAGTTAAAGATGATCATAATCATAACTTTCACTAATGCAACATTCATTTAAATATGTCACAATTCTGACAGTTTAAGTCCGAATTTGCAGAAATGATCGGGGTGCAGGTTTAACAAGTGTTTGCTCTGAACAGTCTGAAGGTCTTTAATGAGGGTGAGAAGCTGTTAAATTTTGTGTTTCAGCATTAAGTGGCAGTAAAATTTTGGGTAATACCAGCAGTTTGTCCCTTTGTTCATGCCCATTTGCGTGATGTTCAAATGATCCATAAGCCAGCTTTTCAAGTAGCAAAATGAGAAGCTTATAATTTGAGTTTAATTTGATATTTTGGTATAAATATATAGACTTATAGACTATATATAGACTTAATGCATACAAAAATGCAAATGTTACACATGCATTTGTATTTTTGGCCTGAGCTCTTATATTTTACTTTCACATAATACTACATTGTGACATGTCAAAGTTATGTTTAACAGAAAGATAGTTTGTCATGAAGGCAAGTCTAATCTTCTCATTTAATGTAATAATCTGTGGTAGTACTTACTTAGCCTATTAAATGCATTGTATTTCTTTTTTCAAGTAAATTATTAAATTTATTTTACATAAGAACATTAACTCACACATGTAGCCATCCACACTTCCTCACTTCTACAGGTTGGTGACCCCTGCATTAAGGAAAAAATATGTTTTCTCTGATGCTTGGGTTTCTTTTAAGAGCTTAAGCTTTCCATATTTGAACGAGGGAGAAGAAACATGTTCTTTCCACTAGACGGTAGCATCCTAATGTGCCCTGCTCTGCATGTTTTTATGATTACTGTATTTTAAATGACAGACCAATATCCTTCTGCTATTTACACCAGGGACATTTAGTGGAGAGATGAACTGAAACGATCTCTGACTAACAGCTACAGAGGGGAGCAGATGAGAAATGCTCCTTTCTTTCTCTGCTTCCAGCTGACATTTTATTCACTTCAGTTCAGTTTGTAGAGTCTCATTCTGAGGGGCCAGGTAGCTCACATATTGCTGTTTCATCCATAAACAGTAGTTCCATGATAAAGTTACCATCATAGTATCAATCAATCTCAATCAATCAATCTTTATTTGTATAGTGCCAATTCATAACAAGTGTTATCTTAACACACTTTACAATAGAGCATAAAGCTCTTCATTTTATGGATACACATTTATACATTGATACATATATACATATAAAATACACATATTACATATATGTACAAATATATACATCCAACACCCAACATGAATCCATATAGCCAATCATGAATCCCTCCATCATGGCTCAAGAAAAAACCTTCTGTTAAGCAGCAGGAAATCTTGAATGTGGATCCCAGTCTCATGATGAACAGCAAATCCACACGATGCTGTGATGGGTGTGAGGGCAAAGGAAGGGAGGTAAGAGGAGACAAGTGGACTAAAGTAAGAACTAAAGTTAGGGACAGGTTCATGAACCATCGACCTGTCGTCTGATTTATTAGAGGTTAGCCTCTTGAGATGCTACATCTTGTTTCCAGGAGGGTCCTCATGTCCAAATGGTTGTGGTGATCATTTTATAGAAGTATAATCAATGATATTCTTACTGAGAACAAGAATTTATGGTAGTGACGAACTCATGGGTGCCCAGACCACAAGTGCATCCTTACCATATTTGTCTCCATTAAGTGTACAAATGTGTTCATGTTAGACCTCTTTAGATGTGACATCCTATTTTCAGAAGGACCTCATGCCTATGTGGTGATAAAATAGTTACCATAGATGCATCAACCATGGATAGAGAGATCATGCTAATGTCTACATTAACAGCTATAATGATTATAAACTGGAATGGGGCTACTGAATGTTCAAATATGTCTTATGTCTGTAATTATAGTTATTGGGGCTTATATAACCCTTTATATATAGCTTAAATCAAGACCCTGAAAACCCACACCTCAAAATCATACTGATTTAATTAGACAGTTGCTGAGCTAAAAATATTGTTCTTTAATTACAGTTATCTGGATTACCACCCAAACCTAATCATTTCCAAGTTTGGCCATAACCAACATCTCCTGAAAATTCAGCAAAATCCATCCAGTTGATTTTGCGTAGTTGTGCCAACTCATAAAATGACAAACAAACACACAAACATACACTGCCAAAAGAATAACCTCTTTGGCAGTGGTAAAAATTTTGGAAGAAAGTAGATAATACACTACAAGACATTTTCCACAAGTAAGTTCTCTTGGATTTTAGGACTTTATATCTTGGACATCTGTCAGGATGATGAATGCATTACTGGGGGCCAATAAGAAGACTTTCACACAAAGTAAACATCAAAGTACAGTATGTCCACATGTGGATAGCGCACAATGCTTTCGCTGTTATTGATTTTAATGCATAAGAACAACCCTAAGTTGTTCTTATGCAGTGTTTTACAGGTCTTGTGTATTTGTGAGTAATGCTGTTTGTGAATGTAAGAAACTTTGTAAATTGTGCTGCTGCCTATCTTGGCCAGGACAATCTTGTAAAAGAGATTTTTAATCTCAATGAGTTTATTTTCCTGGTTAAATAAAGGTTTAAAAAATGTTATTTTAGTTAATAAAGCACTGCTTTTACTTCCTGTTTAAGCACTAAGTAGCCATGCTTGTTGATGAACTGGGGTCTTTAAATGTTGTCCAAGCCATCCAGCAGAAAATCTGACTCTAAAGAACATTTCAGATGACGTTTTCTGACTGGGATGACAGAATTTGAGAATTATCATGTAAGGGGAAAGCATAATTAACTTAATGTCTTTCTCTGTTTCTCTTTGTGGGATGTCTCTCATTCCAACATTCTTCTTAACAGTCATGTTTTGACCCTTTAGTATTTTGCTCAAACTTTAGATGTTGCTCCTTTTTTTTCGACTGCTTGCCTCACACCAACCCTCCCTGTCAATGAATTTTGTTTAAAATATTACTTTACCTGTGAGTCCTGCATTAGGGACCTAATCTCTGGTTCACGTTTTGACACTGTGGTTTTTGCTTCAGTGATCTCTCTTACAGTGGTTAATGGTCAGGTGAGATTTTTCAAAAAAATCACTTTTTTTTTTTATCAGTGCTTGGAGATACTCTGGTTTTTTAATCAGTTTTAGAATCTTCATCAGTATCATTTGAACAATTCAAGGAAAGTTGGAGACTGTTTTTTTTCTATTTTTAATAAAATGTGATTTATATATTTTTTTCCAACTCAAATTAATAAAATAGTTTCAAAACTGGGAGAGGAGAGTTTGGAAAGTCTTACTGAATGGATGCGTGATACTCTGGTCATTCACAGGTCAATACTTTCAACAATCTTCTCTCATACTTTTAGAAGTTTCTACCACAATAACAGTGACAGTTATATAAAACAAACTGTCGCATTGACGTTACTCAGATGGTTTTGAAATGTTGTTTTGACAGATAGCATTGACAGTAAGTGATATGACCGATGATCATATCAGAATTCACTTCTCCTTTTTGCCTGATGAGTTTCAACTGCTCAGAAACAATGTTGCCACATTCATGTGTGGAAACATCGATAAGTGGTGTTGGTTAATCCCACAGTTGGTATATTTACAGGTCATATCAGAGTAAGTGCACCACAAGTTCTTTCCCAGCTCTATTTGGTTTTAGATTTTCAGAACGACTGAGTTGCTGGTTTGATGAACGTTTGTTCTTAACAGTCTGAAGGTCTTGATCAATGTTGAGAACTTGTGAAAAGTTTATGTCGAGATGCACTATTTGATAAACTTGAGGACTTGAGAATAGGTTGTAAATGGCCACAACATTTGAGAGGCGCTGATCTACACCATGATCCTCCTGTGGGGTCACAGGGCTGGAGCTTATCCTAGTCTGGTCACCGGCCAATCACAGGTTCAACATGCAGAGACAGACATCGTCCACAGATTCATTATACTGTATCATCTTGCTTCTGCCAGAGCCAGACCATCATGTTCAACACTGTGTTTCCTCCATCAGGACTTTGCATGGTCTAGTCCTCCTGACTCGCTGTGCTGCAAACAAAACACAATTTTAGTAATTTTTACAATTCACTGCACAAAAAACACCAACTAGGTCCATCCTGATCGCCTGAAGGAGGTTCAACTCACCTCTGGCTTTGTCTCTGTAACTTAGTGCCAATAAGATGCTGGACAGCAGGTAAGGACTTCCAACGACTAGAAGACATATGAGTCTGTGCAGAGGTAGGAGGGGAGCTGCAGGAGCATCAGGAGCTGCAGAAGCACCAGGATCTGCAGGAGCACCAGGAGCTGCAGGAGCATCCAGAGCATCAGGAGCTAAAGATCAACAAAACACAAGTTAATGAAGTGTTTGTGAAAGCAAACATGGACAGAAGTTTAGGTTCAGTCTTTTCCATAACCAGAGCATGGTGTCAAGGGTTGAGGAGGCCTCTCGAAGTGAGTGAACAGAAGTGAAATCTGTTGGGGGGGGGGGGGGGGGATGGAAATCAAAAATCAATTCCAGTTGAGAATTATTAACAACTCATGAAATAATCGATATCATGATTCTTTTGCTAACCAATCCCATTATCAATTACTTCCACTGACAGGGTACAGAAGTGTCAGAATTGTGGCTTAATTTAAAAAAAAAGGCGCCTACTGAACAACCTTAAGTGAGTGGAAGCATGCAGCTTGCAGAAGCAAGAAGCATCTATGCCGTGACATGTGTTTGACATTGTTGCCACTGAAAATCTACAAACCAACATTTGTCCACAGTGAAAATCAGCAGGAATCAGTAAGGGAATGGTTAAAGAATTTGATCGATGAGCAGGATCGTTAAAGCATTGGTATCTATAAAATTTTATCAGTTCTCATCCCTATGCAGAGGTGTCAATGGCAGTTGGATATTGCGCTTGGTCAGTAATCGGGAAGTTGAAGGTTTGAGCCCAGCTCCAGGTGTCACATGACGGTGTGTCTTTGGGCAAGACACTTAACCCTAAGTTGCTGCATCAGTGGTAGGGTTGTGCTCAAGATCACACTATCCGAGACTAAGATTCCCCGAGACCAGAATGCACCAAGACTAAGAGTTTTGGAAGTCGAGATCTAGTTGAGACCAAGATCGAGACAAGCCGAGACCGAGACAAGACCAAGATAATCAAAATCAGTTTTAAAAACCACGGCAAGGTTGAACAGTTAAGGGAGGTGTCCCTCAGTCAAAACACCGGGAAGCTTGCAGTCATCACAGGGGAAATAACACATGAATTGAAGCTTTGTTGTTTAACAAAGTGTTCCTTCTGTTCACATTAATAAAGTTAAAGTACAGCAGATAAGTGCTGGTCTTGATGGAAAATCCCGAGTCCGGCCAGTCTGAAGCCGACACAAGACCGAGTAAAAGTGCTCTCGAGTCCAAGACAAGAACAAGACCTTAAAAATGTGGTGTCAAAAATGGTCTCGAGACACAGACCGGTCTCAAGTAACACAACACTAGTCAGTGGTGTGTATATGGGTATGTGTGTGAATTCATGCCCATTTAAATGTGTTAGCTCATACTTATGGGTAATAAACTTAGACATTCAGAACCATCAACCATGTCAGAGCAAATGAATGAAATAGAAATGATTCATTTATTAACCTTTTTGTCAACTGAAACTGATGGGTATTTTACTTTGACAGGAGGAACAAACCCCCTCAAGTCTGTCTGTGTAGCTTTGCTTTCTTTGTCACTGTTGTGATCAATGAAAAAGCACAATCTGAAATGAATTCACTTTTAAACTTTGTGCTCACACACTCCTAAAACTGTGCCTGGATCTAATTTTAATGAATGGAACTGAAGGACAGTTGAGGCACACAAGAGAGCTAAAATTCACTATGTGGAGAGTCCATTAAAACATCCATCATTAATCAACAGACACATCAGATCAGCTCAGACTTAACTGATGGATGAAACAAACACCATCAGCACTGCATAAAAATGGTTTTAACTGTATTCCCCTCCACACTAAGAGGGTGTAATGTTTGAATATTTACCAAGTCAACTGCAATGAAGAAAGGAAAACAACAATAAGTAGGTTCAAAAATATATATTCAAAGGTACCAGACAAGGGTGTTACAAAGTAAAAGACAAAGTTCAATCAATCAATCAATCAAACTTTATTTATAAAGCGCTTTTCATTCAATCAATGCAGCTCAAAGTGCTTTACATAGAGAAAATTAAAAACATTCCCTTAAACCCACCTTCCCACCGCTATTTTACATAAATTACCCACACGCATGGGCAAAAGTCTTCACTCATGCGCGTACCCACTAACAGACACACACACACACACACTCACCCCCACACACTCATACACACACAGACACAGACTAAAATAGTGCAAGGAACTAAGAACAAGAACAAAAGTTGTGCTTTGAAATGGTGCGGGTAATGTTAGATTTTCTGTTACAGTTTTCTTGTATTATTTGGTGCTTCTTTGAAAGCCTGAGCCTTGAATTACTTGAGATAATTTTTGGAAGAAAAAGAGTAAGACTAAATTGGTTATGAACTTCATCCCACACTTTATTTTGAAGAAATAAAGGACTTGTTGTGACAATTCTTGATCTGTTGCAACTTTCTGTTTTATGTTCCAATGTATACGTATAAATTTCTCATTTTGAGGTGTATGAAATAAAAAAGGTGACTTTCTACTAACTGTGTTTCTAAATGTCATTGTTGATCCGCTGATGAAAACAGAGTGAGTCTCCATAATTTCTCTTAATTGGGATTTCTACCATGCAATATATTAGGTTCTACTATATGCAGCATATGTGTTTGCTATCCTGCTAAAAAATGATCTGCAACCAAACCTGTTGGGGATCACCACTGGCCAGTAGAACGCCTTTGGGATGTTGTGGAATAGGGGATTCTCATAATGAGAAGCAACTTTTTGTTCTCATTTTAACTTAACTATCTACTGCACTGAAATAGAAGAAGCTCTACAAACTTGTTTACATTCCGTATAATGACAATAAAGGACATTCTGATTCTGAACTGTGTGGTGCTACCATGGAGACATGGACCATCATCAGTGAGAGATATTTCCTGTTGTTGAATCTATGACACCAAAAATAAAGGCAGTTCTGAAGAAGAAAAAAAAGAGGTCCCAGAAAGGGAATCCAGTACATAAGTAAGTTATAAACAGGTGAATAAGCATCTCCTCTGAATGCCTGAAATCTGCATAAAACGCTGTGGATCACATTTGTTCATGAGCTATCATTTGGTATACTTTCTCCCCCTCACCGCTTGTTATTGAAATGAAATTCTGATCTTTAATTCCTCAAAAGAAGATAAGGCTGTTATGGCCCTAAAAGAAAGTCTTTATTTTGACTTCATCATACCTCGGACAGAGATCCAGCTCTCCAAAGATGCCCCCACACCCGAGATCACGCACATGTAAAGACCTTCATCAGACCTGGACACAGCGTGAAGGGTCATCTGTCCTGTTAAAGTCGCTTCCATGGGAGTTCTGTCCTTCATGAAGGTGCTGGTTTGCAGACGTGATGAGTTTTTGTGAGTTTTGCAGCTCAAAGTCACAGATTCTCCCTCTGTAACAGGAAGCACAGGACTCTCCAGGATCACGTTGTTGCCTTAGGGATACAAACGAGGAGTGTTGTCTCTGTCAGTTATTATCATGCACTTCATTACAAGTACTACGTTAATATGATAACTTTAATTCCCCTTTCAATCTTAATCAAACTTAAGTTCTCTACATAAAGATAAAAAATGACCCTGAAAACACCTAATTACCTCCACCAGGAGGTTATGTTATTGTCGGAGTCTGTTTTTTTTCTTTGTAAATTGATTTGTGTGTTTGTTTGTCGCGTCTATGTCAGCAAAATAACTCGAAAAGTTATAGATGTATTTTGATTAAAATTTTCAAGAAATGTCTGGATTGGGATATATAACAATTGATTAGATTTTGGGAGTGAACTAGATCAGCGTCTGGATTCACCATGACGAAAAATGCAAATTTGATAAATAACTACTGAACTAAAATAGATATCATTATAAATCTAAATGCTAGTGGTATGTTTTCATGGTCAAGGAGTCTAAATATTTAGATGAAATAAAGGTAGGACTTCTATTTGTGGTGAAAATCACAATACAGGCGAGGATTGTGGGGGAAGTCTGTGCTTTCCTTCTTTTTATTTTAAACCTGAATTGAATAATTAATCAATCATGCACATGCTCGTTCCCTTTTCCTTCAGCGATGATGCATGGGATGCTGACAGGAAAGAGGATGGCCACCTGAAGCAAGTGTAGGACTCCATGCAAGCTGAGACAGCTTATTTAATTAGAGCTCTAGAAGATTTGGAAGTAAAGAAAGTGTGGATGGATGTAACATTTAATGTGGACCTAGCGTCCAAGTCGGACAAGGTTTCCTTGGCAGAGGCGCAGGAGACGCTGAACTGGAATTTTTCATCCCGTACATGTAAATGTCTCTACATCACGTCTGCCCCTGTCCAATCAGAACCAATCCCAAGCGCCAAGCTTGAAGAAAGGTGATTAAATGTGTTTTCCATGTAAAACTATGTTCTGAATAAATATTTCCATCTAAATGCGAAGGAAAAAACTATTATTCCAAATCATTTAATTCTGAATAATTAATTTTGAAAAAAAAAAAAACATCATGTAACTGTGTTCAATGTGATACTTCAGTTAAATATACTATTGTTAAATATCTGAGCAAGTGTTATGTATCAAACCTTTGCAGCTCTAAGTCATTGACTGTTGTTTTTGTTCATCTGAATGCTTTTTTTATTTTTGCAATACAAACCATTAATCCTTAATTTTTTAGTAAAACCAAATAATCATATTTTTGCTTCAGGACAACAGATCTATTCATTAAAGTTGGATTGAATAAATCAAAATAGAGCTTTAACAGAAATTACATTTTAGAGTCATTGTGCTGCTATCCCAAACAGTTTCTGGCCCAAAATGTTACAAAGAGCAGCATCACATTATCCATTTTAACTTCTGTAGGAACTGATAGGCATATGTCTTTTTAAATGTTGATCTTTATTTTTGCTCATAACCTGTCAAAGAGGTTTAACTAAAAAAAATAAGTTAAACCACAAACTGATTTAACTTAATATTCTAACACCACCCTAAAATTAAATTTTACATTAAACACATCCATTTTTTAATAGATTTTAAATAAACACTTGGCAGTCAAAAGGTAAAATATGAAGATGATTTTTCATTCAGAGTAGGAGTCTGTAGTCATCTCTGTCTCCAGAGTCCTGAATTTCATGTCTTTGGACACTAGAGGGCAGACATGTTTAACATTTAGGTCATTCAGTAAGCACAGGAGTATTAAATCTCTCTTTTATGTTTCTGTTAAATGTGTAACGAAATTCTGACTCGGCATCCTTGAGATCAGTTCTGGTCACAAATCAGTACAACTTAGACTTCTTACTTCCTTTATTAACTCCCATTAGACTCAACATGGGCCTTATTCTCCTGAAAAATCTACAATATGTAGATGATTGACTTACTACAGTATACATCATGAAAACAGAAAAGCCCAAACTCCAGAACATTATTCACCATTTTCAGTCAGGCTGAGATTTTACCTCCACCAAGGAGGTGAGGTTTTAGCTGGGGTTTGTTTATCTATTTGTATGTTTGTTAGAAACATTACAAACCAGATGGATTTGCTGAAGTTTTCAGGAGATGTTGCTAACAATCCAACCTGAAAAGTATTACATCCAAATAACTGCCATTAGCATTTCTGCTCCATAACAGCCCAACTAATAATGATATCAACATGATTCTGAGTGTTAGGTGTGTATTTTCAGGGTCATGAATCATATTGTGATGGAACTTTACCATGGAGCTATGACTTACATACATAACAGCAGGATGTGAGCTACCTTGGTGGAGGTTTGTACACTTTGAGTACTTTCTTGTCAATAAAATAATGCATGCTGAACCTCAACTCTTTGAAGTAAAATCATGTTTTAGACGTTATTCCTTTCTGAACGTCCTTGGCTAAAAGACTGTTCATGCTGTATTGATGTCAGATTAATATTGTGCAACCATAAACACAAAATCAAATTTATATATCACATAATTTAATACAGACCTTTTTGTTGAGTAAGCTTTTTATAAATCTGTGTATGATCAAACAAACAGCAAAAACTATTTACAAATTTGCAGTTAATTTAGTCTGTAAGACATGTGTACCTTATTTAGCCATTTAGGCCCCTCAAGTTTTGTAAGTTATGTCCCAAACTTTAAAAAAGGGTACATCACATCATTCTATCTTTGTTTTTAATTCTTATTCAGAAGCATTACCTGCTCATCTTTTGTCAGATTTTGGCTTCGCCTAATTTGACTTGACTATCAAGAAACACCATCATCAAGAAAACAAAAAAAGGAAGTCGTCACTTACCCTATGGGTCAAATTGAGGTCTTATAACATCATGGTTATTTTTCTTTCTTTAAAAATGGAAATCACCAATTAAAAATGTGTCACCATGGATCCTCAAAAACAAAACTTCAGAAAAAAACATGCATTTAAAATCCTTTGTCAGGGATATATTTGACCTCAAGACCCAAAGTCCAGAGCTTCCGAGCAATGTTGTCCTCATAAGATTTACTGTGCAGTCCCAAAGATATGAGTTACCATATTAAGTGTTTGCACTTGACCCTGTGGATTAAATCCAAACTTGAATAACGGAAAAGCACTCCACAGTCCTCACCCATATTGTGATTTTCACCATAAACATTAGTCCTACTTTTATTTAATCTAAATACTTTGATTCCTTGACCATGAAAACATACCATTAGCAATTGGAATCATAATGATATCTAATTTAGTTCAGTAGTTATTCATGAAAATCGCATTTATCGCCATAGTGGTTTTCTTCTGGGTCTAGCTCCAAAGTTTTTTGACAATACAACAAATCCGATTGAACACTCCAGATTCCACAGTATCTTGGCTATATTTTGGTGTTTGTTTCAAGTCTTTTTCTTTATTTGTTCCCTTGCTATGACCAAAATTCCAAGAATATCTAAATTTTGCTTGTTCTGGATCAGAGAATCTGGAATTTTGCTGGGATCCAGATCAGTTTTTGATATCTTGTAGAACCTGTTGGAAACTTGATCTGTTTATTTATTTTTTTTCCGCATGCCCTGACTATTTTTGGTGGAGTAATATGCATAAATCCCGAATATGGTCCTATCTTGGAACGATAATCATTTAAAAAAAATCCTGGATGCAGACAGTGATCCGAATCATTCCCAAAATCTGATCATTTGTTTCTTTTCCCCAATCTGGACATTTCCTGAAATTTCATCATCCTGAACTTTTTGTGTTATGTTGCTAACAGAGAAACAAACAAATAGATGGTGGTGTGGTGGCAATCTAACCTGTGATAGTGATATTCACAGCCGGACTCATCTCTCCTGACGGGGACTCACACCAGTACTCTCCACTGTTCCACTGGTATGCTTCAGTAATAACACAGGTTGATTGTATGGAGCCCCAGTCCCCTCCACACTCAGAGACCCCTCGAACTGTTTTGGCTTTCACTCTCCAGTCCGAGGGTTTCCCGTTCTCCTCACAGCTCAGAGAGAGAGGCTCATACTGGAAGAGCTGGGATCGGTTTGGGACGACTGTGAGAGAGGCTGCAGGAGACAAAGCATCACTGAGTGTAAGGTTTTTAATTTATCAAATCCAAATCTTTGCACTCGGGGGCCAAAGTCTGTTTTTGTATCAGTAATCCAATAGAAAAAGTTTTTCACAATACAAACCTTTATTAAATTATGTCCACCTGTCTCAACATCCAGACTCAGATCATCACCAAAATCAAATCACTTTTTTCTGATGCCTTGACCAGCATTCCCTGAACTCTACATCAAAATCCATTCATGACTTTTTGATTTATTCTCTTTATAAGCTAACAAATAATTAAGCTAACATTCGAAAACATCTTTCTGGTGAAGGTAATACAAGGATGGACATGGTAACAATATATTCAAAAGCTTGTTTGCACATCTAATTTATTACTATTTTTACATTGAATTAGAAATAAATAACTGAGAACAGTGTCTAAAACCTGAGTTGCTGTGTATTCATTATTATTTTAAACTTAAGGGAGGCCCTTTAAGGTATAGAAACTGTATTTGATTCAAAAGTATCACTTCACTTTATCGATCAACCAATCAAACCTTAATTGTATAGCACTTTTCATACGTCTTGTAGCTCAAAATGAACTACATTAAAACAAAGACAAAATAAAATAAACAGAAACAGAAAATTGAATATGATGAAAAATACAAAACTCGACTCCACATCCAGCACACACACTCACCTACACACACACAAAGACACACAGAACACAGAATTAGAGGACTGAGGAAACACTACCTTGAATTTAAAATGAGGACACCAAGGAGCTAAAACTAAAATAATAAAAATTATAACAAATTTGATTAAAAAACACTAAAGGAAATGAATTAATATGTAAATATTATTTTGAATAATCAAATGGTAAATGAGATAACCAAACACCATATGTATAATCTACTGAAGTTGTACAGTGGAAAGAAAATCGATGAGCAGGGAATAAAATAAAGAAGAATAAATCTGAGCTGAAATTGAGAAATATAACATATTGAGGGAAAAGGAGAACAGTTTATTTTTTTTCTTTTAGCAGTGGCAGATCAAGGATTTGTCCATCATACATGCAGTCTCATTCATCAAAAGGCATATCCATGTATTCGTTTTTCAAACATTTTAATTAAAAAGGTGTAGATGTCAAAACTCATTTGAGCATGTGAGCATCTTCAAAGGAAATAAATTAGAATTCAAAACCATATTTCACAATTTTATTTTCAAAAACATCCACTTTTTGTCCTAAATTTGCTTTCGTTCGAAGGTAGTCTTCTTCTGTCGACTTTATTGATGATGGACCTGCCAACTACTGCCACCAATGGTTTTGAATAGAAATGCATTCACCTGTAATCAGATCAGCATTCTTTAGCAAAACGACAGACGAGTGACATGACAGTGGCACTTCAGAGGGCCAATAAGATCAATGCCCCTGTGGCCCCGCCCCTGGAACCACAACTGACTGTAAGGTTATATACATATATTGGTTATATTGATATTGTGTGCTTGGGAGGATTACGTTGTATGTATCAATTAAAAAAAAGAGATTGAAGATATTTAAATGGCATGTGAAGACAAAAAGAACCCAGAAGCCCTCCCCTCATTAGCCTCACTGACAGGGGGCCTTTTTCTGAGTATTGATGTCTGTACCCATGCAAGAAAATTTGAATGACTGATGCTCAAACTTTGTCACATGCCTGTGCATTTCAAATCATTGTCAAAATCCTTTCATACACCCATAAAGCCCTAAATGGCTCAGCGTTAAATACATTTCCAACCTGCTCACTCTGTACAACTATAAAGTTTAAACTGCTACATGGATAGAAAAAAGGACATAACATCAACAGAAGTAACAGGAAAGCTTGGCTATCTATTTCTGTGATTTGACTTTGCTCTTGCCAGGGAAGGTACTCCTCCCACAGAATATAAAAAACACAAATATCCTGAAAATTAGACTAAGTGTTACTCACTCAGTGTGTAGAGGAGTCCTGCGAGCTCCATCTTGTCCTGAAGCCGACTGACTGTTGATGCAGCGAGGTGCAGTGTCTGACGAAGCCTAAAAATAAATGTCCTGTGGTCATCTTCACCTTCACGGCCAGCTTTGAACTTATGCTGAAATAAACTTTTGCTGAAATAAACACAAAAAGATGGTCAAAGAATTACAGCAGCACACAAGAAAAAAAAAAACCTGATCGCCATCTAGCAAACCTGGATTCTAATAAAGTTGTGTAAAATAAATAACAAGATTTGATATCCTGATCGTCTGATTTTAATAGAATACACAACAGAGACTAGGCATTTAAAATAAACTTTGTTTCTTTTGTCACAAAAATTTACCTCATTTTGGATTTGTTTCCTGCAATGCATTCTAAAAATGCGTGGAGGGATGCATGTTCCTCTCTGTGTTACATCATCTTTCCTTCAAAAACAATAAGAAACCGAGGACATCTGTTAAAGCTTTGTGAATTAATTCTTTCTCATTTATGCTTGCTGTTTGACTTCAGTTGCTGAACAGTCCGAGGTCTCCGTTGTCATATTTTGTGCTTCGTAATGCCCCACACCTGTTCAGAGGAGACAGGTGTGGACAGTAACTTGAGCAAAATTTGTCTTCATCGTCTCTGGAATAAGCAGGGAAACAGATGGATGGCAGCATGTTACTCAAAAAAAAAATCTTCTAGCATTAATTGAGTCTTCACAGATGTGCAGGTTACCCATGCCATGGGCACTAACACCCTCCCCATACCATCACAGATGCTGTCTTCTGACCTTTGCTCTGATAACAGTCTGGATGGTCCTTTTCCCCTTTAGCCTGGAGGACGCCACGTCCATGATGTCCAAAAACAGTCTGAAATGTGGACTCAGACCACAGCAGACTTTTCCACTTTGCCTCAGTCCATCTAAGATGAACTCGTCTCAAGAATCCGGTGGTGTTTCTGGGTGTTGTTGATGTTTGTCTTTTCATGGTAGAGTTTGACCTTGATCTCGTAGCCGTAGAGCTGAATTGTGTTGACTGACGATGGTTTTCTGAAGTGTTCCTGAGCCCACGTGCTGATGTCATTTACACAATGATGCTGCCTGTGGGATTGAAGGTCATGGGCATTCAGTGTTGGTTTGGCCACTGCCCTTAGGGGCAGACATTTCTTAAAATCCTCTGAATCTTTTACAATCTTTGGAAAACACTGTCCTCAGACTTCTGGACTATTTGCTCACACAGCTGTTCACAAAGTTCAAGTATTCTCCTCTTCTACCCAATCATGATACTCATCTTTTTCCAATAAATCTGTTCACCTGTTTAATGTCCCAAACAGGTGCTTTCTGACCACTCCTCAACTTCCCCAGTCTTTTGTTGCCCCTGTCCCAGCTTTTGTTGGAACGTGATAAATCAGTGTTCTCAATTCTTAAATGTTTTTTAAAAGTTGTTACAAGAAAAGGAGATATCACATTGAGGTAAACATGCCTCTTCCAGCTTTTCTGGAGCATGTTTACAGGCATAAAATTGGTTGAAGTGCTATCTAGAAGACAGAAAGTACTTTGTAGAAATTGGTAAATGTGTCTCAAACCACATGGCCTCGACTTGTGGGGTGCCCCAAGGGTTAATCCTAGGACCCTAGGGTTCAATCTCTACCTGCTGCCTTTAGGCCAGTTAATACAAAGTACTAATGTGTCCTACCACAATTATGCTGACGACACTTAGATCTATGTCTCACTGACAGCAGGTGAACATGGACCAGTGGATTCACTCTGTCACTGCATCCAACAGGTCAGTGTGTGGATGCAGAACAACTTTCTCCAGCTAAATTCAGACAAGACTAAAGTCATTGTATTTGGTCCACAGAAACAAAGAGAAAGTGTCAGCAGCCACCTCCAGTCTCTCTCTCGAAAACCTACAAATCAGATTATAAGTCTCAAAGTAATAATGGACTCAGACTTGAACTTTAACAGCCATATAAAATCAATAACATCAGCAGCCTTTTCCCATCTAAAAAACATCGCCAAAATCAGAGGTATAGTGTCTAAACCTGATCTAGAGATACTTATCCATGCATTTGTCTCTAGTAGGTTAGATTACTGTGACAGCCTGCTCACTGGTCTCTCCAAATGAGCCATAAGACAGCTGCAGTACATCCAGAACGCTGCTGCTCGGGTCCTGACCAGAACCAGGAAGTCTGAGCACATTAGTCCTGTGCTCAGGTCCCTACACAGGCTTCCTGTGGCTCAGAGAATAGACTTTAAAGTAGCTCTGCCTGTGTACAAATCTCTCCATGGCCTGGCACCAAAGTACATCTCCGACATGTTAGTGCCATATGAACCATCTCGGACTCTGAGGACCTCTGGGACCGGCCTCCTGCTGATGCCTAGAGTCCAGACTAGACAGGGGGAATCAGGGTTCTGTGTCATGCAGCTAAAATCTGGAACAGTCTTTCTGAAGATGTGAGACAGGCCTCTACTCTGACAATGTTCAAATCTAGGCTTAAAACAGCTCTGTTTAACTGTGCATATGACTGAAAGGATCTTGTATGCACTCTTTTTAAAGTTTTTTTTTTTTGATTGTTGTTTTTATTTTGTATTGTGATTTTAATGCATTTTCTTGTTCTGTAAAGCACTTTGAATTGCCTTGTGTTTGAATTGTGCTATACAAATAAACTTGCCTTTCAAAATGAAAGAATAATTGCCAAAAACAATGAAGTGTAACAGTTTGAACAATCAATTTACTTTGTAGTGTTTTTAATTGAATATAGTTTAAAAGTGTTTGAATCTAATTTTACTGCTGTGGTGGTGATGTTTAGCAAGCTGATAATCACGTAATGGAAACATTCTTCACAAGCTCAAGCCCGAGTGCCATTTAGAGTGTTCACTGAAACTCAGTCAAACAGTTTAAGCAGAGCATGCTCTCAAGCTGAACTCTATGTTCATTTATAGGTATAAATGCAGAAACCAAACATATTACGCACGCAGCGTTCACAGCCTCTAAACTAAATAACCCATTCTGAAAACAGCTCACCTCTTCATTTCCATGTTGCTTTGTTTAAAAGCTGCCTGACCCACATGAGCTTTCAGTTTGTGCTTCTTGACGTGCATCTAAAAACATCAATGTAGAACACGAGCTGTTTGTGGTCGAGCGCTGATAAATATACAGACGCGAGCAGCCTCAGGGCCGCTTTGGGGTGAAACTTTCTCAGAGAATGGAGATGTAAAGTGAAAGTGCGGCAACACGTCAGCAGTATCTATCTATCTATCTGAAGGTTTATTTGTTTAATGCGGTTAAACTGAAGGGTGCATTTGAGGGCATGTTTAAAACGAGAGGTTGTACTCGGTGAAGTTAGCCTTTCTAAATATTAGCTGTGGCTGCATGCTAATCTTTATGGTCATTATCTAGTGTTTGCATATGATATATATATACCAGGGCTTTATTAGCAAGGTAACAGAGTGAAGACAATAAAAAGGCCACGTGCTAAATAGGATGTAAAAGATGCAACAACACATTGAATTTACAGGAAAGCAATGAACCAAACACCAGTATTCTGTGAAACACTTTTAACACTAGAACAGCCAACATTCCAATCCCCCTAGAACAGCCGTGGGGGGTCATTTTTACCCCCAAGCTGAAACAACTTCAGCAAATCTATGGTGTCATTTCTGAAACATGTGAAGTGGTTTATTTCCATCTATTGGAAGTTTATTTGAAGAAATTATGGAAACTTGGCAAAAAAAGTGTTTTAAAAGATTTATTTCTGCCTTTTTATTTTAAAAAAGTACTTTATTAAACAGGTAAAATACAATTTAAAACTAAACAAACTGTACAAAATCACACATTTCTCAATAATAATAATAAAAATAGTAATAACATATATATATATATATAATATATAAATATATCGTATATATTATATAATATATATATTATACATATATCATATAAATATATATATACTTTTATGTATATATATGTGTATATATATGTGTGTATATATATATATATATATATATATATATATATATATATATATATATATATATATATATATATATATATATATATATATATATATATATATATATATATATATATATATATATATATACATATATAATTATTATAATTATTCATAATAATGTTTATACTAATGATGATGATAATAAGAATAATAAGAATAATAAGAATAATAATAAAAATACGTTTAGGCCTACACAAAATAAATACATTTTCACTTCTTTAACAAATTATAGGAACTATAGGTTTACACAAATATGAAAATAACAACAATCAAATCAACTTTTTCCAATAACACACACTCACATACATGCAGGTCACATTGTTACATTCACACTAACATTCACATAGATTGAATGTTATACATTCCCCCCCCCATACACACACACACACACAGGCACACTCGCGTGAATAGACATACACAAACACATTGACACATACACATGTGTACACATTACTCACAGGCAGAACACACGCTGTACACTGACTGTGCACTGTCCACAAACTGCACGTTGGCATGTTTTTGTGGTTTTGGTCTTTATGCATTGACGCTTCTGGTACAGTTTCTCCTCTTCTCCTAGGGGTGGCCTGTGATGACGGAAGTACAGGATTTGGTGCTAGCCTCAAGATGTGCTCAGTGCGCTACAGCTTGCATAGCTCCAGGATGATATCTTGCCGGGCAATATTTGTGTCTGTGCAGCCCCAGTACAGGACCCATGCATTCAGTGCGGCAATGTCCAGTACATTGTAAACCTTTAGTTTGGATCCGTATTACTAATATGACAGCTGGTTGCAATAGCTACTAATAGCTGTCAAAATCAGACTACAAAACAAGCATTGCTTAGCAACCAAAATGGCGGGAGGGGCGTGGCACGAAAAGATACGAGCTGCTGAGCAAGGCGTACGAGATGCTGCTCCAATATGACTGCAATATACACTGTTTTAGATGAGGGGGTAAAAATGACTCCTTGGCAGTTCGAGGTAAAAATGCTCAAATTTTTTTTTTTTTTTATCACACACTTAACAAAATTCACCAAATAATCAATAAATCCATTTTAGGAAAAGTCATGGACTTTAAGATGCAGGGGTTTTATTTTAAAAGAAATACGAGCATTTGAAAATGCCAGGGGGTAAAATTTACCCCCTTGGCTTTTCTAGTGTTAAGCTGCATTGAAAACATTATATTTTACATGTGGAATAAATTGTACTCACTGTGGCTAGGTCAGGTCAGGTCAGGTCATGTCAGGTCAGGTTTGGGGGCTTTTTTCGGTCCTGCCCTGTTTCCAGTACTGCCCCGGCCTTTCTAGCTCCTCCCTATAACATCACAGCACCGTCAGACTCTGGAGAATAAACATTCTTCACTGTTTAACCTCTAATATTTGTTCACATTTATATATAAGCAAACACAATATCCAGTCCAATACCCAGTCAAACGAGGGTCACGCACACATGTCATTAGGGGTGCATGATATTGGATTTTTTGCCAATATACAATGTGCCAATATTTTTTGATTCATTATTGTTGATATTGATATCGATATTTCAGGTCAAGAGCACAAACTTTGTGTTTAATAAAAATGGACTCATTTCTTTCAGTGTAACAGCTTACTACCTCATAAACAAATGTAAAACAAAAACAGTTTTTAACTCATGAAAAAAATGAAACCTTGGATATTTAAATGTATCCATGTAGTGGTGAGAAGGTGCATTTATGTTCATATTGTGAATATTGTTAATGTTAATTATTTGGGCTTTTTCATACTCTCACTTTATATTTTTCATTTATTTTCTTCATAAGAAAGTTGAAGTACATGTTGCTCCACTCAGGGCAGAGCCTGGTCCCAGAGAGACAACCCCCAGACCCTGAGGAGGAAGCCTGACTGTTAGAAACAGGCTCAGCCCTATTTATGGAGTTTGTTTTTCAGATTTGACAAATAAAAAAAAGGAAAATAAAATAAAACTACTACAAAATTGTCTTTTGTGGTGCTGGAATGGCAGATCTGCAGATGTGCTTGGGGGTGGCGTTGTTGCTGAGGTGGGGGCGGGGTTTGGCCGCCCTTTGAGGGGCGGCGTTGTTGAGCTACGGTTGTGGGTGGTTACAATGAATAAGCTAATAGGGCATGTGAGGGGGAAAAAAAAGGGGGTGGGGTGAACAAGAAAATGTTTTTCTGGTAAAAAACAAAACAAAAAAAAACACACACACCACTTACACACACACGCAGACGCATATAATTCACACACCAAGACATTTTTGGCGAAAAGTAATTTGACATTTCTAAAATTTATTTTTTAACCCTTTAAGAATTCTGGTCCCCACAGAGGACATCCCTTCAACGCATGTTCTCTTGTATTTACACAGGTTTATTGTTTTAGTTGTATATTAGCTGGCAAAGAAACTGTTTGTGTGTCGTCCCAAATACTGCCATCTACTGGTCAGTCATGGCAAATGTTTATTTTTTTTAATTTAGAGAATTCATGGCATTCCAGATACATATCTTGTAAATCCTTCTATAGCAAGACATCTCTAGCATGCCAGCAGCCATATTTTTTTCTATTTTTATCTGTATTAACTTGTATTTTTGTTTATGTCTATCTTTTTAATTTATCTTTCATCTACTAGTTCAAACTGCTTCTGAAATCCTAGTTTCTCTGAAGGAGTTTCCCAAAGGAATTAATAAAGTTCTATCTAACTCATCCAATATAATTCCTGTAGTTAGAAAAACTATAGTAGCATGAAGTGATATCACTGTATTAATTGAACTGTTAAAATGACCAAGTATGTTTGTTTTTTATTAGGAGGTATTTATATTTGATTGCGTGTCCACTTAATTGGACACCACACATCACTTGCTTTACTGAACTGTATCAGGTTAGCAACGTCGAAAAAAAAAATCCATTTGATAATTTTCACACGATATGCCAGGGATATCCTGATCCAATATTGATATCAGATAACAGTTCAATATCAGCAAAAAGTCAAATATCAGATTACATCAGCTAAAATCTTCAATATAAAAAGTCCTCTCTAACTAATCCATTCTAATTTATATTTTATTTATTTAATTTATTTGAAGAATATGCTTATGCTTAAATTAAACATAATGGGGTTTTTTTACAATTTAAAAATATATGTATGTTTTTTTGGACTTATCTAGGTTACTTTTCAGGGTCTTCCATTTTTTTTAATTCATTTACTTTAACTGAATTACAATCTTATGTTTAAGGTTAAAATGTATTGAACCCATTGGTTAATAAGAAAAGGGCTTGTTTATTTCTTACTTAATATGGCTGACTACTGTTCCCTGTTTGAGTAATCTCACCTGATCAAGCCTTTTCTTACAATCTTCACTTCAAAATACTGTAAGTTTAAAAAAATATAAATGATTTCTGCTGTTATCGTATCAGATTGATATCGGAGATGATAAAGTTGTATTGGGACACCGCTACAATATGACAACTACTGTTATTGATTTTTTTAATACGTATTTGGTATAAAAGTCTAATGCATGGTGTCCAGCTCAGTGAAATTGTTTGTCATTCCATGAAAATTTTGGTCCATAAAACTATTTATTGCAGTTTTGTTTATACCTGAAGAAATATAAGAACACTAAAAAAAGCTTGATTGACATTCTTTAAATTAATTCAGGAAAGAAAATCTCTTGTTTTAAAAAGTTAGGTAAGGACTGAGGTGAGATGAGCCCTTATTTTAAGCCATTTTTCATACTTTGAATCACTATGCCAAGGTAATAATAGTTTTGTCTCTAACTAGCATATCTGCACATATTTAAGGATGTTGTGTACCCCTGCAAACCAACAGAATGACTTTATACATACTCTCTTGATAATAAAGCATGTCTAAATAAAATGTGGTCTTGTGGCACAACTTACCCCGTGTACGAGGTTAATTGAGCATAGAAGCGGGGCAAGTTGGACCATTGCACTCAGGTCTTTAAGGTCATTAGTGAATTGCTGATTCTCTAGTTTTAATAACCAAACAGAAAGACAACATATAGTATATAAATTAAGTAATAAACGTCCATTAGGGGACAATCTGATCATAAAACCTAAGCAGACGTGGGCGTCATGGTTCACAGGGTTATGGCCTGCAGGTGCTTCATTCTCTCAGTCTGTCATCAGAAGATCTACCATTAAGCAAACAGCAGCTTTAGGGCTGGAGTTCTGATAAACCTTTACAGATCATTAAGTCTTTAAATATCAGCTGTACCATGTATCAACAAGGGTGGAGCAGATCTATTCAACATATGTCTTGATTGGTAGGCAGATAATCTGGTGTATTTAAGAGGAGCGCTCTGCCAGTGTCTTCAGTCCAGCTGATGGAGAGACGGGAACATTCACCAACAGGTTTGTGTGGTCCTTCTGTTTCAGCCTCGTCCCTCTATAACACTGACCTGTGCTTTACAGGGAGAGAAAAACCAACATCTGAACATCTTCAGCATGAAGACTCTGACTGTCTCTGCTCTTCTTTGGGCTATCTGGGCTCTGACTGCAGCTGATGGTGAAGAACAACATATAATGTGTGTTAATGTTGAAACTGAGGCTGTAAAATAACCACATATTTAACTTTTCAGCTCCGTCAGATGAAGTGGCACCCATCAATGATGGTAAGTAAGCTTTCTGACTCGAACAAAGTCTGACTTCATAGTTACGCAGATGACACTCAGGTTTACTTTAGCCTTTTGTCCTGATTTATCTGCTGATCACAAGGTTGTAAAATAACTTCATACTCTGTTAACATTTCAGCTTTTTCAGATGAAGAGGCACCCGTCCATGATGGTAAACATCACCGTTACACAGACCAAACTAAGATTTACTTATAGTTGTTGCTAAGATAATCCCACTGTGACTGATCATTTCAGTATTTGGTTCATTTAAAACTTAATTCACTCTAATTCAACAAAGAAAAAACAAAATATACCATTTTGTTGTGAGAAGTGCGAAAAACATTTTTACACAGGTGAAGCTTTGATTTATTTAAACCTTTAGTCTAGCTAATAATACCATTGTGATTGATTATTTCAGCATTAGGGACTTTTAAATTTACTCTAGTTTACAATAAAAAGCTTAGTTTTCAAAGCTTGGTTATAATCACAGGTTTAAAGCTACTATAAGTTATCATTTAACCTAGCTTAGATATGTACTATTAGAAGCAAAAACATAGAATCACTCTGCAAAAAATCACTCAAGATCCTTTATAGAAAACCAGTATCATTCCATGTCTGAAGCATTTTAAAAATGTACGTCATGAACTTCCAGAACTCAATACATTTTAAATTGACGTGTTTATTGTATAAGTAGCTCCATGGACTTGCTCCGCCTCCCATGTCTGACTTTTTAAAAATAAGAGCTCACGGCAGCCTCAACGCCATGGCCTCATTAAGAGGGGACTGTGAGGTGCCATACAGAAAAACAGCTGTTGAACAAAACTCTATTTCTGTAAAGGCCAGTAAGATCTGGAACAATCTCCCACTTGCCATAAGTGAGTGCTCCACCTTACAAACTTTTAAAACAGGTTAAGCAGTGGCTGAAAGCAAACCAGTCCTCTAACCATTAACATTCAGGGTTTTAAAAATGAACTTTGTTGTGTTGTGCTCTTATCATAATCTGTTGTTCTGTTCTATTTCCTGTTTTTGTGTGTGTGGTGTCTTTGCCATAATGTTTGTGTGTTACCTGCCGAGGGACTACAGATGTAAATTAGCATTGATGCTGTAATCCGGCATATTTACATCTATTGTTCTTTGAATAGATGTTCATTAATGTGCACTGCCCCTATTAAATACTTAACTAACTGATGATTAGTGATTATGAAACCCTGTAAACTCCTTAAATAGCAAAAAAATGAAATAAAATAAAAATAACATAAAATTAAAAAAAAAATCCCCACAGTGAACTCATCTATAGTTAAAAATTGTAATTCAAGGATGAAAATCCCCCCAACACAATTTTTCCCATAACTAACAAAATCCCCAACACAAATTTTGCAGGTTTGGCCAGTGAAATACATAAATACATAAATGTCCTCAAACTGATTCGGTTCCCAGTTTAATGTCTCAGTTCTGTTTAAAGGAGAGGGTAAAAATCCAAAATATTGGTCTCTCTCCAAACCCAAAAGTCCAAAAACAGGCAAAAGTCAGAGCTGGATAATCCATCAAAAAACAGATGGCAATGAATTGAAAAAACTAAAAATATATTCTAAATGAGGCAGACTCACCGACTTCCTCTGAGTTTCAAACCTGTTAACTTTAATACTCACAGCCGTATTTCCCCCCCAGCATCAGAGCTCCTGCATGGAGGAATTTTCCCAGCCCTAGATGGATATGTGGACTCCACTCTTGGAATCAGAGGCCTTGCCGAGCTGTAAAGTTCCTCTCAGGCTCACCAGCTAAATCTCTCCAAACAATTCCCCTTCTTCTCTCCTTGTTTTGCCTCAGCCCCTCCCCCTCCTCACACCTGAACCAACATGGCTGCATCAGGTCACCTGACCAGGAAACTGCAGCCAAACAGACATCACCTCACAAAAGATCAGCCGTGTCAGGACAGGACGAGCAAGGGGATACAGCCTGGAAAGGATTTTATCAAATATCTAATATCCACAAATCAAATAACTAGCCATCCCAAACCCACACTCTGTGGCTAAGTCACAAATTGAACAAAAATAAATTAAAAAATAAGAGTATTTTGTACCAATAAGAGCAAAAACAAAGGTAATAGCATGATCAATGAGCTGTAGAGACTGAGGCTCAATGTAGGTTTAGAGAGCAAAGACTACAAAGACAAAATCATCATTCAAAAGATCAGAAATAACAGCCAAAGTTTACCCTTTCAAAAATCAAGAATCCTTTATTGTCATTATGTGGGGACATAATGTGTGTTTTAGTCTTTTTGAGCCTTTTATTTGTGTTTTTGTTTATTGTTAGCCTTTATTTGTTAGTATTGCTCTTATTATTTAGCTCCTTGGTTCTTATTGACTTTTTCTTTGCTATGTTGACGGATTGGTGTCTATTTACTTTTAATTCAGATAGTTTTATTTTTGCTTCATTTTAAGCTTTACTCTTAGTCTTTCAATAAAAAAAACTCTTTTTAGTACCTCTATTCTGTTAATTTCATTGTTGTCTTTTTAGATTTGTTTGGTTTTGGCTTTTTCTTTGGTCATCACGGTCTCATTTATGTATCAGGGTTCTTGTATTGTATGTGTTTGTCTTTGTGTTTGCATCCAATGTTCTCTGATTTTAATTGACTTGTTTGTTCAATTTTTCCCTTTGTGTTTAAGCTCTTGTGCTTTGCTGTCTTTTTGTTCCTGTCTGCTGTCAAAGCACTTTGTTAACCCCTGTTTTGAAAAGTGATATAAAAATAAGTTTATTATTATTATTGTTATTAATGTTATTATTATTATTATTATTATTATTATTATTATTATTATTATTATTATTATTATTAATAATAATAATAATAATACCAAACTCTGGAACTCTCTTCCCCCGGACCTCAGAAATATTGACTCCCTTCCCCACTTCAAATCAAAACTCAAAACCCACCTGTTTCAAACTGCCTATTCCCTTTAATTTCCCACCGTCATGTAACTGTGCCACTCTTGTATGTTGTTTTTATTTATTTTTATTGTGATTTTAATGCACTGTGTTTTTATGATGTATTTGTAAAGTGTCCTTGAGTGCTTAGAGAGGTGCTTTAAATAAAATGTATTATTATTATTATTATTATTATTATTATTATTATTATTATTATTATTATTATTATTATTATCAAATTTTGGTCAGTAGCTCCCAGTTGAAATACAATAGTTAGAAAAAGACTTGAAAAAAATTGTCGGTAAAATGTACTCTTGTCTCTTCATTTAGCAACATTTTAGCTTTTGTTTTAAAAAAACAACCAATAAGGAAGCAGATATGCAGCACCTGTTGACTAAAATATTTATTGTTATTCTGGGTATGGATGGATTTCTTTCTTTATTTCTATTTAAAGACCTCACAGAGAGCAGAATTTGTTAAAATAAACTTGAACTTTGCTCTTAGTCAGTTTTCTGATGAGCTGTGCAACGGAGTCACTTCCATTTTGTTCCATAGTTTTTAGACAAATATATTTATGTATAGCAGCACTATTCAGTGTATATAATTAATGCTACACACACTGTACAAATAGGTCAGTGCAATAGAAAAGCCAAAGATAGTTTACAGAGTTTTAAATACAGTATTATGGTGGCAAAAAAGTCAACCATGCAGTCACAATGCCAGTGAAAGTGTAAATCAAGATTTTAAAAGATATGCCTTTGTACCATATTGAATAATTTATGTTTTTTCTTGAGCTCAGTCAGTCAAAACTCAGATTTTCTTTCACAAATTTGGATCAACTTTCACAGGATCTGTTAACTCTTTAACTACCAGCTGAACTGTTGGGAAAACATCCATACTTCTGAGGAATATTAAATGTAGAAAAAAAAAAGTTTGACCAATGTTCCAGGGGACAGAAGAAAACTGCAAGCAATCACAAAAAATGCTGTTTTCTTTGTGAAGAAGTTGAAGGTTTATAAGTTAACAGGTGATAACGATTAGCAATCAAAAATACCTTAAAGTTAATAATATTGACTTAACTAATACAAACAAAAGATTTGATAACTGCTGTTCAACAAGTTGAACTCTGTCATTCATCGACAATTTTATTTTTAATAGTCAAACTCAATATAGTCTATTATAAGTTATTTTTGATTACTATATCTACAAGCATTTTTTGCCTTAAACTTTAATATTCCTGAATTTAGTGATCTCTGCCAAACAGTTGAGCTGGTAGTTAAAAGGTAAATACTCCATCTTCAACTACAAATTTAATACAAAGTCAAATTTTTTCAGATTTCAAAAGCTTTTCATTCACTCTAGTTAGAATGCTGATACTATATTTATGGGTGTATAATGATTTTCACTACAATTTTCAGCTCTCAAACATTCTTTTGTATTTGTAACATACTTTGAAGTGTGAATCTAACCTCTTCATCTAAATGTTCATCCTCAGAAAGGCAATATTCCTGCCCTGAAGGTTGGACTTTGGTCATCAAGCACTGTTTCCGCTACATCCCAAGAGAAATGAGTTGGGCCAATGCTGAGGTATGTAACAGTGGATTCTTCTTAGTGTTGGGGGCCACGGGGCAACACTGTTGAATTTTACTTTTGGTTTTGTTTTCTTTTACACTCTATCAAACAGAACAAACCAGCCAAATGCTACAATGTAGCCATAGCGAGGAAATGGTTGTTACTGCTTATTGTTGCACTGTGACCCTGAAATAAAAAAAACAGACATTGTTGAATGTCTTAAGCAGATCAGCAGTGTATCAATAAAAAATATATTTGTACTTTGGTCGTTTTCAGATCAAATACATTTGATGTAGACCAACAAAACCTGGGTCACTGGATATGAAAGTTGTAAAAGTTAGGAATGTCCCAATACAACTTTTTCACCTCTGATACAATACCGATATTGCAGCCTTGAGTATTGGTTGATACTGATATCAATCCAATACAATATCAGCAGAAATCAAACATACTTTTATTACTTATTTTGTAGTCTGGACTGTAAGCAAAGGCTTGATCAGGTGAGATTATTTGGTAACACTTACCAAATGATAACAATCATTTGCAAGCCATTTATATGCTATTAGTCGATACCAGTAGATAGGTAATCAGTCAAGAACAAACTAAATATATACATTTGTAAATGATTATTAAATCATTTGTAAATGATTATTAAATCATATACAACTTCATTTACAAGACATCTATAAGCTATTAATAGGTATTAGTAGATGGTTAACCAATCATTCAAAAATGACCACAACCCTGACCCTAACCCTAACGATTTCATAATCATTCACAAATGTATAAATGCAGTTAATCCATAATTAGTTCAATACCTACTAGTAGCTTATAGATGTCTTGTAACTTAAGTTATAGATGTTTTAATAATTATTTACAAATTTATATAAGTGGTTTGTTTATGATAAGTTAACTATGCACTAAAATCTACTAATAGCTTATAAATGTTTAACAAATGATCGTTATTCTAAAGTGTTAATGATTACTCAAACAGAGAACAGTAGTCAGCAATAGTAGGAAGGAGACAAACTGACCCATTTGTTAATAACCATGGGTTCAATAAATTTTAACCTTAAAACACAAGAATGTACTACAATTACTTAAAATAAATTTAAAAAAATAGAAGACTCTGAAAGGTAACCTCAGCAAATCCAGTAAAAACAATAACAAATGTTTTTAAATGGCAAAATAACCACTGTGTTTAATTTAAACATAAGCATGTTCTACAAGTGAATTCAATAAATAAAAATTTAAATTAGAATGGACTGCTTGCATAGGAGTTTTTATATCAGAGATTTTAGATGAAGGCCGATACAATCCAATATTTGTTTCTTGCTATTGGACTGATATCTGATATCAGTATTGGATTGGGACACCTCAACTAAAAGTCATATTCAAGACTGATAGGGCATACTGCTCTGTTTAAGGTCTTCCCTCAGAACTTTTACTAACCTGTGCCTGTTTCTCCACATTGCAGAAAAACTGCTTGTCCATGGGAGCAAACCTCGCCTCTGTACACTCAGCAGATGAGTACCACGGGATCAAGAAGATGCTTTTGGATCAGACTCACGGGTACCCAGTGGTCTGGATTGGTGGCTCTGACAGTGAAGAAGTAAGGCATTCATCAGGTCACTGACATCATACATTACAATTGTTCTCCTAATTCCACCATATACAACTTCTACAGTCAAATCCAGGGGTTATATGGATTCAAGGTGCATTGAGTCTTGAGTAAAATGAAACACACCATCATCAGAGAAGTGGTTGTGTTATCTACATGCTTGCCATTAGGCCTGTCATGATAATCAATAAATCAATTAACCGTACGATAAATAAGAACATCCTTGGTAAGTTTGCCAGCCTCGATTAATTGATGCATGTATGAATGTTTGTTTTCCACCTCTCTTTCTACCAAACAGACTGGATGAGAAGATGGCTCACTACGTCCATCTTTCTCAAAGCCTAAGCACGTTGGTTCTGTAGACAATTTAGCAGAGTGAGCATCTGTCAGTCATTCAACCTTGGGGGGGAGGAGGTGGGGCCACTCGTGTGTACACACACAGAGGGCCGAGTTGAGGAGTGACAAGGAAAAAAACACTAATATGTATGAAGGCATGAAATCTACAGCTCCTACGCTGGCTGCAACAGCCCAAGTGTGGGAATATTTTAGGTTTTAAACAGAATGTACAAGGTGTGAGCCTGTGAACACCTACGAGCCGATATGTCGCATTTGTTTGAAAGAAGTGGCGACGATAAAGGGGAGGTGCAGCAGTCTTCATCCTGACAGTCAGTGCTTACTGGGGCGTTTGGTATAGCAGACCAAATGGTTTGGCGTTCCCTAAGAAATGCAATTGAATTTGCAATTGCAATTCAGTACAATTGAAAAGCCAGCATTTCAGGAACTGTTACAAATGTTTGAAAAACAGTACAAATTGACTGGGAGAAAGTACATGTCACAAACAATTCAGGAGCAGTATAAACTATTTGTTACTTATTGTTTTATTGTTGTGTGTGTTTTTATTGAAGTTTTGTTTTTTTTTTATTTACAGAGACAGGGCCTATATTTTAATTTTGTTGATTACTATAATGATTTGTTTCCATGTAGTTTTTCCCAAAAGAAGGTCAATTTCATTTTTATTGTTTTTTCTCTGTTTTTGTTTAATTTTATTATATTTTTTGTTCAATTTATTTAATATAAAAGCTCTTGGCCTTCCAATCACAGTTAGATACTCTTAACAAATTAAAGTTTATTGCTTTTGATATGGCGTACTCACTTTATTGTGACATATTATACTACATTACATACATGTTTCAAAATAATATTGACAATAATATCGGTTATCAGCAATATGGTTTTTGATCATTATCGTCCAGCAAATTTTGATATCACGACTGGCCTACTTGCCATGACAATCAGGAGGACCATGAATCCATCCGTTGTATCCACATTCATCACAGTAATAAACAATCACTCAACTGTCCTGTTTCCCAGGAGGGTTTCTGGTTCTGGAGTGATGGTTCTCCTTTTGACTACGTTCACTGGTGCAGTGGAGAGCCCAACAACATCCTCCAGCAGAACTGCCTACAGATGAACCACAACGGTAACAAAACACTTCCAATGCAGATAACAAAATGTTTCTCAACCTCAATAACAAGGTGAATGAAATCTTAGTCCAGACCAAGTTTCCTCACAGCACCACAGTCAGTCTCACGTCCTGTTTTTGCTTCCTGACAGATGAAAAGTGCTGGGATGACCAAAAGTGTCCAAAACACCGTGGATCTGTCTGTGCCAGGTCACCTCTGTGAATCCAAACATGGTGTTTATCACCTGTGAAAGCTCACAGTGTAATCTGAAGCTCCTAATCTCTATTGTCTCTCTATCATTTCTTTTCTGTCATTTCAACACCCCTCGACATACAAAGCAACAACCAATCCATCTGCGGTTATTAAGTGTGTGTTGAAAGTTTCATGGAAGCTTCAACCTGTGAAATAAACTTCTCTATATTTTCTTGCGCAAAATAAAATCAATAATCATTGAAGCACACTGCTGTGTTCAGTGTTGTGATTTTTTTGTAGAATTTAAACAATGAGCAAAGAAAAATCGATGAAAGAAAATCTGTTTCTAATGACAAACTACCTACAGGGATTAAAGTGAAAATTAATTTGAATGAAAATAGATCAAAAAGGTAAAAAAGTCACAAAGGACCTCCCTTCATGTGCTTCAGTAATTATAAACCATGTGTAAAATTTGGAAGTATTGTAATTTCTAATATACAAAATGCTCTCATTTAAAGCACGCACCTACATTTTGCTCAGACCTTACTCTCCCTGACAACCCAAAAATTACCTTTATTAAAAGTTTGAATCAATAAAATTTTAGTATTTTCACAAAAAAATACCATATGCGACTTTCTCTCTCAACTGGAAACACCTTTTACCTCACACATGCACACTTATTCATTTTTTGCCTTAGCACGCTTAGTCGTTGTGTACCAACCAATCAGAGAGCAGCTTTCAGCATGCCGACGTCTTTTACCAATCACAGCGCAGCTATATTGGCCACCTTGCTAAAAAGATGGTAGCCAAAGCTAAATCACTCCAAAGAGATATTCACTGTTAAAGTGTAATTTTTTAAGGCTGAAATGAAATATTTCATTGATGCTGTGTGCCATCTTCTTTTACTCTGACCCAGTAACATCCATACTGGACAAAAATTTACACTTGTGAAAATATTCACAATGTTCCCTTTATTATGACAACAAAATGACCCAAATAGATCTTGTGGTTGCAGAGATATACTCTTCTTTTTGGGCATGTAGATTTCGAGCAGAATGCTTAAAAAGAGGCTTGAGTTAAATCCTTCAAAAGTTTCCAGGATATCTAATCATTCTTTTTTAAATTTAATTTATACTTAGTCCTTCTGTCATTACCAGCATTCCCTGAAATTTCGGCAAAATCTGTTGAGGTATCTTGTTAAAAAAAAAAACAAGCAAACAAAAGGACAGTTGAAAGCAAACCCTGACATTCATCCACTGGCAGCAGAACAAACAAACACTGTGATAACCCATAAGATAAGTCATATGCACAAATTCCATTTGAGCTTGAAGTGAACAATGCACCAGTGAAAATGTGCTGACTTTTGTGATGGTAGATAATGTAAGAATGGGTGTTTTGAATCTTCATGCAAACCAAACTGCCCTTAGGAGATGTTTATGATTTTCCAAGTCAATTCAAATCAAATATGGTCTGTGGCAATTCAATAACCCAACAATATTAAATTAGAGATAATGTTATAACATCCAGGCAGGTACCAAAATGTAAAGAATCACAATGCTTTACCTCGGGGTGAGCATTGGCAAGAAACTAACAAAACTGCACGTACTGCAAAACATGAGAGAAGAGAAAATGTATTTTCAGATATTATGAGGAGGGCAGTCCATCACCAAGTCTTTGTTAAAATGTCTTTAGCATTAAAAAGATCTAGCTCCCAATCATTTTTTTAAAATGAAAAGCATTGCCCCTGCAACATTTGTTAACTTCACTGTATGTCAAAGAAACAGAAATGAGAGCAAAATAAGTGACACAGTGTAAAATAGCTGGTGGTTGACATCTGCGTCTACTGTAACAAGCAGTCAAAATCCTACGATACAAATGCACAATGTTTAGAGTAACCACGTTAAAATAGAGGCATTGTTAATGCAGTTACTTTTTCCAAGTAACGGGTAATCTTATTAATTGCTATTTCAATGTGGCGCGTTACTTTGCTCATACATCAAGCAGCTGTTTACCGACCTGCCTCACTCAGCCAGACAGACGAAAAAACTTGATGCCCTAAATTTTATGTGTTCCTCATGGTGAGGAAAGTTGTCCATCTCTGATTTAGACAGATGGAAATACATTAATAGTAATTTCTCAGCCTGGATGCAGGAGAAACCATGACTACTTTTCCAAAACATATTGATATTTTACAATTTTTTTATTTTAAAAAGTAAAATTTTAAAAAAACTCAAAAATCTAAAATAAATAAAGTTGAATAAGGATCAAAATAGCCAACAAGCTGGAAAAAAATATTAAAAAAACATTCAAAAATATATAATAAATAAAGTTTGATGAGTATCAAAGTAGTCAACAAGCTGGACATTATTTTTTAAAAGTAAAATATTAAAAAACACAACAAAATTAAGAATAAATGAAGTCAAATTAGGATCAAAATAATCAACAAGCTGGAAAATTTAAAAAGTACAATATAACATAAAAATCAACAATCTATGATGCATAAAGTTATATTAGGATCAAAATTGTGAACCAGCTGGAAAAATTTAAATGTAAAATACTAAAGAAAAAATTGAAAAAATTAGGATAAATAGAGGATTTTCAAGATCAAAATAGTCAACGAGCAGGAAAATTAAGAAAATTAAAATACTGACAATACACTGAAAAATAAAGAATAAATCAAGTCTAATAAGGATCAAAATAGTCACCAAAGTGGAAAATTCAAAAAGTAAATTCTTGAAAGGTTAATTATAAAAGATCAGCTATGACTGAGTGAGTAGTTGTCTGCTTCACTGGCAGCAGGAGCTTGAGGCAAGCCCAGATAAAAATTACAGTCAGATTAGCAAGAGTCGGTTTTTACAGTGCGATGTATTTTAACACAAGACAAGCATTAAATCAAATAATATGATACTAAATTAAAAGCATACTTATATTATCAGAGATAATAACATCAATTTAATTAGAATTATTCAAAAACTGTGTCCATGACTGACTGAAAAATAGTTTTAATGGAAAACAGAAAGGTTTTGGTTCTTAAACTCTACAGTTATCACCATGAAAAATCACTAATGTCACTTAAATCTGACTGAAACAGTCATGAAACTCACCTGCAGCACGAGTCAGAGCCGTCATGGCACAAAACTGAGCAGAGAGAGCCAGGAGCTTCATGGTGAAGACCAGTGGCGGCTGGCCAATAGAGGGCGCTAAGGGTGCCTCCCCCAGTGGAGAGTGTGATATTATTAATGTTACTTTATTTTGAAAAAATGAATATTACCAAAAATTTCTTATTTAAATGTGTAATATAACATTAATATAACATAAATATATATCCATCAAGATATAAAGTAATCAATTTTCATTAATGTAAAACAAAAGTAAGCCTACTTGTCTCTACCACCGTGTCTGAGGGGCGCTGGAAAAATCGCCCCTGAGACAGTGACGACTAGCCAATAAGGGACTGTTACTAGGGCAAGATAAGCGCCTATCAACGTGGATTTGGCCAATCAGCGCCGATGAAAATAATCTCCGAAGGGCGATTCTTATATCGCCCCTCGGGTTTATTCGGCTTGTGTCGGCCATGCCCGGAGTGACTAATCGGGAGGACCGGGACAATGACGACAATGACGGACCTGACGTTTGGGCCGTGAGGGCCAGTGTTAATATACATTTTCTAATATTATTATAATTTTTTGGTTTGGTGTTCATTCATCATGACACTGAGTGAGTATTACCTCCATGCTGTTACCGCTGTCCCTGTGGGCCGTCTCCCTCGGCAGTTTTTTTTTTTCAGAGGCATCCTGACGTAACAACACGTCCGCGCAGGCTAAAAACAATTAGCTCCGCCAGTCGGAGTCTGTGCGATGAGCCAGCTAGTGGCCGCGGTGCTGGACTGCCGACAAGATGGACTAAAAGCGCTAGGGTGAAAATGATGCAGTAAAATGTGCAAAATAGGCACTTTTTAACAAAACGAGCTCGCAGTCTGAAACGACAGAGGATGATGATGATGAAACTGGTAAGACAAGATGTTGAATAAAATGACACTTGCACCGTGTGATGATGACGCCACATAACTGGGGAAACTTTGTCTTGTAGCCCCTCAGAAGCGAGATGCAGCAGCCCATGAGCCCAGCACAGGTGCAGAGTGGGCAGGTAGGATTGTTCACTGAGTGAATGTTAGCATTAATGTCAGAGTAGGGGAGAGTGGGGTAAAATGAGCCAGTGGGTAAGTTGACCCAGCCCCCGTTTCTGGGAAACAGTAAATAATTCTTGTCATGAGGCCCTAAATTCAGAAAGCCCTGATAATTTCACCCTGCCTCTGTTGAAGAGAAGCACCTGGTAGAAACAGTTGGTACTTTTAACACAAAAAACTCTTTTGGTTTGTCAGAGTAAATTTACAGCATGTCTTTGAGCTTTTTTTTTATCAGTTCCAATTTATCCAGGTCTAAAATGGTGTAATATACATATTTGTTATTTACCAATGTATTAAACTATATGACTCATTTGGCTACGGATGAGCCTGTAGTTTGTGTCGAATCGTGGTGGGATGGTTGTTAAAAACTGAGTGTTACACAGTACTGCCCCACCAAGAATATTTTTCACCAGCCGCCACTGGTGAAGACGATTGTCATAAACACAGAGACGTTGCTGCTGCTGTTCAAGAAAGGACGAAACACAAGAGTAAACAATAGGAGATAATTTAAGTTACCTTCTCTCCTTTGTCCTCCTGAAGTGTTGGTGTTCAACAAGAGAAACTGAAGCTCTTATACGTGACTTCGTATCTCAGGATCTCCCTAAAAATAGGAATCTGGAGACATGGTTACCATGTCTTATGAAGAAAAAGCACAGTCACGAGAAAACTCTACAAAATCTTCAGAAATTCTGTTTATCAGATCTGTTTAGAAGTATGAGAAGAAGAATAAAGTTCAAAGCTTTTGATGACCTCTGCCAAACAGTTGAAAATCAAAGGGTTAAAACAATACCTGTTAGTTTTGTTGAATGGGAGAAAAAACCATGACAAGTTAACAAAGTCTGATTGAATTTTTGTTTAAACCAGGCTATGAATTAGGAAGAGACAGAGCTACAGACTCATGCCCAGATTTGCATAGATGCTAACAGCTTCAGCAGCAGATTTATAAGATCTGGAACACATTTCTTTATTGGATAAAAAACGAGTATACATATAAAAATGACGTTTTCACTCCAATTCTGACATGTTTTGCAGAGTAGCATGGCACCTACTACATTATCTGACTGGCACGTAATGAATGTGATTGACAGAACAATCATCCAATCACCTGTCAGACAAGTTCCTGAAAGGTTCTGCCCATTCCCAAACACTTTCTATGGGCTCTTTCCCAAATGGCCTGGTTAAATATGTTGAACAGTTCACATGTGTTGCCAGGTAAGTAATCTTTCCCAATAAAAACAAAAACTTCTTCTCAAAACTTCAACACATATCTGACAGAAGACCAATGAACACACTCATCCACCCCTGATATAAATAAAATTCTTACTTTAAGGTGACTGTAGCAAAGGAAACAGGTGAGTTTGACTCTTTTTAGAGGCTGGAGCGCTCTCATTTCCTTATTTCCTTAACTGCATCTGGAGTGGCCTGTCTTTTGGACATGTGTTTGTCATGAACAATGTCTCTTCTACTCATTTGTTTCTTAAAAGGACCTGTTTTGGTCACTCATACAAAGATACCAACACCTCTTATCCTGTTTGTGTTTTTTGCAGCATCACTGCATGTGTTCATGCAGAGCCTCCTGACTTTAAGAGATGGAGCTGTTTCATTATTTCAACCCTCTAACTCTCTTCCCTTCTTCAGTGTGTTTCTCTAATACATTCATCACCCATGGACAGATGTTGGTCACGCACCATCTTAAAAAACATAAATTCAAGTGGATGATGCAGTTGTTGAAATTAGAAAGTATGTTTTCAATAAATTCATCCTCATTTCTCTTAGATAAAAAAAAAAAAAAACTAGTGAAGATCTACATTGACATTACTTTTTTATTTACAGCAGAGAACATTTAGTATTTCCTGCTGCTAAAAAGAGATTTATCTTGCCATCATGATAAGGGATTCCTGATTGGTTATTGGATTCATGTTGGGTGTTGGATGTATGTATTTTTATTTTTTAATGAATATTTTATATATGTATCTTTGCATGTATGTGTGTCCATAAAATGAAGAGTTTTATGCTCTATTGTAAGGTGTCCTGAAATAACACTTGCTATGAATTGGCACCATACGAATAAAGATTGATTGAATGATTGATTTATTCATTTAATATACTGTTAATTATAAAGCTCCCCTCACATAAAAGGCTATACTGTCTAAAGCTGGGGGATATATCAAGTGTCTCAGAAATAAAGATAATTTTTTGAACAAGACTTTAGTTTAGGCAGTGTTCTTATACTGATGTTGTTGTTGATGCTCTAAAATAGCAATAAGTGAGTCCCCATCAGGGTGTCAGTCCTTAGAAAGCCGCAATATTCAACAGCATTATCTGGGCATTTCCAGGTGAAGGAGCTCGCGCTGTGCCAAAACTGTGATATTTTTTCATTTCATTTCATATACTTTATTGTCCCCGTGGGGAAATTTTGTCATTGATAGATATCAAACAAAGGATTGCACCGTGAGCATCCCAAGAACAAGCTGAAGTGAATGTTTTATGTCAATCATCAATAAATCAGACAATCAATCTTTATTAATAAAGCACTTTCAGACAAAAATCTAGCAAAAGTGCTGTACATTCAAGAACACACGAAGATAAGTGTTATTCGCAACAAAATAAAATACAAAACTCCACCCACCCTCCAAACTCATTGAACACACACACACGCAAGGACACAAAGTAAGGGCTTCAGCAGCCACAGAGGACTGAGGAAACAAAATCTAAAATTAAAAATGAGGAAACACAGGAGCTAAGATTAAAAGCATGATAAGATATAATAAAGGTAATAAAGAACTAAAAATTAATTCAAATAAAACAGTCTAAAAACCAAACAATAAAATAAAATAAATAAAACATACTAAATACTAACCCTGAAACTAAAATAGACTAAAACAAACATGTTACTCAGATAGAGAAAAAAGAACAAACAAAAAGCAGCCAAAGCCAGACTAAAAGGTAGGTCTTTAGAGATTTAAACATAAACAATAAAAAATCTTAAAATGTATTCTCCAAGACACACGTAGCCAATGCAGAGACTTTAAGACCAATGTGATGTGGTTTCTATTTCTGATCTTTGTCAGTGTGCAGCTGAAGCTGTGAGATGATCTCTTTTTGAAGAGCAGAGAGGAGAGCATTACACTAATCAACTCTACAGGTAATGTCCTTGTTGAGCGTTAAAAAGCTGCCACTCACAGCTGGACGTCTAAAATACAGTGGAAACAGGCATCAATGGGCGCTGTGTCATAAAGAGACACAGTCATGTCAAATATTTTTCAGGTAAGCACCACATACCCAAATAATGACTGTAAAAAGATGCAGCCCCTAACATCGAGCTTTTACAGCCCTCTGCATCAAAACAATCAATTTTAAGCTTCATTCATCTGTTCTTAAATGTAATTATCAGGAAAAATATGTCAAATATTGACCTTGTGTCTTTTTGAGCTTTTAACAACAATGATGGAAAGACAGTTACCAACACTTCTCAGAAAATGTCTGACATTGACCTGGGTGAAAGTTCAGAATTTTCACCCAGGTCAGGGACTGAACTGGGTGTTCAGTCCCTGACCTGGGTTGTTTTCATACATTAAACATTGTTCAGTGCTCTGCTGATGAAGGAAGAAGTTTATGAGTGCATTAGTTTGTCAGGAAGGGGTTTATTCAGACTTCACAACTGTCAATCAGTAGCCCTGATTAAAGACCTTTACTCACTAAGGACGATGCAGTTGAATGGCATGAAAAAAACAAACATTTCTGATATGATTTTAGAGCAGAGCAGAAACTAAAAAGGTCCATTTGATTCTGTCATGAAGAGGAGAACTTATCGAGTTATCGAGTTTTTACTTTTTCATACAGGAGCGAATAATCCCTGTTATTTTCTTAGTACTTAAGTCACATAAAACAGGGGCCCTTGAAACAAACACACCATGATGGGAGCCATCATGTTGAATGTTTTCTGTTTCAGGCTGTGAGGTGCGTTCCAACTTGACGGCATTGTATCACTAATGTGTAAGCTTAGGATAAATATAATAATAATTAAAAAAAATGAACATTGAAAGGTAAATATTTTAGCACATTAAGAGAAAAAAAAAAACGTACACAAAAAATCAGCATTAAATTTGGCCAATACTATTCATCCTTATTTTTATCACAGAAAACTCCTCACACAGAGGTTTATTTTTGCTTCCCTTTCATTTAATTCTCATTCTCTAATTTGTTTCTAAATTTGCTCCACCTGGTTCTCTACTTTCTCTCTCCTCTTTGTTATTTCTTTTATATCATCAAATGTCATTCTCATCAGTATTTCAAAGCCCATGTTCAGCTCTTGAAGTTCTCTTTTCTCTGCTGTTCATTCCAGCTTTTCCCCGCTAAGATTTTTTTGAGTTTGTTATATCCTTGTGCTCTGTTTGTTTTATCTCCGTCTGTTACGGTCCCTTACTGGGTAATATATATCATTTTCTCTTTGAGGTGCAGCAGGGTATGTTACGGGGATCACTAGGGCCCAGTGTGTTCCCGGACTATAACAGGCTGACTTCCGCCACGGCCTCTCTCTCTCGATCTCACACGACATCCTTTGGCCGGCCACGCAGCAGCCACATTACTTTGGTGCACCTACACGCATTTCAACACTTTACATTTACTACATCCATTTTCTTACTGATACAAACACACACGCACCGACAGCACACCATCCATTTACTGACTCCAGAAATATAACTGTTTAATTTATTGTTTAATTTATAAACGCTCTAACAAAGGTTTTAAAATGTTGCCTTCTGTGTCCTCCCCTTTATTTGTTGCAGCCTTATGAGCCGGGCTGTAACACCGTCCTTCTGTGAAACCTCTTTGTCCACCAGTTCTATCTCTTTGTCCCTCAGCTCAGTCTTTTTCTCTGTATTCTTCCTCATCACAGTGAGCTGGTTTTTCTGTGTCTCCAGTTCCTCTGACTGTCCTGTTAATGTCTCTAAAATGTGTGTGATTTCCTTCTGTTCTTCCTCCTTCTTCAGTAACTCGTCTTTGAGTTGTGCCTCTTTCTCCTCTGAATCATTCAGGCTCTCCATCAGGAGCAGATCTTCAATTTTATTTTTGAGCTGTTTTTTTTTTTTCTGCTGAAAACCACCAATAGGACAGGGTGATATATTCATACAATCAGTTCATACAAACACATTGAAAGGGCCTGGAGGAGCTACAAGGAGACCATTGGGAGACTGTGGGGGAATCGAACTGAGGATCTACGAAGAAATCACCTGATTATGATTGAGTGGAATGAATGGCTGGGTAAAAAACACTGTAATGGTTCACTGGGATGCCTGCTTCATGATATTGCAATGCAATACAAATAGAAACAAAAATAATACCAAGAAGGCAACACATGTGTGATGTTCAATGTTCATTGCTTTGCTGTATAATGTTAACTTGTGAAAATGTGGGATGAGAAGACAATGGAATACTCTATTTTAAAGTGTAGTGTGCCTGAATATTGCATCATCAATTCAAATTTAATCAAGTTTAAGTTGCCATTGTTGTCTAACACCATGTTGATCTGTGGTACAGTGCTGCATGATACTGACTCTGTTCATAAATGTGTTCAGTGATCATCATCAATATAAGTCAAATAACTGTTAATTGATGGATTACAGTACAAACAGCGTATTAATCCTTCAATTATTATTTTTTATTATGAACGTCAGTCACAACTTTACAATAACCATCTAAGTCATTTTTATAGATGGTTTAAAAAACACATATTAGCCATTTAGAAAGTGCTACTCATGCAAATTTTAATCTTTATAGATGATGTACAATCATTTTCTTAAACATATATAAACCATATAAAGACCTTTACAAAATAGTCCATTAATAATTACTAAACATTATTAGTTATAATGTAATTGTTTGTTATATGCAAAGTAACTATTAACTTACATTACTTAACTATGTATTTGCCATTTATAAATTATGTTTTAACATTGATACATGGACTATTGACTGTTTATAAATGATCTATATGCCATCTCTAAATGATGACTAAACATTAGTAAACTGTTTACTATTTATAAATGGTCTGTTTACCATTTATAAAAGGTCTACTTACCATTTATAAATGATGTTTATTGTAGAGTGTTACCCAAAAAACTCTTCACACTAAGGTTTAGTTGTACATCCTCTCTCTTTTATTCTTAGTATCTTTAATTTGTTTCCTAATCTGCTCCACCTGAGTCTCTACTTTCTCTTTTCTCTTTGTTATTTCATTTAAATCCTTAAATGTCTTTCCCATCAGTTTTTCAAAGCCAATGTTCAGCTCTTGAAATTCCTTCTTTCTCTCTAGTTGGTTCTCGCTGTCCTCCTCTAATATTTCTCTAAGTTTGTTATATCCTTGTGCTCTGTTTGTTGTTTTATCTCCGTCCTTCTGTGAAACCTCTTTGTCCACCATTTCTATCTCTTTGTCCCTCAGCTCTGCCTTTTTCTCTGTATTCTCCATCATCAAGTTGAGCTGTTTTTTCTGTGTCTCCAGTTCCTTCGACAGTCCTGTTAGTGTCTGGACAATGTTTGTGATTTCTTTCTGTTCTTCCTCCTTCTTCTGTAACTCCTCTTCAAGTTGTGCCTCTTTCTCTAAATCTTTGATGCTCTCCATCAGGATCTGTTCTTCAGTTTTATTTTTGAGCTGTTTTTTTTCTGCTGGGAAGCACAAATAGAACAGGGTGATATTGTTATACAACCTGGTTTGAGTTGTTAAAGTACAAGATCAACTTATTGATGAGAAATTTGTAAATATCCCGTATCTCTGAACCTTTATTTAATGAGAAGAAAGAATCATTGAGAGAAACGTCTATCTGTGTGCTGAATGTTCGGATGATTTTAGTGAATGTGTGACATTTTTTTCTTTATTCTCAAGTCAATGCTTTAGAAGAAGACAATGTATTAAAAAGAAAGAGTTTCCATTTCTTCTCACCTGCACTTTTTCTCCATTTCCAGACCAGAAGAACCAGAAGAACCAATGTGAGAAAGAACAAGACACCAAACATCACAATAATGGAAATAAATGGCACACAGCTGACCTGCATAGAATCTCCTGAAACAATGAAAAAGAGAAAAACACACAATTATGGAAAATTTTGTGTTTGTGTTAAAAAACAGAATGCATATGACATTTAAGAGTAAAAGCATACATAAAGAACTGCAAAAATACAATAAGCCTTTAAAACAACAGTAAAAGTCAACACTCTTTAACTTTCTGATGACAACATAACTTTTGAACCAAGTCCAGCAGAAGAGTTATTTCTAAATGTTTGAAGCTTAAATGCTTCTGAAAAGTCTCAGTTTTATGTTCCAGATAAAAGACTCTTGTTTCTTGAGGTGTAATTCTTCTAGGGGTGGAAGAAATAACCTAAAATTGTATCACTTGTAAGGAAAGTTGAAATGATACAATATCAAAGATATTAAGAAAATACAGTAAACAATGTTTTATTAGTAACTGCAGTCCAGCAGTTACCCCCCCCCCCTAAAAAAAGGCAAGAAAAAATAATTCACAATTAGACAAATAGGTTATTTCTACATGTGAATTTATTATTACAGCTGCAAATTCTGTGTTAAAACAAGACCTTTAAGGTCCTGAAGAAAATAAAATTAATGCAATGGGAGAAAATCATTGATTTTGTTTAATCACATTGATCAGTTCATCTTATTTCAAATTCATAATCTGTGAAGGTTAAATAAGTGTCACTGACTTTATTATGTTTATGTATTTTCATAAAAGTTATGTATACATTTTTGCTCACAGTATGATCATGGTGTGCTTTGGTATTTTACTGTGACATTATGTTAACTTGAAGCACTAATATGTATGAAACAGAAAAGGATTTTTGTCATTGCTGCAGAAAAGAATGGCTGATTTTGCAGAATAATTTTTCTTTAAAGTTGTGTTAGAATTTTTATGTTTTAAGAACTAATAGATGTGATGAGATGACAGCAATGAATAATGTTGAACATGAGTTTTTTAGAAAACCAATTTTAAGAAAATGGAGAGATATCCTAATCATTCATGCTTTAGTTTTGAAATATTTTTTCTCTATTGGCTGTTGTGGCTTGGAACTATGTTGTGTGTATGAGAGTAGAAAACATATTTGCATTTATATCTGAGTGAGTATGAGGCAGGTCAGGCAGGTGAGAAATTCTGTAATTTTTGTTTTTTTTCATATTTTTAACAAAAGGTCATCAATTGTGTGGCCCAGGCTTTTTAACAGCAACAAATGCTGGAGAACATTTTTTTCTTTTACATATTTTTAGAGATCAAATATCAAAAAATATATTTCACCTGATAATAATTATTTTATTTAAGTGGGTGTTAGGATTAACCTTGCATAGCAGATGGGTCTGCCTGATTCAGTTCCTGAAATCCTGCAGATCCCATCTTGTAGCACTCCATTGACCAATGGATTCACTTGGCAGTCTCGGCTAAAATTTTAACGGCCCAATCAGGGAAGAGAGGCGGGAGCTGTAGAATGCGGACGTGATGACAACCGGAAGTTGAAACCCGAAGTAGAGAACAGATATGCCGATTAGTCTATTGTCCTCATAGATACTTAGTAAAACTTGGCGAAATCTGCCCTCCTCAGAAGTTTACTTGTAGGGATTGTCTTTGACGAGGTTCATGTCACATATAAGTGTTAAATGAATCAACTGTGTGGTACGATTTAGTGCAAGACGATAGTATAACGCCGTTAGCAGCTAAGTTAGCGGCTAACAGCTAACGGTCATTAGCTGTTGTTAGCTGTTAGCCGCTAAGTTAGCCACTAATGGCTAACGCTCATTTACTGCCGTTAGCTGTTAGCAGCTAAGTTAGCCGCTAATGGCTAACGGTCATTAGCCGTTGTGAGCTGTTAGCCGCTAAGTTAGCCGCTAACAGCTAACAAAAAAGTATGCTATTTTTTTTTCAATTCTTCATTCAGTCATTTCAAGTAACAAACAGGCACATTTTGCATCATAGTCTTCAAAAATCACTGAGCAGCATCAGCAGCCAATATAAACAAAATAATAAAATAAAATGTATATATATCAAAGAAAAAAACAATGACAAATTCAGTGAACACATTGCTTCATTATATGAGGCAACTCAGCTTGATATGGATTGGTCTGTTATGAATGTGACGAGCAGAACGATAATCCAATCACAAGCTTGTGTTTTACTTGTTAGATTACGTTAAAAAAAGTTCATTTGCAAATCAGCATGTATGTCCAACCCTTGTCTCTCAGATAAAGCAGGTAAGCTCATTGGCTAATGATGTAAGTATGTGCCTGTAAGACCAGGTAGTTCCACATAAGATGACAGTCTTTAAAAACCATGCAAAGTAAAAAAAAAAAACAGCTTAACATCAAAACTTTAAAGGAAAATGCAGACTCTCGCTCTCACTAACCTTTGCAAACTTCTCCATCCTCCTCCACATTGACCTGGACAAATGCCTCCTTCCATAACGAGGGGATGAAGATTTTGTATTTTCCTGAATCAGAGGTTTTCACCCTCAGGAGTTTCAGGGAAACGTTTCCATTGACCAGCCGGTCGACAAACAGAGCTGTACGATAACTGAACAGAGGATTCTGACTCTGAAACACCAGTCGACCATCCTGGTGGACATGGATGTACTCAGGGTCCAGTCCAGGTCTGGTCCACTCTATTGCCCTCGAACTGGCAGTCGTGGGCGGGTCAAGGCGGCAGGGCAGGACGACATCATCACCAACACAAGCTGTGACTGGTTCATGTGGACAGATCAGCTGTGACTGTCCTGTGGAGACAAAAGGATTCAGGAATTAATTAGATTGAATCTTAACAGTCAGAGCTGCTCAGGTTTCCTAAGACCATGTAGGTGCGAGGGCTCATCAACCTGAAGAGGAATCTTCAGGTTGATGAGCTGTCATTTGATCAAAGTCTGATCAAATCACGAAGATGCACGGCCATAACCTGACACACCAGACAGACCCTTCAATATACAGTGGGGATGGAAAGTATTCAGACCCCCTTAAATTTTTCACATTCTGTTGTATTGCAGCCATTTCCTAAAATCCTTTAAATTCATTTTTCCTCATTAAAGCTCGGGTCTACGATTTGAAACCGCAGCCTGCCCCCCCTTCCCTCACCTCTCTGCTTCGTGTTCCAAGATCCCGCCCCCAGCTCGTGTCGCCTGATAAAGCCCCCTCGGACAGAGCTACGAGCGACTAGCACAATATATCAGCAGCAAACTCAATCAAAAACAGCTCAGCTCAACTGAAAGTATCAAACACGACAGACATCCCCCTTGTAACACACAGCAGTAGCCATTTCAACTGGACCGGCGGCAATGCGGGTCTGGCGCCGACAGAGCGGAGCCGAGTGTGGGGGAGGATTTATCTTTCTCAGCCTGTCCTCCCCAGCTCAGCTTACAGTGCAAACGATTAGCGGCTAACAGGCTAACCGGCTCCCCCACAAGTTATTAGCCTGTGCAGGCACAAACTAACCAGAGTTATTCAGCAGACATCTCCCACTGTAGTAAACAAAGCCATTACCTGATCAACCAGGGGCGAAACGGCCGATGCTGAAGGTCTGACGGCTGGCTGAGGCTATTCGTTAGCCGTTAGCCCGCTAACAGGCCTCAACCCGTGGACAGAGCTCCGTTGGGCCCGCGGGAGAGGGAGGCGGCTTCGGTCTCGGCGCTAGGCTTTTCCGGCTCCATGATAGTTCAGTAGCTAACGCTGCTAGCTGCTCACCGGAGGTAGAGGGGAGGAGGCGGGACCATGGGCATGACGCTGCGTAGCGAGGGAGACGAGGATTGGATGGACTCACAGACCAACTAAAAGACCAATTAATAGTCGCAGGTTCTTAGGCTTGATTGGTCAGCTAGTATGCAGCTTTTCAGCGGATATACTGAATGGATTTTTTTCTTTCTTTTTGGTCTTTATACTGTGTAGATAGGACCATATGACCATAACAGCCTTATAAACGGTGTTATTAATATGTACAAAGCTTCCAAATCGTAGACCATAGCTTTAATGTACACAAAACACCCCATATTGACAAAAAAACATAATTGTAGACATTTTTGAAGATTTACTAAAAAAAGAAAAGCTGAAATATCACATGGTCATAAGTACTCAGACCCTTTACTGTGACACTTGCTTTTTTAACTGAGGCAATGTCAATTTCTTCTGATCATCCTTGAGATAGGTCGACACCTTCATTGGAGTCAAGCAGTGTTTAATTGTATTATTTGGACTTGATTAGGAAAAGCTCACACCTGTCTCTATAAGACCTTTCAGCTCACAGTGCATGTCAGAAGAAATGAGAAGCATGAGGTCCAAGGAACTGCCTGAAGAACTCAAATACAGAATTGTGGAAAGGTACAGACCTGGCCAAGGCTACAAAATAATTTTTGCTGCACTTAAGGTTCCTGAGAGCACAGTGGCCTCCATAATCCTTAAATGGAAGAGGTTTGGGACAACAGGAACTCTTCCTAGAGCTGACCGTCTGACCAAACTGAGCAATCGGGGAAGAAGAGCCTTGGTGAGAGAGGTAAAGAAGAAGCCAAAGATCACTGTAGTAGAACTCCAGAGGTCCAGTGGGGAGATGGGAGAAAGTTCATGCAAGTTAACCATCACTGCAGCCTCCACCAGTCAAGGCTTTATGGCAGAGTGGCCCGACAGAAGCCCCTCCTCAGTGAAGACACATGAAAGCCTGCATAGAGTTCACCAAAAAACACATTAAGGACTCCCAGACTATGAGAAATAAGATTCTCTGGTCTGATGAGACCAAGATCAAACTTTTTGGCCTTAATTCTCAGAGGTGTGTGTGGAGGAAACCAGGCCCTGGTCATCACCTTCTCAGTATAACCCGATGGTGGTGCAGCATCATGCTGTGGGGTTGTTTTTCAGCTGCAGGGACAGGACCACTGATTGCAATAAAAGGAAAAATGAATGTGGCCAAATACAGAGATATCCTGGACGAAAAACGTTTTCCAGAGTGCTCAGGATCTCAGACTGGGCCGAGGGTTCACATTCCAACAAGACAATGACCCTAAGAACACAGCTGAAATAACGAAGGAGTGGCTTCAGAACAACTCTGTGACTGTTCTCGAATGGCCCAGCCAGAGCCCTGACTTAAACCCAATGAGCATCTCTGGAGAGACCTGAAAATAGCTGTCCACTAACGTTCACCATCCAACCTGACAGAACTGGAGAGGATCTGCAAGGAGGACTGGCAGAGGATCCCCAAATCCAGGTGTGACAAACTTGTTGCGTCACTCCCAAGAAGACTCATGGCTGCATTAGCTCAAAAGGCTCCTACTCAGTACTGAGCAAAGGGTCTGAATACACATGACCATGTGATATTTCAGTTTTTTTTAATAAAACAGTTGAGCACCCCTTATTTTTAATGTTAATATGGGGTGCTTTGTGTACATTAATGAGGAAAAAAATGAATTTAATTGATTTTAGGAAATGGCTGTATGTGTAACAAAATTGTGAAAAATTTAAGGGGGTCTGGATACTTTCCGTACCAACTGTATACTGTACACAAGGTTTCTGCAGAAGTCAGCCAGTCAAAAATAATGCTTTTAAAGGCCATTTTAATTCTACAATGAACAATTTTTATTGCCATGACTGTGACTACTCCTCCATCTCTGCTTTTCAAAAAATAACAAAAAACATGACAAAAAAATCAACATGAATGAAAAATTTTTCTATCATGACAAAAATTTTTATTTGGTATGATTTATCCTCTAAAAAATTACCCCCTGACAAAAAACATTATATACTGACACATGACACAATTCAACAATTTATGAACAAACAATCATTAATGTCACAACAATCATTAATTATGATATATAGCCTAAAATACATTGTTGTTCTTAAATTATTTACAAACAATGTAATACTCTGCAACAATAAGATATAAAATCCTTCTGCTGTGAGTGAATTACAGACACAAACCTGTATTTTTTGTTCTTGTTTCTTGTTCATTAGTTATTGCAGAGCTTTTTGGTTTTCATAGTTATAACATAGAAATGCATATAGGCTATAAACATGTGCTAAATGATGTTTTAGTAGATATATAGGACACTTGGATTACAGTAGTATGGAGGAATATATGTGGACTTTTGTATATGACGTGTTCCTCAGATCTAAGTCATGATATCAATGTCTACAGCGAGGATTCCCTTCAGATATCTCATCCTAGATGTTCCAAAAATCCACAGCTTATGGAGCTGAGAGAGCTAATATAATACTGGAGGGTAACACTAGTTCCTCTTTAAGCCATGTGCCTCAGTAATTAGTTTTGTCCCTCTTACAGTCAATTAATGACCATCAGACTGCATGTGTGATTTGACCATGTTGACACCAGTTGTAACAAGTTTAAATTATTTTTACAGGCACTGCTAAATCCCTTTTCAACTTTACCACCAATGTGCTGTGACAAGTCTCTGAATTCCATTTTTTTTTGCTGGAATTTGCATTTCCTCCTTTTCTTTTCTTCCTCCACCTGGTCCAGCCCACTGACCACTTTCCAACTGACAAGAAACAATTTACAATGGTTCCACATGCCAAATATAGTATTTATGTATAATCTCTGCATCTATGCCATCACTTCCTGCTGATGTCATGCTTGTAGCCTCTATGCTGCTGCCAAAACAGCTAAAGTCTGCTCTTGGTGGTATATATCTTTAAGCATGATCAGTAAAGCAAAAGACTAAATGCCAGGAAATACTTTATTGATAAGCTAGTGCATTATGATGAATATACAACTTGCTACAGTATAGCTGGAGGAGCCCCCCCCCATGATTTCATTGTTCTGTAGCAACACATTACTTTTTTGCTGAACATGAAAATGATCATTATTTATTGCTGAACACGAATAATGTTGAATGTTGGCATGCAACATGGCATAGAGACTTGTATGTACAGGTTAATTAATAAAGTTAGCTGACCTTCAGTCACTGCAAGGTTGCTGCAGAAAACTATGCAGAGTTCTAACCAGCTGAATTGACCCATGTTTTCCTTTAAATCACTGAAGAAAAAATCTACAGAGACACAATCAGTTTAAAGAGTGATTTAGAGTGAGAAAAGGAGTTATTCCCAATTATCTATATTCCTTAAGTGATGCCACTTTAAAGTACTTAAGATTAGAAAGAGTCTAAAGCTTTAACAGCTGTGTCAAAAGAAACCCAAAAAAGACACACAGCATTATTATAGTTATTCAACCTCAGCTGCGTAAGGCTACTTGTTTAAAGCACAGTTAAAAACAGGCTGTATGAACAAAGATTCATTAGTAGAATTACTAAACCTCATACATACCATTTGAATATATGATCGTAAAGTTCCCATGCAGTTCACCTCAGAAAAACCTTCAACTCTTCTGGACTTTGTTTCTTTGTGTGATTTTATGATCTGAGACTCTGAACACTCTTAATGCTTTTATTACAGCTGATCAAGTTTCTACATGAGTTGTAGATTTGTGACTTGCTCTGACTGTTATTGAGTATTTAAGAGCTTTTGTTAAATTAAGAAGAAAAGGCTGAATAAAGTGATTAGTTTTACTTCATCTGTCAGTTTGCTGCATGTTCAAAGTCCTTAAGCTGTTTAACCTGATCTGATCATATTAGCAAATAATTTAATGAGACATTCAGCTGTGTGAGAAAGTCTAGTGAACTCCTATTTCCTGATCATCTGATATTTTAAACAAAGCTTGAGGTTTTTCTGTTATATCTGATTTTGTTTGCATGCTTTCTCATTCAATATGGTGGTTAATATAGTTTCAGATGCTCAGAAAAAATGTTGTGTTTGTGTAGACAAACTCCGATACTTCCCTGATCCTGAAAATGATTCTTATCATTGTAGATGTTAATGTTGATATTTATTGCCTCAGAGTAAAAAACAATGGTTAATATTAAATCTTCCCATTGAAATCCAGTCAGATGACATTTTATAAGTACCCATAAACATTCAAAGTTCAATTCAAACTGATTCAGTTGAAGAGATTCAGGCCAGGCAGAAATAAAAATGTGTTCAGATTCATCGGCACTCCAAGTTTCCAATTGGTCGGGTGTCTCTTTTTCTCATGAGGATCAACATCAGTTTACTCGGTTAAGAAAACCAAAAAATAAACCAACAACAAAAAAGAGGATGAAGGACCCAAACGCAAATTGACCAAAAGATTTATTGTAAGCTAACAAAAAAAAAACAATCAATAATTAAAAAACAAGTACGTACAAAAATGTCCACACAACATAAATCTGGTGAAAGAAATAAAAAAAAACATAGAATCTAAAAAACAAAGTACAACCAAAAATCCAAAACCCAAAAGATTTTAATAAAAAGACAAGACAACAGATGACTAGCTACAAAACAGGAGGAACACAGAGAAGCTGAAGACACACTGAAGTGGCACTGGGAAGATGGATAACCCAACTTAGACAAGAGAGAGACAGAGACTATTAGACAGGAGAAACATCAAGCACAGGTGAGACAATCACACAGATGGAGAGTATCATCATCAGAGAGACACACAGAAGGGAGAGCAGAGAAAAACCAAAAATAATACAGGGATTTCAAAATAAAACAGGAAACACAACAAGACACAAAAGGGGAACTTAAGATAAAGAACAGAATCATGACAGTAAAACATGAAACACAAGAGGTCTAACAAGGAACACAATACAAAATCAAACAGAACTACCCAGATCATAACATCAGCATTACTTTCACTGAACAGGCCACAGAACAGGAGATATAAACAAGAGTACATCTGAAAGTAATATTTATTAACCCTTTAACTCCCAGCTCAACTGTTTGGCAGAGGTCAATACATTCAGGAATATTTAATGTGTTAAATAAACATAACACGTCATTGTATGTTTCTGTCATTCATTCATGACCAAAGGAACTGATGTTTTATTTATGGGATTTAATGGCTTAAAAAGCTAAAAGGTAATATAATGTTGCCATCTTTTGAAATACGTAACTATTTAATGATATGATATATACTGCATATTCATGTGTTATTCATCAAAAACAATTTTAGTTTGTCATTGTCAATATTATAAGTTTATATATAATAAGTTTTTGTTGCATTCTTTTACAGACATTTCTGCCTTTTCTAGTTGATTTTGCACCAAATTTTTGTGCATTATGATTTCATCACACAATCAACTGTTGGCTTTCAAAACCTTTCATTCCCATGCCAAGTCTTTTTTTTTTTAGTTTGTTTAAGGTTTTCTTTGTTTCCTTAAGTGTTAATGGAGTCACAGTTTCCTTCAGTTTCGTAAAACATTAAAAATCCATGAATTTAATGATGACCTCTGCCAAACAGGGGAGCTGGTAGTTAAAGGGTTAAAATTATGATTTGACAAAGATCCTGTGGGATTGATCTAAAAACAGATTAGCAACACCAAAAACTTGCATATACATGTTATGGTAAAAAAAGAAAAAAAAAAAAACATTCCTATCATCCTCAAAATGATGATTTGTAGTCATGTCTTTAAACCACTGCTCCAACAGTTTACTGCACCATTTTTTAATGTAACAGATAAACAAGTAAAAATGACAATAATTTTATAATAAATCCTACATCTTAGGTAAAAAAAAAAAAAATGATGTAAAGAGTTTATCTGAAAATTATGTAACAATTCTGTGGTACAGTGTTCCAGATCATCTGAGATGAGTTGCAAATGTAGAAATCAGTAAAACACAACTCAAAAACTCACTTATGCACACTGGATTTATGTAGAAGTTTATCAGTTGGATTACGTTTTAATATGTATGTATTTGTTTTGCTTTTTTAGCTTATTTTACCATTGAATTGATGATTTTAGTATCATTGCTTTATGTTTTATCATATTTTTAGTATTTGTTCAAATTTCTACTCATGATAATATAGTTTTTTAATAAAAAAATGTTTATCACCAAATCTATTTAGATTTTCTTTTATTCTTTACATTTTTTAAATACCCTTTTTGTCTGTTGATTCTTGGTTTCATTGCTGTGCATGTTCTCTTTACCATTTTTTAAACATTTTAATCAATCTTAATGTGATCACATTTATCACATTTTCAGTGTGTTCACATATGACAGCTACAGATTATGGCTCATTAACCAGTTGGGTAATTTTCTGATTATCTGGATGTAAAACTTCATTCAGTACACAGTGGGAGGAAATATGAGCTGATCGTCAAACAATCGTCAACCACAATCCATCACGACAAATGTCAGCTTTTGTGGTAAAAAAAAAAAACACAAAAAATAAAAACACAAAAAAACTTGCTTTCAAAGACAGGCAAGCACAAGTAAAAAAACTTTTTCCTTTTTTAAAACCCTCCCAAACTGGGTTGAGAAGCTGCAGATACTTACTTCCCCGTACTTGGTGTATTCTGACTTAAACCAAATAATAACTTACCTAGTAGCCAAATGAACTTTGGTGTAATGACCAGCCAAGGGGATACTGGAGGAAACATAAAACTGACCACTTTTTTTTGTCACTTCTAAGGCACACCAGAAAGAAACCACAAACAAACACGAATTTTGCAGTCCATACATCTATATATTTTTTAATGATTCTTTTCTTATTTTTTACAAAAAAAATTATTAAAAGTAGGATAAAATAAAACAAAAAAAAACTCTTATAAATTAAAAATCTTACCTGACCACTAACGAAAAAAAAAAAAGATACAAACCTAAAGTGTCTTCCTAACAGCAAAAAAACAGAAGAAAATAAAAACCAAAGCTTTACCCTCCCCTACATTACCTTACTGCACAAACTTAAATTATTTTCACAAAATCACAAACAACATGGTTCTTTGAGAGCTGTGGCCTCTACTGTGTTATTGACCATTTACATGTAAGGGATAATGCCCTCCGAGGTGTCCATTATCAGAAATTAATGGATGACGCGGAGGCGTGAACCGTCCGACGCTTCCGCAAAGTCCATTAATTTCTGATAATGGACACCTCGGAGGGCATTATCCCGCTTATACCATGGTCACTTATAAAAAAAATACATATTTAATGAATTATTAACACGTCAATGTTGTGTTTATACCGTTAAAATCATTCATTTTAAACAAGAAGCGGCTGAGCGGACTATCTAATATCACTCGTTGTGACACGTTGCTAAGGTAACCTCCTCTGGCCACAGAACCTGCAGCTCGGTCAGCCGCAGTTGTTGTATTAGGCCTAAACAGTGAAGTGAGATGATTGCTTAACGGGATGTTACGTGAAAAAAAATGTGATTTCAGAGGCAAGTGCACCTCTTTTCGTTTGTGTATCCAGAGGATGATGAGATTTTTTTTTTCAAAGAATCAAAGTCAACAGATAGTTTACTAAATCGTTTTTATTGCAATATTGTCCACCATTCACTCTGATCGTTAAATGTGCTATCAATCAAGTAAGTTTATCCTACATCGTTTTTATAATATCCACCATTCATTCTGATCATTAAATGAGCTATCAAGCAAGTAAGTCTATCCTACATCGTTTTTATAAATAGGATGTTCACCTCGTCTTTGTCCTCCTCTAAATTGTTCAATTCCTCCGGTGTCACGCCCTTGTGTCGCATCTCCTTCTTTTCATATTCTTTTCTCTTCTCTTCTTATGCTGCATCCCAGTCTTCAAAATTATCAAATTCACCAAACAGGTTGAAGGAAACCATGAAATCGTTCATTTTGTCGACTGTCTATGAGCTAGGCAATGTTAAGTTTCAGTTGCCACGGTTACCAACTACTGTTTGATCCAGCGCAGCAATTTAGAACCATCAGGCTATTTGACCGGAACTTCTTTTCTAGGTGGCCATTATCACATTTTAATGGACACCCTGCAGCCAATCAGAATCGAGTATTCACCCAGACCATGGTATAATATAAACATAATGGACATAAGGCCGGACAAACTATTGATAAACTCCAGAATATTCAATATTTTGAAAACAGTATTGGGATACTTCAAATAAATGTACAAATAAAATCAAGGAAGAATGTTGACATTGTCATACCATGAGTAATAAACACAAGCTGCTGTTGATTCATGCTGTCCTTATGCTTGAAGTCTTTCTAAACTCTTGTTGAATTGCAGTCAAATTCCCCATGTCAAAATAAAGTCTTGAGTCTTGCTGGCATCAAGAAGGATCTCAATGATCTTGATCATTCAAACATTAAAAATTGGTCTCCTCTCGTGTTTAAGGGTGAAATTTAACTTACTTTTTATTTTTTTCACAATATGATAAGTTATCATATAACCAAAAGCCAATTTAACCAGCAGCCCAGTAGAGATAAAGTTGTTGAAAACTGCAGAGATGGTTGAGAGCAAATCAGCTGAAAAGAAAAAAAATATCATTAAGAGGGATGAAAGCTTGTTGTTACAAGAACATGAAAGTAAAATTGTTGTTTAATAAATGCAGATTTGATCCAAGTAAACCTAACCCACCTCCAAACATGTGATTGAGGGGAAAAATGATGATCTGGTCAGGGCTGAATTCTCTGAGGGCAAATTTAAGGAACAGAGCATCCTTCTGGGGGAGCACACTGGATTCCTGATCAGAGAAACACACTGTCAGTCAAATATGCTGAACAGATTATTTTGAAGGAACTCTAAATACTTATAATATAAAATATGTAACATTTAAAATATTTAGTGAAAACTTTTTGAACATCTCATACCCTTTGAAGCTGAAGTTCATCTTCCTCTGTCATGTTTCCATGCTCCATCATCTTGCTCAGATTCATCATTTTTTCTAATTTCATCCTCATCTTCTGTAAATGTTCTTCAGGCAGTGGATTTGTGACAATTTCTGCTTGATCATGTTTCTGAGGATAACCTGGAACAGAGTAGGACACAGAGCAACAGCAACAATACTATACGAGAAAAGTAAGTTATTTCTAAAACAGCAACTAGAAATAAGTAGTGATGCATAATACTGTAACTTAGATAAAAGCATGAGAGTTTGGTCAATGTTTATTGCTGTGTATTCATCATAAAATTAAATGCTGTCTGTAAAAGTGGGATAAGATACTGTAATAATCCAACTTGTATTATTAGACAAATGGAGTTGGTAAAAACAAAATGAACATTTCATCCTGACAATTTATTTCTCTGACTTACATTACTTTCAATTTTTCATCAGTAATCAATGCATTATTATTTGTCAGGGATGTGTATTGGGAAATGACAAAATGCCATTTTATTCACACAAGAGTCATATTGTTGACTTTTTGTAATGAAACCACAGTATTATATGTGGATCACACCGATTTCTTATTTGTATTTTATTTTTTCAAAGCATCATTTAATCGCATGGAAAAAATTCACTGACCTTCACAGAGACAGAAACAATAACATAAAAATAACTAAAACAGATACTGAATTCCTGCCACCAACAAATTAAATTCCTTGAATATCTATCAATTACTTCTAACCAAACTATCAACACTACATTACAAAATATCTATACAGCAGCACACTACTAAATACTGGTAAACACTGTGATAAACACATCTTTTAACACCCCTATTACATCCAGTAGAATGTTTCCTGTCATAGATCTTTCTCAGATACAAAGAGGTCGTAACCATGACAGGAAAAGTTGAACTCTAGTGTAGTCAATACACGCTGTTCTTCAGAAAAAAACATTTATGCTTTTCAGTATCAGCATGTCAGATATCAACACTCCAAAAGTGAGACCTTACATCATAAATAACAAACAACTGTCACGTCTTTCAAACTGTTTTAAGTATTGAAAACTGCGTACTTGATTTCTCATTACTGATACAGATTATTAAAATCCCCTGACCATGAGCTGACTTACATTTCCACTTTAACAGAAAAAGGATAAGAACTACAATAGCAGGTATGATACCACTGGCCATGGTGGAAACAGACTGCAGAACTGAAAGAGAAAAACAGTGAAAACAAACACAAAGTAAGATGCTATACATTCCCATCATGACTTTTTCACATGTTTCCAATTTATTAACAACAAAAACTTTTAAATTTGTCACAGGTCATGTTTTAAGGTACCATGCGTTAACAGGAAGTCCACTAGCAAGGACCACACCACAAATGTATACGTTTGAAGGTTTACTGAAGGTTTAGGAATATGAGGAATGACAATGATGAACATGTGACATGAGATTTGTTGAGAGATGAGCCGTTAGGAAGGACGTCATAAGCCAGGCAGAGGGAGACTCAGTGTGGGGGTCCCGTCTCATCGTGTCCTGCCCGAGCTGATCTTGACCCCCACCTAGGGTAAGGTGAGCAAGGAGCTGAGTGGAGAAAGAAAAGGGCATGATTAAGATTGAAGAGTGGGAGGGTGGGTTGAAGAGTTACAGACAAACTGAGCGATGAGGCATGGCTGAGTATAAGTAGGCTTGTCAGCTGATTGGAGGTGTGGTTTTGTGGCGTGGTCCAGCTCCCGAATCTAAGTTAATACATTAACTTCATAAGTGTTGAAACACTGCAGTGGAAACACAATCTGAACGGTAACCACAGGAATGAAGTCACAGCAGTTAGGGAAGTGGCCTTCAAACATTGAAAGACAGGAAGTATGTTCGCAGTGTGATACTGATTTATTGAGAAAAGAGACAAATAGAGAATTTTCAAAATATTCTTGCAGTAACAAAAAGCTTACATACCTGGTCAAGCTTCAAAAGTCTACGTCTCAGGGATCATATCAGTCTGAGAGTGATAGTATTCAACAGGTATATATTAGTTTAAAAACAACTGATTAATAAAAGTTTTTTTCTGCAAGGCTGTCACAGACTACTGTCAAGAGTTCTAAACAACTGAATCGGCATGTTTTCCTTCGAATCACAGAGGAAAAAATCTTCAGATACATAAACAGTCCTGCGAGTGATGTAGACTGAGAACAGGAGTGATTCACAGGAGGAGGAAGATGACAAAAATTCTTAACTTACATCACTTTAAGATATTGAAAACACCCAAATGTTCTTACAGCTGTGTCTGAAACCTGAAGCAAAGACATGCTGCATGATTTAACCTCAGATGTGTAACTTGTTAAAAAATTCAATCTGTTTGACGTGATCTGAACATATTAGGAGATAATTTAATGAAGCATGCCAACATTTAGCTGTGCAAGAAAATATAGTAAACTGCAAATCTTAATTGATGTTTTTTTCTTGAATCCAATTTTGTTTACATGCATTTGTTGTTTATTATGGTTCCTGCTCTGGCTCTGACATTCAGAAAAATATTGCTGTGAAGACAAACTCTGATACTTCTCAGATGCTGAAAATGACACGGTTGCAGTTAGGACCCAGAAGCAAGCAGTTTTAATGAGAATAGTCTTTATTAACACCAAGGTCAGAAACAGTTCAGGACGGGTCGCGAACCCGCAACCAGGAGGTTGGCAGGCGGGCGCTCTTCCAACTGAGCTAACCCAGGGCTGTTCAGACGTGGGTTCCCTCAACCTTTTCAGGGGAGATGCTGCGGCTTGAGCGGGGCTCACAAAGTCTTTACAGGGGTGTAGCTGCGACTTGAGCGGGGCTTCAACCCGCAACAGCAAACTTAGGAGAGGGACACTTTTCGGAACACAGTTTTTACAGAGGTGTAGCTGTGACTTGAGCGGGGCTTCAACCCGCAACAGCAAACTTAGGAGAGGGACACTTTTCGGAACAGTTTTTACAGAGGTGTAGCTGTGACTTGAGCGGGGCTTCAACCCGCAACAGCAAACTTAGGAGAGGGACACTTCTTGGTTTGCAACACGCAGAGGGAGTCAAAAACTGAGACCCACACAGTTTAAACAGAAAACAGGCTGTGGCTTGAGCGGGGGTTGAACCCGCAACAGCTCGATCCGCAGTCGGACGCCTTACCGACTGAGCCACCCAAGGGATGCACTGACAGAAGCTCACACAGTCTTTACAGAAGGAGGCGATGCAGACTGGACTCACACACAGACGAGCTGAGGCGTTCAGGAACACTCGGAGATGAGATCCAGACGAACTCACGTTGTCGAAGACAGGCAGGGGGTCGGATACCAGGCGGATGGTGCAACGTAGAGCAGACAGGACTCGGCAACAGGAGGCGGAAGCAGGATCAGATACCAAACGTGGTTCACAACGAAGATCAGACAGGACTCGGCAACAGGAGACAGAAGCAGGATCAAAAGCCAGGGATTCAGACAGGCGGGTGAATGCAGGACAGAAGCTAGTCGATACCTTGGAGTCAAGCCGAGGGTCAGGCGTATGAGGCAGAGTCGGGGACGAAGCTTGTCGGCAACGGGTGATCAATCCGGGAAACAAGTCTGGACTTCTCAGCATGAGTGCGACGACAGTCTGGCGCCCGATTGAGTGTGGAGCTGGGGCTTTTGTAGCTGGCTTGATTGTAGGAGATGAGGTGCAGGTGTGAGCAGCAACACAGGTGAGGTGAGTCTGGGCTAATTAGGGTGCAGCAGGGAGTGACAGGCTGTGGGTGAGACTGTGTCCATGACTCCGCATCTTTTTTAGCGGGTTTGCAAGTGGATATCTCGTATTCGTCTTCATGCGTGGTGGTATAAACAGATAAGTCGGAGAGCGGTGACCTCATAGCACCCTCCTCCTCGGAGGATCCCGCCCAACCCACGTTGTCACACACAACAACAACAACAATAAGCGCCAGCAGCACAGTTCTGATCTTGTGCTAGCAGCTTTAGGAAGTATTGCACAACTTTCATGCCAACATTTTCTCACAGGCACGAACAACACCAACTCACGACAGCTTAGCAGCAACAAGTGCTTCCAAAGCAGAGAGCGCAGCATGTTACGCATGCATGGCTTGTTGGCGTGGAATCACCTCGGGATGAGCTGATCATTTGAGTGTAGTAACCCAAGAACTACATTACCCAGCATGCAATATGGGTTGGGGAGCATCTTGTAGTACAGAATAGATCGGCGTGGATTTTGCGTTCTCAAGTAAATACACAAGCCTATCTACAATACGATGTGTAAACAGCGATCTGTGTTTTGATGCCGACGTCAAGACAATACGATGCCGTCCTCGTGTGAGGAGGGCCTGAGATTGTGACAGAAAATGGTTGTTGGTGAATTTATTGCCTCCAAGTAAAATAAAAATACTGGTTAATATCAATTCTAAATTTTCAAATCCAATTGGAAGACATTTTATTAGTACCCATAAACATTTCAAGTTCATTTGAAACTGATTCAGTTGTAAAGATTCAGACCAGGGCGAAATAAAAATGTGATCAGAACCATCACTTGACAGATTCTAATTACTCAGATTTCCATGTTTTTCAAGAGGATCAGCATCAGAATTACATCAACTCAACAGACCACAGAGCAGGAGACAGAAAAAACAAGAGCACAATATAAAATATATTTTATTACAAAAAGGATTTGAGCAAATATGCCTCCAGAACACACCTCAGACCAGATCATCAACATCAAAAAATTTTAACACGTGATCAGTTAGAACAAGTTTTAACATTTTATTGCACTTTTTCTTAAACAAAAAGACACACATAAAAATGACAGCAATAATTTTATAGCAATTCACAGATTTTTGGTAAATTACGCTGTAAAGACTCCTTTTAAAGACAATAAATAATTCTGCAGAACAAACTTCCGGAGCATCTGAGAGGAGCTACAAATGTATAAATCTGTAAAACACATCCTAAAAACTTATTTATTCTTCCTGGCCTTATTCAAAACTTTATCGTTTAATTGACTGTTCCGAATATTTATTCATGAGGATTATTCTATCTTACGTAAGTGTTACATTTAAGCTGAAGTCTTATCGTCTATTTTAATTTTCATATTTTTTTTCTTATCTGATGAGGTTTCATCTTTTCAGACTTAATCATGTAGTTTCTTTTAATCTTGTAACATGCTTTGAATGCTTATTTTGTCTGCTGATTATTGCTTCAATTGCCGCACATTTTCTCTTGTCTCTTTTTTATATTTTAAGTCATCTTGATGTTATCATTTCTTTGGCTTAACCTGTTCTGGTATGTTTATTTTATCAAAAATATTTCCATCATATTACTTATCCTTGTGGGAAAAACACAGTCATTTGCATTCTGGCCTTAAAGGCTGCACATTATAACGTGTCTGCAGCCACTGTAACATTAAACAATATTTATATGCTGTCATTCAAAACAACATTTTCCCTTTTTTTGAGACATCACCCATATAGGAAGAGAGCAAAGTTACAAACTAAGTTAGACACACATTTAAAACAATTCTAAAACCATGCTGGAGTCAAACGGCTGACTTCAAGAGAAACTGAAGCTTGGAAAGTCGGTCACCTGGTTGGAAAAATAAGAGGCCTGACTTTTCCAAAAGTAGAGTCTGAGACACATATGGCGGATTTTCCAACACATGAGGCCCATGAAGACTGACTGACTTTAGATCAAAGCTGCCTTATTATGCGATGTGATATGAGTAGATTTATAAGAACTACTTTCTATATAACCAAGCAATATGACCCTCTATGGGCTCCAGAATTTTGTCCATGTAACTGCCTCTTTTTGTCGTTTTTCATTAACCCTACTCTACTCGGCTCTACTCTACTCGCCTTGTGCTGCTTTTCCACCAGCCTAGTTCTCTGCCCATCATTTTGAGAGAGACAACAATCGCAAGCTTTTTCACAAACCGAGTGAAAGAGGAAAGTAGAAGAAGGCTGCAGGTGGCGAGAAGAAATACCCTTGAGAAGCACAGGAGAGTTTTGGAAGCTTTACAACAGAATGAAGCCGAGGACGAGAGCAATCGAGCTGCAAAGAAAAGACGTATGGGGGTAAGCTAATGGAAGTAACCACCAGTATGTTAGCTCATCACGCTCATGACTCAGCCGTGATGACACTAACCAATCAGTAACTGGCAGATGGTCGAAGTCACCTTTTAGTATTGACTCAGCTCCGTTGGAACCAGAGAGGAGTAGGTACTAAAAAGTGGCTGGTTTTAGGAATGCAGGGCCGATGGAAACGCAGCAGAAACCGGGTAGAGCCGAGTAGAGTATAGGCTAAGGCGGGCTAGTGAAAAAGGGTCATATGTTGTAAAGACTTTATTTGAAGATAATGAAATGATTTAGTGGAACAAGCTTCCTAAACATCTGAATTGATCTGCAAATGCAAAAAAATCAGCAACCTAAAAACAAATTTTATTCATCCTGTCTTTAATATAAAACTATATCCATTTGAATGACTGTTCCTAATATTTAAATCTGTATAGCTTTAGTGTTACATTTAGGTTTAAATCTTACTGTCTGATGTTTTATTTTATTTTAAGTATTTATATTCTAATCTCATGAATTTTCATCTTTTATAAGTAATTGTGTTAGAGTTTCTTTTAATCTTGTAACATGTTAAATGCTTTTTTTGTCTGCTGATTCTTGGTTTTATTGCTGTACATTTCTCTAAGGTCTTTTATTTGTCATGTCATCTTGATTTGATCATTTCTTCTGCTTAAGCTTTTCTGGTATGCATTAATCTGAAAAAATCCTCTTAATAAACAACCAACAATTATTACAATTACAATAGAAAACTACTTACTGTACTGTGTGCCAAAGATTATCTGTTTCTTTTTTTTTTACTTTATCATAAAAGTATTTCCATCAGATTACCTTTCTTGGTGTGACAAAACAGTTATTTTCATTTTAAACTCAACTGACTGTACATTATAACAAGTCTGCACTGTGACATCAAACACGTTTCAGTTTATACATGAGCAACATAAGATAAGAGCCAAGTTACAAACTTAGACGCAAATTTAAAGCAATTCCAAAGCCAAGGTGGAATCAAAAGACTAACTTTAAAAGAAACTAAAGCTTGGAAAGATGGTTTCCTGGGTGGAAAAATAAAAGCTCTGACTTTTACAAAAATGTAGAGTCTGGGACAGATAAGATTACGAAACATGAAGAGTGACTGACTTTAGATCAAAGCTGCCTTATTAGATGTGATATTACACCTTTTCTGCTTTAATCAAGTAATGTGATCCTCGATGGGCTCCAGAAGATTGTCCATGTTCAGTGGGGAAGTCTCTGCTTGTTAATTTCTCTCTCCCTCTAGACCTTCTCCAGTCGCTCTCTGACTCGATCCCTTTGGTTGTCCTGTTCAGTTTTTATCACCATCTGCATGGAAACAACCTCTGCAAAATCTATCAGATGGACAATACTGGACCGTCTCTCTTTTTGCATGGTAACAACCTCTGTCGGCAGATCTTTGAAAAGATCAGCCTGATTCTCAGGTTCAGTCGTCACCTCCATTTCTGTTACAGCCACCTGATCCTGCTCTGTTTCTGTGTTCAGAGGGTCATGTTCAAACCTGAATTTTTTTCTGATCAACTCTTCGATTTCACCTACAGAAAAATATGAGATAAAAACAGGGGTAAGGATGACAGTAGACTCTCAGGTACTAACGACTAGTAACAAAAAAATTAATAGACAAAGGTAGGACTGAATACTTACCGACTCCAGAGAATATAATAATATTTTTCATCCCATGAATCATAAATGCTACTTTCAGCTTTTGCTGGCCATATGTCTGAAGACTTTTAAAACACTTATGCTGGGCTTACACCAAACGATTTTCACAGTCTCAGACTTACAACTGAAAATCTTTTTAGTGAATCTAGGAGTTTTACTGTAGTCACAGTGCGCTCCCGTCCTCTCTATCGTTTATTTTGAGTTAGTAATCTGCGCTGTTTCATTTCAGTTTTTCCCTGGTCTTTGGTTTATTATTATACGTTATTATTTCAAACATGTTTGATATTGTCGTAACACAGACAATATCACAGTCAACAACCAATAAATAAGCTCTGACAAAAGCGGGAACAGGAAACCAGGCAGTCATGAAGAACAAGAATGACAGAACGGTGGAGGCAGTAGAAACCCTGCAAGATTCACAGTCTTTGTAAAATCTCAGTCTGAGACAAGGCTGTGACTAAAAACTCCTAACACTTGTTTTTAGATGTGTGCAGTTGTGAGCTGATAGTTTTCCAGTCGTCTTTTCCAAATCTTCTCAAAGTCTTCTGATGTACAGGCAGCATTAGTGAACTGCAGTCAGATATCCACGTCTAAATATAATCTTGAGTGTCGTTGGAATAGAGGAAAACCCTGATGCTCTTGATTACTCAAACTTTAAAGTGGGTCTCTTTCAGTGGAGGTGAAATTCAACTTACTTTTCATTTTTTTCAAATTACGATGAGCTATCTTATAGCCCAAAGCCAATTTAACAAGCAACCCAGTCGCCATAATGGTCTGGAACACTGCAGAGATGATTGAGAGCAAAGCAGCTGAAAATATATATAAAAAATATCATTAAGGGGAAGTAAACTTGCTGTTAAAGGAACTTGAAAGTAAAAATGATGTTTAATGGATGCAGATTTGATCCAGGTAAACTAAACCTACCTCAAAATGTGTGATTGAGGGGAATAGTGATGATCTGGTCAGAGCTGAGTTCTCTGAAGGCAAATTTAAGGAACAGGGCATCTTTTTGGTGGAGCACTCTGGACTCCTGAGCAGAGAAACAATTTCAGTCAAATATGATGGACAGATTATTTAGAACATATTACAGGATAAAATAGAAACTCTGTAGTAACTAAGTAAAAAGCACACAGTATATTCAAAGTGAGACCTTTTGGTCATCTCATACCCACTGAAGCTGAAGTCCATCCTATTCTCTCATGTTTTCATGCTTCAACTTCTTACTCATCAGAGTCATTATTGTTTCCATTCTCATCTTCTGAAAATGTTCTTCAGGCCGGGGGTTTGTGTCAAAGACTGTTTGATGATGTTTCTGCTGATAATCTGAAACAGGCCAGGACACAGAGCAACATTAACAATAATATATGAGAAAGAAATTTATAACAACAACTGAATAAAAAGTATAGTAATCCATGATATTATCTGCATGATGCTGAACTTGGCAGGTAATTGCATGGGACATTGGTCAGTGTTTATTAATGTGAATTTGTCATAAAATCAAATATTGTCTGTAATAGAGGGAAAAGGGTGTGTAACAATCCAACTTGTATTGTTAGACCAATGGAATTGGTAAAAATACAACGAACATTTCCCCCTAACAAATTATTTCTCTGACTTAAATTACATGTGGTCTTACATCAATAATCAATACATTAATATTTGTTAGGGATGTGTATTGGCAATAATCTGGTGAAGTAGTAGTAGAATTTGTACAAACCATGGACAAACATCACTGTCTTTCCCAGTGACAGAAACAATAATGTTAAATAACTGAAACAAAGACTGAATGCCTGCCATCAACGTGTAGACAGAGGCTTAACTACAAATACAATGTCCTGTATATTTATCAACTATTACATGACGAACTATCAAAATCAGGTTCTACAGCACCACACTGCGAAATCATGCTATACACTGTGATGTACACATGTATGTACACTCCAATTACATACAGCAAAATTATATTTCCTGTAGAACATCTTTCTCTGAAACTCAGAGGCTGTCACCATGAGGGGAACAGATGAACTCTTAGTGTGGTAACTACACACTGTTCTTTAGAAAATTCATTTATGCACATCAATATCAACATATCAGATATCAGCAAAAATTCAATATTTTAAGCCCCGGAAAGTGAGACCTTGAGGAACAAATCAACTGATGTAAAAATGTCTTTCGATATATTGAAAGAACTCAACAAAGTGTACTAGAAGTCTCATTGCTGTTTCAGTTTAGGAAAATCACCAGAGCTTGAGCTGACTTACAAGTAAACACAGAAAGGATAGAACCTGCAAAACCGGATGTGGAACAAGTGTCCATGATGGATAGAGAATGTGGACCTGAAAGAAAAATCTAAAAACAAACACAAAGTAAGATAATTTTAATATTTCATATTTAGTAACAACAAAAACATTTGATTTTGTTACAGGTCATGTTTTAAGGAACACTTCATCAGACTCATTGTCACAGTTAGGGAAGTGGTTTTAAAACAACTAAAGATAGGAAGCAGAGTCCAAACTTAACACCCTCCAACCCGCCAATGGCCGGTGACTTTCCTCTTTGGCTGGTAAATAGCAGAGGTTTCCCACCACACTGGCGGGTGAAAGTTTTCTACCATAATAATAGTTCGCGAGACACTCCTGTCACATACACATAGTGAAGACCGTTGGCTGACCCACCCAGACTCTGCCTCTGATTGGCTTGTGTTCATTGCTATGTAGGACTGTTGGCTAGCAACAAACACCAGCCAATCAGAGGCAGAGCAGGAGCCGGCCATCCAGCACTTCCCATCAGTCTGTTGTGGCCATTTCTTTTTAAAAGATAAAATATGTCGGTATTTGAACGGCGTGAACAAACCAAAAAACAAAAACAATGTGAGGAAAAAGAGAAGGGAGAAAAAAAAAACAAGGAGGAATTTCTGTGCCAAGTGGAAGTTTGGAGACAGAGGTGTGCCCGGGGACTGGTTGAGCTATGACCCTGCCCAGGAGGTCATACGTGGTACGTTATGTAGCCAGTATGCTAAGGAAAAGGACAGAAACAACTCGCTCAAATTAAGGTCCAGAGTGAGGAGTCAGAATAGGATGATACAGATTAAATAAACATCCCACGTTTTGTGAGATTTTTTTTTCTAAACATTAAAAATAATTCTATAAAATAACATTGCTCTGGCCTCTTCTTTAAGTTAGTATTCATAAAAAACTGTCTTAATGAAATATATGGAAATTAATGTATATGAAACACAGAAAAGCGATTTGTTATTTTGGCCCGTAAAAAATATGGTTGGCCAGTGGATTTTTTTCATCTACCGGCCCACTTGGCCGGTGAGTTGTAAAGTTAATTTCAGACCCTGATATGAAGCCTGGTTGTAGAGTAATCCTGGTTTATTGAGAATAGAGATAGACACTTAATGAAATATTCAAAGGAGTCTTGCTGTAAAAAGAAAGCTTAAATACCTAATTAAGTTTCAAAAGTTCACATCTCAGGCAACATATCAGAGAGAGCGTTAGTATCAAACAGGACGTAAAGACTTGTATGTATTAGTTTAGTGAGAACTGATAAAAAAAACCTACTCACTGCAAGGTTGCTGCAGAAAAGTATCAAGAGTTCAAACCAGCTGAATCGACATGTTTTCCTACAAATCACAGAGAAAAAAAGATGCAGACAGAGAACAGGAGTGATTCACAACAGAAGATGGATGGTTTATATTCTTAACTGATGCCACTTTAAAATATTCAAGAAACCGTCAAAAACTTTAATAGCTGTACCAAAAAATGATAAAAAGACATGCTGAATAACCATGGAAGTTATTTAAACCTCAGATGTGTTACTTGTTTAAGAAAGTTGAAAAAGATTTATGAAGTAGAATAATGAAACCTCATACATACCATTTAAATCTTTGACAGTAAAGTTGTTGTGTTCTTGTTCAGTTCACCTCAGAAAATGCTTCAAGTCTTTTGGACTTTGTTTCTTTGTGTGATTTTATGACTTTAGACTCTGTTCACTCTTTATGCTTTTATCATAGCTGATCACGTTTCTAAATGAGTTGGAGATTTCTGACTCACTCAGACTGTTATGTGATTTTCAAATAACTTTTTAAGAAAAAAAGACTCAACAAAGTTTTTAGTTTTACTTCATCTGTCACTTTTCTGCATGTTCAAAGTCCTTCAGCTGTTTGAAATGATCTGAACTTAATAGCAAAAAAATGTTTATTGAGATCTGCAGATATTCAGCTGTGACAAAATCTAGTGAACTCCTGTTTTCTGTTCATCTGGTATACAAAGCCTAAGTGATGTTTTTGTTTAGTCTGATTTTGTGTTCATGTTTTTGTCAGTTAAAATGGTGGTTGGTATCGTTTAAGATGCTCAGAGAAATGTTGTGTTTGTGTAGAAAAACTCTGATACTCACTGATCCTGAAAATGATTCTTATCATCATAGATGTTAATGTTTAGTAGACAGTTGGTAGATTTATTGCCTCCAAGAAAAAAAAAAAGGTTAATATTAAATCTGCCCATTGAAATCCAGTTAGATGAAATTTTATTAGTAGTCATAAACGTGTAAAGTTCATTTTAATCTGATTCAGTTGAAGAGATTCAGGCCAGGGCGGAAATAAAAATGTGTTCAGAACCATCACTCCCAGTTTCTAATTGGTCGGGTTTCCCTGTTTTTCAAGAGGATCAACATCAGTCATCAAGGTTGTGAAACCCAAAAAATAAACTAACAAATACAAGGCAGATGAAGAACCCAAATGCAGACTGACACAGCACTTTACTTTAAACGAACAAAAAAGGATCAAAAATCAATAAACAGTCCTTTACAAAAATGTCCAAACATTTAACTAATCTCAAAGTAACTGTTTAAAACTGGTGAAACAAAGGAAGAAAATCGTATAATCTAAAATAGAAAGTACAAAATAACTATAAAAGGGTTTAATAAAAAATATAATGAAAAAAGGCAAACACCTCCTACACAGGAGGAACACTGAGGACATTAAAGACATGCAGGGGAAGTGACACTGAGGAGACAAATGTCCCCACACAGACAAAGAGGAAGCACAGAGACTGAACACAGCGGAGAGACATCAAGCACAGGTGAGACAATCACACAGCTGGAGGGAATCATCATCAGAGAGACACAGAAGGGAGGGCAGGAAACACCAGGAGGAACACCAGGATTTCAAAATAAAACAGGAAATACACGACAAGACATGAAACAGGTGACTTAACTGGGATCAAGAACAGAATCATGACAGTACAACAGGAAACACACAAGGGGCCTGTTGCACAAAAGTAGGATAAGGGATTAAGCAGGGATATCTTGGTTATCCTGGATCAATTAATCCATGATCTGGTTGCACAAAAGTTGGATAGGGGGAAGTGGGATATGTTTTGACATATGTTACCATGCAGATTTATTCTGTAGCCCTAGTCTGCTCCAGACCAGGCTAAATTCAGGATTTATTTAATCTCATCCCTTTTCTCAGTCAGGAGCCCCACAAACTGAAAACAATTTTTACTCCACTGCCCACCACAGATCGTTATCACATTAAACAAGACCCACAGTAATGATTTGGACATTTGTCAGCATTTATTGCAGTTATTTTCGATGAAATTAGGACTTTACATGATTTTGCAATCATTAGATAAGACTTATCCATAGAATACATATATAAAATGCACATCCCATATTAGTTACTGTAAAAGTCAAAGACTCACATGGTGTTTAGTGTAAAAGATAAATCAGAGCAGGTGAACCATCAGCTCCTTGTTACACAGAGTTCAACAAACAAAACACAGAATCAAAACATAAACAAAACCAAATCATAAAACAGTGAAAAAAGTGATTTATTTTTTATGCTAACTACATGGTCATTTAAAGTATTTGATGTTGATTTCTGTAGTTACTATGTATTACAATCTTTATTATTTGTTCACCAATTTAAAGGGCTTTTATTTTGTGGTGATGGTATTTCTTATTTCAGATTTTTTTGTATTAAGGCTATTTATTTGTTGAGCAAATTTGGTGACTCATTTTCTTATAAATTAAAGACAATGGCAAAAACAATGCTATTCAGTTTCTTCTGTAAGCAGATGAAGAGTTCTTTTCCAAAGCGCTATAAATCCATTTTCAATTAGAAAGTACTTACAGTATTTACCAAGACCCACCATTGGGTTGGCTGGGGAACTGAACTTTGAAATACAGTTTGGACAGGGATGTATAGTTCTCTGGATTTAAATACTGATAGGGCAGGTGCCCTCACACCCGACACAGCATCGTGTGGATTTGCTGTTCATCATGAGACTGGGATCCACATTCAAGATTTCCTGCTGCTTAACAGAAGGTTTTTTCTTGCCGCCATGATGGAGGGATTCATGATTGGCTATTTGGATTCATGTTGGGTGTTGGATGTATATATTTGTATATATATGTATATGTGTACTCTATATGTATATATGTATCTATGCATATATGTGTATCCATAAATGAAGAGCTTTATGCTCTATTGTAAAGTGTCTTGAGATAACACTTGTTATGAATTGGCACTATACAAATAAAGATTGATTGATTGATTGATTGATTGATTGATTGATTGATTGATTGATAGTACAATCAGTATAAAAAAGACTAGCATTGAGTAATATCTATCTATCTATCTATCTATCTATCTACATATATATATATATATATATATATATATATATATATATATATATATATATATATATATATATATATATATATATATATAACTCTCTTCTCTTACCCCCTGGTGGGGTAGGTGGCTGTTCATCCTCTTCAGCTTGGGTCCTCTACCAGAGGCCTGGGAGCTTGAGGGTCCTGCGCAGTATCTTAGCTGTTCCTAAGACTGCACTCTTCTGGAGTGAGATGTCTGATGTTTCTCCAGGGATCTGTTGGAGCCACTTCTCCAGTGTGGGGTCACTGCCCCAAGTGCCCCGATGACCACAGGCACCACTGTTGCCTTCACCTTCCAGGATTTCTCCAGCTCCTCTTTGAGCCCTTGGTATTTCTCTAGTTTCTCGTGTTCCTTTTTCTTGATGTTGCTATCACTTGGGATGGCTACATCTATCACAACGGCTTTCCTCTGCTGCTTATCTATGATCACAATGTCCGCTTGGTTGGCCATTACCATTTTGTCGGTCTGTATCTGGAAGTCCCACAGGATCTTGGCTTGGTCATTCTCCATCACCTTGGGAGGTGCTTCCCATTTCGACCTCGGGGTCTCCAGTTTGTACTCTGCACAGATGTTCCTGTTCACTATACCGGCTACTTGGTTATGGCGTTCCATGTATGCTTTTCCTGCCAGCATCTTACACCCTGCTATGAGGTGCTGAACTGTTTCAGGGCCCTGTTTACATAACCTGCACCTGGGATCTTGCCTTGTGTGGTAGATCTGGGCCTCTATTGCTCTGGTGCTCAAGGCCTGTTCCTGTGCTGCCATGATAAGAGCCTCTGTGCTGTCCTTCAGTCCAGCCCTTCCCAGCCATTGGTAGGATTTGTTCATATCAGCCACTTCAGCTATCTGTCGGTGGTACATCCCATGCAGGGGTTTGTCCTCCCATGATGGTTCCTCTGGTTCCTCCTTCCCTGTCAGTTTCCACTGTCTGAGACACTCACTAAGCGCTTCATCTCTTGGGGCCATCTTCCTGACATAGTCATGGAGCTTGGATGTTTCATCTTGGATAGTGGCTCTAATGCTCACTAACCCCCTGCCTCCATCTCTGCGCTTGGTGTATAGCCTCTGGATACTGGACTTGGGGTGGAATCCCCCGTGCATGGTGAGCAACTTCCGAGTTTTAACATCTGCGGCCTGAATGTCCTCCTTTGGCCAGCTGATTACCCCAGCAGGGTATCTGATCACTGGCAGGGCATAGCTGTTAATTGCCCGAACCTTGTCTCTGCCATTGAGCTGACTCTTTAGGACTTGCCTTACTCGCTTATATATATATATATATATATATATATATATACATATATATATATATAAGACAGCGGATCTCACAGCCAGCTCTGGCTGTGCAGTGATATATATATATATATATATATATATATATATATGTATGCAGCAACTGATGTTTGTGCTCTTTGGATCTTCCACACGAGTTTGTCAGACGAGGAGGTAAGACGCTTAGGTTCTGACGCAGATGGGCGGAAGACGGTGCTCACACTGAAGGCAATCCCAGCATTTTTTATCTGTGAGCAGACACACAAGACATGTGCCAACATCCACATGTGTTTACCTACCAGGATACTGACCTGTTTTTTTTTTACCCCCAAAGATCCAATATCCAATATCAAACCCTTGTAAATCTTTTCTTTTGCTATTTTTACTCCATCTTTTTCTTTTGTTTTCATTTACTTCTTTTGTGAAAATGCAAACAGAATCTTAACCCTTTCAAACACACTCCAGTCAACACAGCCTGGGCTATCAAAATGACAATGTTGATAAAATAAAAGAGACAGGCTTTAAGTTATCAGAGCGATCATGAGCTCAGAGGGACATCCAATCACAGCTGCCTTCGCTTGGTGGTGGTGGGATAAGTTGTGGAGCGATCCAATCAGAGCTGCTCTCTTTATGAATTGATGTATTCATGTAGAGCAGGTTCACTGTTTGTTGTCAGTTCTGGTATTGTAATTATTACCTCTGCCAAGGACTGGACTTCTTATTGTAGAGAAAAATGTGACCACAGGGAGTGAAAAGTGACAGAAGTAAAAACGGCCTGGGATTCCAAATATTAGACAAGGCTTCAGAATTTGAAGATTATTTGAATGTATGACCAAGACCACTGTTTTTCCTATGTTCCTCAGGCTTGAGGGAACCTGAAAATGTGCTGTGTGCACTAATTCCTTTTTAGTTTTTTTTTTAATTAGAAAATCAGAAAAATTAAATGTCTTTTTTTAATGATTTGTAGCTTGTAAATTTTGTTTCACTGCATGTAGACATTACATCAGTCAACAGAGGTGCTGGACTTGATATCGATAAAAAATGAGAACACAGTGAGTACAATTGTGAGAGAAGCGAAAAATGACAAGAAACTATTTGGGATTGTAGATAAAACTTAAATCATCTTAAAAAAAAGATAAAAAATGACAATGAAAAACACCTAATTCTAAATGAAAATGATCATTCAAAATGAAACTTAATTCTGAAGTAAGTTGCTGGCTTATTCCGATTTTAAATCCAAATTAATTATTCTTCGATCATGTAAACATTCATTAGGCTTTAAGTTAATTCTGGTTGTTCTGCACATGCTCGTTCTCTTCTCCGGCAGCGATGAAGCACAGGACACTGACAGGAACAGGAAGGCTGTCCAAAGCAAGCGTGAGAATCCACACAAGCCAAGATAGTTTATTTAATTAGAGCCTTAGAAGATTTGGAAGTAATAAAAGTGTGGATGTATTCAAGCATTAAAATGTGCACATTTTTAAAGCTGTCACTAGAACTAAAATAAACGTGTTTTCCATGTAAACCTTTATTTGGAATTATTATTTCTATGTAAACAAAAAAGAGAAGACTTTACATCTGAATTATTTAATTCTGAAAATGAATTCTGAAGTAAAAAAAAAAAAACATCATATAACTGTGGCCATTGTGATGAACTGCTGCAATCAAATTGCCCTTCAAGGGACAAATAATAAATCAAAGTGTGGCAAAGTGAGAGAATCCATATCATTATTTTTTTTGCTGATCAGTTCCCTTTTATTTTCATTCCTCTTAGTTCTGCATGCTTTGCACATCGAGTGTGACACGCTCTCGTCCGATTAGTCATGACAGAAAAAAATGAAACATCATGACATGCAAAGGGTTAAAAATGATTATTACATTTCAGCAAACTGACCCTTACTGCACAACTTTCAAGTGAGTGGAGACCGCAGCAACACGTAGAAACATTTATCAAAGCATATAAAAAGTGCCATGTGTTTGACATTGTCTCTACTGAAACCTTATGTTATTTTTTCCATAAAGAAAATCAGCAGGACCTGATAATGTGATCAGTACAGAATCAAATCGATAAGCAGAAACGTTAATGGAATTAGTGTCAATAAGGTGTATCAGTGCCCATCAACAGCAGTATGTGGATTCATAAAGAAATAAACAAAAACAACATTCTAATAAATAAGATAAATATATAATATTGCCATGAAACTGTGAAATAAGGCAATATTATTTTGAAATGTTTATTGTTCTTTAATATATAATTATTTTAATTATGTATTTCATACTAGTTATTTTAACAGCTTAATTATTTTTAAAATAATGTTTTTTCACTTATATTCCAAGCTTTTATCAGAAAAAAAAGCTTTTCAAAGTCAATTTTTATTCCATAATGTCCTTTTCCACCATGGACCTTTTATTCCATAATGCCATTTTTCAGCAGAATGAGTTGATCTGTCAATCAAAGCACATTAGGCAAAGGATCAGCCAATCACTTCACTGGCTAATAATTCAATGAGGTCTGCTGACATTCAGCTGTGTGAGAAAATCTGAAGAACTCCTGTTTTCTGTTCATCTGATAGTTTACACAAACCTTGATTGACGTTTTCTTTTGAATCTGATTTTGTTTGCATGCTTTTGTCATTAATAGTAATTTGGTTTAAGATGCTCAGAGTAATGTTGTGGTTGTATGGACAACCTCTGATACGACTCTGATTCTGAAAATTGTTTTGTCTTAGATGTTGGTTTTTTAAAGACAGTTAATAGAGTTATTGCCTCAAAGTAAAATATTAAAAAACACAGATTAATATTAAATATATCCATTGAAATCCAGTCAGATGACATTTCATAAGTACACATGAACATTTCAAGTTCATTTGAAATTGATTCATTGCAGAGCTTCAGGCTAAAGCAGAAATAAGAATGTGTCCAGAACATTGGCACTCCCAGTTTCTAATTGGTTGGGTTTTCATGTTTTTTAAGAGGCTAAACATCAGGGTTAGATCCACTCAACAGACCACAGAGCAGGAGATAGAAACACAAGACTAGAATTGAAAATTGATTTTATTACAAAAAGGATTTACCTCTGGAACACATCTCAGGCCAGATCAGCAATATTGATAATTTTCAAAATTTCTGTTCAGGTAAAAAAATACAACTTCAATATACAAAACTATAAAAAGTTTGCTGCCACAATTTCAAACCACTGTTCAAATGTTTTTTAAACAATTTACAGAAAATCCTATATCTTTGGTAAACAACATTGTACAGACTTTGTTTGAAAATCATAAAATGGCTCTGTGGAACAAAATCACAGAGCATCTGTGATGAGCTGCAAATGTAAAAATCAGTTAGTACAACTTAAAATCTTTCAACACACCTTGATGTGAGCAGCCATGTTGAATGTTTTCTGTTTCAGACAGTGAGGTACGATACAACTTGACGACATCGAATCAAGGATGTGTAAGCTAAGGATGAATATTATGATAATATTATATAAATTAGTGTGGAAATGTGTTTATACTTTACAACATTAAGAGAAAAAACCTACACAATAACAAAAAACATTTTTCATTAAATTTTGTTGAATCAATTATTCCTCTGTTTTATTGACATGTAAATTAACTAAATTAACTAAACTAAAAATTCTAAGGTCAAATCCAGATTACTGTGGTGAAGAGGTTAAAGTTCATGTCATCAGCATCAACTTAGGCCAAAATTATTAATAATTATTTTTGATCACAGTAAACTCTTTACACTAAAATTTATTTCTGCTTTCCTTCAGTTTGATTCTTATAGTCTCTTCAACTTGTTTCTTAATCCACTCCACCTGCTCCTCTACTTTCTCCTTTTTCTTTTCCATTTCATTTATATCATCAAATGTTTTTCTCATCAGTTTGTCAATGCCCATATTCAGTTCTTGAAGTTCTTTCTTTCTCTCTTCTTGGTTCCAGCAGTCTTCCTCTAAGATTTCTCTGAGTTTGTAATATCCTTGTGCTTTGTTTGTTGATTTATCTCCGTCCTTCTGTGAAACTTCTTTGTCCAGAAGTGAAATTCCTCACATGTCGTGCCTGTCTCTCCTCTGACTCCGTAATGACGTCCATCAGGAGCTGCCCTCCCGTTTGAATGCGCAGCTGTGCCTTTTCTGTCATTCAGCATTAACATGTCAGGTTAATATTTTCATTCTAACTGGTTTGAGTTGTTAAAGGACAAAATCAGCATACTGAGAAATGATTTATACATAAGCTGCATCTCAGAATCTTTATTTGAGGGTGAGAAATAATTATTGAAAGGAACTTTTTTCCATCTGTTTGCTGAATTTTCAGTCATTTTAAATTAATGTGTGATGTTTTTGTTTAATTCTTATTTAACTCTATAATGTATTAGAAATAAAGGGTTTCCATTTCTGCTCACCTGCACTTTTTCTCCATTTCCAGACCAGAAAAAACAGGAGAACCAATGTGAGAAAGAACAAGACACCAAACACCACACTGATGGGAATATATGGCAAACAGCTGTCCTGCAACAAATCTCCTGAAATTATAAAAGAGGGAAAACACACGATTATGGGAAAGATAAAGATTTTCAGTAAAAAAACAAAACAAAACAGTATACACAAAACATTTAGAAGTAAAAACAATACAGAACTGCAAACATGGTATCACCCTTAAAAACAAAAATTAAAATCAAAGCTTTTTAACTTTCTGACAACAGCATAATTTCCAAACCTTTTAAAGTCCAGTAGAGGTGCTAATTCTTGTGTTTTTATCTTAAAAGTCTCAGTTTAATGTTCCAAATAAAAGACTCTTGTTTCTTGATGTTAAAATTTTATGAGGGTGGAAAATATGACTTAAACTTTTATCACTTGAACATAAAGTTGTAAAACTATATCAAAAATATGAAGGGAATATAGCAAATAATGTTTAATTAGTAAAATTTGCTAAATTGGTTATTTCTGCACATTAATTTATTATTACAGCTGTAAATTTTGTGGTTAAACAAAACCTTTAAAGTCCTGCAGAAAGGAAATTAAAGCAAGTGGAGGATTATTACTTTTGTATAACCCCATCTATCAGGTCATTTACTTCTGAACTTGTGACATGTGAAATTTACATTACTGACTTCTTGAAATGTTTCTATAAAAAAATTATATATAGGTATTTTAGAAATAATGTGTTACAGGGCTTTTTTTCACAGTATCTGCATATTTAAGTGTGATACGTTTACCTTAAGCATTAACATGTATGAAACATTAAGAAAATTAGACCTTCCTGAACAAAAGATTTTTGTAATTGCAGAAACAATGACTGATTGTGCAGCAGCCTCCTTCTTTTAAAAGTTGTGTCAGAATTTTTGTATTGAAATGTCGTATAGATCTACTAAGATGACAGCAGTGAACAATTTCCAACACTGTGCATGTTTTAAGCATCCTTTGTAGAAAACAGATAAAAATGAAGAGATTTCTTTGTCATTTATGCTTTATTTTGAATAATTATTTTGTTCTGTAAGGTGTGGAGGATTGGGACTGTGGTGTGTGACACAGTGAAAACTGTACATGCATTTATATCTGAGTGGACATGCCACTCACAGGTGAGGCATGTGAGAGATTATGTAACATTTTTATTTATTTGTTTGTTTTTTTTTAATTTTGAACAACTTTGATCTAATTTGTGGCCCAGGCTGTGTGAAAACAACAAATACTGGACAGGTGTTTTCTCTTAAGTGTTTTACACTTCAAATATTAAAAAAAAAACATATTTCACCTGATAATTTTATTAAAGGGGGTTGTAGGATATAACAAACACAAAGGTCTTACTGATCAGATTTCTTTAAAAAAAAGTTAATTCACATATCAGCATTTATGTTGAACCCCCTCCTCTCACATAACGTGGGTAAGCTCATTGGCTAATGATGTAAGTTTGTGCCTGAAAGACCCCCATTGATGTACATGAGGTGGAAGTCTTTAAAAACTGTGCAAAGTAAAGAAAAACTGATTAACATCAAAGTTTTGAAGACAAAATACAAACTCTCACACTCGGTATAGACAGAAATGTCCTTACTGACCTTGACAAACTTCTCCATCCTCCCCCACAGTGAGCTGGACAAACGCCTCCTTCGATAACGAGGGGATGAAGATTTTATATTTTCCTGAATCAGAGGTTTTCACTCTGAGGAGTTTGAGGGAAACGTTTCCTTTGGCCAGCTGGTCCACAAACAGAGCTGTACGATAACTGAACAGAGGATTCTGACTCTGAAACACCAGTCGACCATTCTGGTGGATGTGGATGTACTTGGGGTCCAATCCAGGTCTGGTCCACTCTATAGCCCTCGAACTGGCGGTCGTGGGAGGGTCAAGGCGGCAGGGCAGGATGACATCATCACCAACACAAGCTGTGACTGGTTGATGTGGACAGATCAGCTGTGACTGTGCTGTGGAGACAAAAGGATTCAGGAATGAAAGTCTTAACAAACAGTCTTAGAGCTGCTCAGGCTTTACTTTAACTATCCTACAACCATGTAGGTGAGAGGACTGTTACACCTGAAGAGGAACCTTCAGGTTGATGAGCTCCCATCTGACCAAAATCTGATCAAATCAATTAGATGTACGGCCATAACCAGACAAACCAGATAGATCCTTCAATATATACAGTACACAAGGCTTCTGCAGAAGTCAGCCAGTCAAAAATAGTGCTTTTAATGATAATGCTACAATGTTCAATTTTAATTGACATGACTGTGAACTGAAGAAAATCAGACAGGTCTCTTTGAAAAAAGATGGTGTTCATATGGAACCATCCCTTCAAATATCTCATCCTAAACAAATCAGAGTTTATGAAGCTGAGAGAGAACTTAAATCACACTGGAGGGTAACACTTGTTCTCCTTCAAGCCATGTGCCTCAGTAAATTAGTTTTGTCCCTCTTACAGCCGATATATGACCATCAGACTGCATGTGTGATTTGACCGTGCTGACATCAGTTGGAACAAGCTTAAATTAATATCACAAGCACTGCTAAATACCTTTCCAACTTTATCACCAATGCACTGTGACCAGTCTCTGAATTCAAGTTTTATTTTAGCTGGAATTTGCATTTCCTCATTTTCTTTTCCTCCTCCACCTGGTCCAGCCAACCGACCACTTTACAACTGGCAAGAAACAATTTACAATGGTTCCACATTTTTGCACATGTATATATCTGGTGAATTAAATAGTTTAAATAAATGTTATCATGTTTTAGTTATCATATATTTTGAAGTGTTTTTTTTTTTTGAAACTACATAATGATTTTTTTAATGTCACTGAGAATCAAATTTAACGGGTTTTGATACCACTTAAGGTCTTAACCCTTTAGCTCCCAATTTAGTTGTTTTGCAGATGTAAATTCAGGAATATATAATGTGTTAAATAAACAGTAACACTACATTTTTTGTTTCTGTTAATGTTTCATGATACAGAAAAAACCTGCAAACAAGCCAAAAGAACCAATTTTTTCTTTGTGTGGGATTTAAAGGTTTAAAAAGCTTAAAGCTGTTATTATTGTCATTACCACCATTGTTACTGAAAATACTTATCCACTGATACTGATATGATCTTTTTTAGATATATGTATACTGTATAATACTTGCAAACATATCCGTCTTTTCCATTTGATTTTGTCCCAAATATTTTTGCCTTTTTATGTCATCACATAATTATCTGTTAGCTTTTCAAACCTTTAAATCCCACTCCAAGAAAGTGTCGTTTATAAGTTTGGTAGTATTGTCTCTATGTCCTAAAATGCTAAAGAATCAAACAATGATTTCATTCATTCTTTTTTTTTAAATAAATATCACAGAATTTATTGATGACCTCTGCCAGACAGTTGAGCTGGAAGTTAAAAGGTTGATTTACACAAAATAACAAAATAACAAATAACAACAACAAAATCAATTTAACGACTTAAATGCTTTGCCCTGCAGAAACCCTGGTACAGAATATAATTCTGTGGTTCACCTTGGTAACAGCCAATAGAAAGTGTTTGGGGCAGACAGGAGCCCCCAAAGTATTTCCGGCAGATAACTGGATAATCATTTCATCAATCACATTCATTACAGGCCAGTCAGATAATGTAGAAGGCAGGTACTTGTGCTGCAGTTGAAAAGCAAAAAAAATAAAACAAATTGCCAAAAATGTCAGAAGTGGAGTGAAAAATAATTATTTTTGTCCCCAAATGCTCCCAGTGTTGCTGTTAGTTTACAGCTGATAAAGAAATGTGGTCGAGATCACTGCTCCTTAAGCTGTTAGCATCTATGCTAATCTCTGTACCTATACCATCACTTCCTGTTGTTGTTATGCCAAAACTGCTATCGCATGCCCTCAGCAGTAAATGAATGTATAAATGATGAACATACAACTTGCTGCTGTATAGCTGGACAAAACCACATGATTTCATTGTTTTGTAGCAACATATTACTTTTTATGCAGAACATCAAAATGATCATTATTAAATGCTGAACACTAGTAATATACAACATGGCATACAGACTTTTATGTGTTGGTTTAATAACAATTGATTAATTAAGTTAGCTTACCTTCAGTCACTGCAAGGCTGCTGCAGAAAATGATCCAAAGTTCTAACCAGCTGAATTGACCCATGTTTTTCTTTAAATCACTGAAGAAAAAATCTACAGAGACACAATCGATTTAAAGAGTGATGTAGAGAAAGAAAAGGAGTTATTCACAATTACCTATATTCCTTAAAGTGATGTCACTTTAAGGTACTTAAAATTAAAAACAGTCAAAAACTTTAACAGCTGTGTCAAAAAAACAAAAAAGACGCACTGCATGATCATTGAAGTTATTCAACCTCGGCTGCGTTGGACTGCTTGTTTAAAGCACAGTTAAAAATACGCTGTTTGAACAAAGATTCATTAGTAGAATTACTAAATCTCATACATACCATTTAAAATGATGATTGTAAAGTTCCCATGGACTTTGTTTCTTTGTGAGTTTTTTTATGGTCTGAGACTCTGAACACTCCTTATACTTTTATTACAGCTGATCAAGTTTCCACATGAGTTGTAGATTTGTGACTTGTTCTGACCGTTATTGAGTTTTTAAGAGCTTTTGTTAAATTAAGAAAAAAAGACTGAATAAAGTGTTTAGTTTTTCTTCATCTGTCATTTTAATTTAATGAGACATACAGCTGTGTCAGAAAATCTAAAGATCTTGTTTCCTGTTCATCTAATATTTTAAACAAACCTTGAGGATTTTCTGTTGAAGCTGATGTTGTTGGCATGCTTTCTCATTCAATATGTTGGTTAATATGGTTTCAGATGCTCAGAAAAATGTGTTTGTGTAGACAAACTCTGATACTTCCCTGATCCTGACAATGATTTTTATCATCGTAGATGTTAATGTTTAGTAGGCAGTTGGTAGATTTATTGCCTAGTAAGTAAAAAAACAATGGTTAATATTAAATCTGCTCATTGAAATCCAGTCCCATGACATTTTATTAGTACCCATAAACATTTCAAGTTCATTTGAAACTGATTCAGGCCAAGGCGGAAATAAAAATGTGTTCAGAATCATCAGCACTCCCAGATTCTACTTTGTCAGGTGTGTCTCTGTTTCTCAGGAGGATCAACATTAGAGGCCTATATCACAAACCGGGGTAAACTTATCCCCGGTAACTCACATCTGTCCCCTATGGCAATCAGGATAATCGATAGCACAAAGCAGATTATCAACATGGTAACTCAATCCAGGATTACCTCATCAAGAGTCGTGAACACGCTCGTGTAAGGGGAGGGCTCAGAGTTCCATATTTGTGAAGAGCAGTGTCTGATAATGTTAAAACATGAGGATGAAAAGTCAGAATAATGGAGAAAGGAAACACCGTAGCAGCTGTCAATCACAGACAAAATGTGTGGCGGACTGTGAAAAAGCAAAAATTATTCATCAATGGCTAAATATGACACTCATGAATCTCATGAATGTGTGTTGCATGTCTGACAGTTATCACCCCTCAGATGTAATCCCTCTGTCGTGAGGAGGTCGTGGGAGCAGATAAAAAATAAATACAAAAACATAACTGTGTCTGGTAGCTTGGTCTGTTTCATATCAGCTGCATTTAAAGTCGTCGCCTCAATGAAATTATAAAAACACACTGATCTGAAGTCTGACCCAAATTAACAATTTAAAACTCAGCAAGAAAAAAAAGAAGCCTCAAACACATGAATAAAGTGCAGGATACTCCGATACGAAATGAACCGGCTCCGTGCTATGGATAAACAAGAGTAAACCTTGAAGTTACCTCGCTAAGACATTAATCCTGCTTCATGCTATAGGCCTCAGCTGTCAAGGTTAGGAAAACCAAAAAATAAACTTACAAAACACAAGGAGGAAAGGACCCAAATGAAGACTGACAAATACTTTATCTTAAACTGACAAAAAAAGGGATCAAAAAAAAAAATCAGTACAATAATGTCCAAACACTAAACAAAACTCAAAGTAACGACTTAAAACTGGTGAAATATTGAAAGAAAAACTCTCAAATCTAAAATTCAAAGTATGTCAAAAAATCACTGAAGAGTTTAATTAAAAAAATAATAACAACAGAAAACCACTCAGCTGAAGTGACTCTGGGAAGACTAATGACCCAACTCAGACAAAGGGGAACAGAGACAGACTAAATAGACTGAAGAAACATCAAGCACAGGTGAAACAATCACACAGGTGGAGGGTATCATCATCAGAGACACACAGAAGGGAGAACTGGAAAACACTACAAGGAACGCAGGGATTTCAAAATAAAACAGGAAGCTGGTGACTTAACTGAGACTAAGGCTGCAGGTGAATAGTCACCTCCTAAGCCCTTTCCTATCTACATTCTTAACCTCTGTGGAGAAAGTCATGACATTTAGGAAAGGAGACTTTATAAGGACTTAGGAAAGGAAAACTGGCGTGCAGAGAGAATCCGACTACACTTTCACTACACTACGTCATCATGTGACGGCGGATGTTACTGCTGCAGTGAAACTACAATTTTCTGAAGATGGACTACAAAAGACGCAACATGTATCATGACAATGTTGTTCCTTTAGACAATTTGAACATTAACAACTCAGTAAAAATGACATCTGCATAACCGAAGTTGAAGTGAGGATTTAAATAAATCTGTCCTCTCATTATGAACATGAACACCAATCAGTGCATGAAAATAAATGAACTGAAGGAAAGAAAGGCAGAAACTGTTAAGACCACAATCTAATAGAGTACAAATGATTCATATTGAACCATGTTTAAAACATAATCAACATCAAATGACTCATATCCTGCTCTCTTCAGAGAATCAGACTACTGGAAAGTTAAGGCAGGTTTTGGTAAACTTTAGAAAGGATGAACAGCAGTGGGAACTCACAAGGTCTGAGGGATTTGTTCGTCATTATTCAGTTGAATTCTGAAGCAGCTAATTTGCTGTTTATAAAAGATGTTGCTGTAGTGAAATGTGGGACAGAATTCTCTTTCCTAAAGGATGGTCCGGTGTGTACGATGCTAAAGGAAATAATAAAGGAAGCATTGAGGCTCCTTTCCTAAGCATTTAGACTATTCAAGCAGCTTTTATCACAAACTATTTCCAGATCATTTCACTCAGTTAGGAACCTTCCTAAGCAAAAGGACTATTCAACTGCAGCCTGAAAGAATCATGGCAGGAAAATAGGAAACACAAAAGGTCTGAGAAGGAACAAAGTACAACGTAAAACAGAGTGAGCTAGATCATAACATCATTATCACATCCACTTAACAGGCCACAGAGCAGGAGATAGATAAACAAGGTTAGAATTTGAAGTAATATTTATTGAAAAAAAAAAAAAAGATTTGGCAATGTTCCTTCAGGCACACACCTCAGATAGAGCAGGAACACCAAAAATTTGCCTAATATGTGTGATTAAAAAAAACATAATGAACATCCTCAAAATGAAGATTTGCTGTCACATTTTCAATCCACTGCTCTAACAATTTACTGCATTTGTTTATTTTAGTAAAAAATTTAAACATGTAAAGATGACAATAATAATTTTAAAGAAACATATTGAGTAAACAGCGATGTTCAGATGTTATTTGAAAATTAATAAACAATTCAATGGAACAAACATCCAGAATCACTCAGACAGGCTGCAAATGTAGGAATCAGTAAACACAACTGAGAATCTCATTTATTCAGCCTGCCTTTATGTAGAAGTTTATATTGATTACTTGATAATATTAATTTATTCATGTCACTTTTTACTTTACATTAGCGTTAAATTTAAGATTAGAATGTAATTGTTTGAAGTTTTATTATAGTTTAAGTATTTATTTAAATTTCTTATGATGATTCATTTTTACACACTTGATCAAATATGATTTTCTTTAAGTCTTTAAAATACAGTTTTTATATTGTTATACGTTGATTCTTTCATTTGTTTAATTGCTGTGCATGTTCTCTTATCTCTTTTCTTTATATTTTCAAGCATCTCAATGGTAATAGTAAACATAGCAAGTCACATAGCAGAATCAGCAGTGCCAATCACATGACTGAAATAATGTCAATATACCATTTCTGTGCTGTTTGAAAGGAAGAAAGATGCAACTTTTGTGATTTCTTGTAATTACCCCCAAAAATGTCTGTCTAGACTACATGCAGGTTTAGCTCAAGAATGCACTATGGTTTAAGAACACTATGGAAAAGATCTACCTAAGTCCTGAGCATAAAAAACATACTGCAGCATTTAAAAAAATAATAATAATTAAAAATCGCAATATAGATTGCAGAGGGAATTTTGCATCAGGTGAGTCATTTTCTGTCCTCATGAACCAGCTGCCTCTGATGGATCGAGTGGATGAGGGTGCGTGATGGCATCAGATAAAGCAAAATTACAAGTAAGAGCCACTTAAACAAACTAAGCAATAAAAAATAACCACACTTCATCACTACAAATGTCATCCTTTTAGGTAAAAAAAAATCTGGACAATCAAAGACGGGCAACCTCAAATAAATAAATATAAAAAAACAAACAATCAAAGAACAAAATCCCAGATGCAGAAAACTTTTACCCCATAATAAATGTAATCTGACTTCAACCAAACGATAACTCACTTGGTAGACAAACTGAAGCTTGAAAAGTCGGTCACCTGGTTGGAAAATAAGAGCATGGACTTTTCCAAAAGGACTGTCTGGCACAAATAACAGATGTTCCAACATGGAGGCCCATGAAGATAGAATGGCTCATGATTAAAGCTGCCATATTAGATATAATATGAGCAGATTTATTAGACCTGTTCTTCTTCCTGTTTTCTATACAACCAAGCAATCTGATCCTCTATGGGCTCCAGAAGTTTCTCCAGGTTCAGTAACTGTCTCTCACAGTCTTTCTTTGTCTTGTCCCGTTTCCACTGATATTTCAGGAGGTTTTCTTTGTCACTTAATAACTTTTCTGGTTTCTCAAATGTCTTCTCTTTTTCTGTTATCTTATTTTCCACAGCCTGAAGTCTTTGCTTGTTAAATTCTCTCTCCATCTCCACCTCCTCCAGTCGGTCTCTGACTCGATCACTCTGGTGCTCCACTTCAGTCTTTATCTCCATCTGCATGGAAACAGCCTCTGCCAGTACAGCTTTGAAACCATCAGTCTGATTCTGCACTTCAGTCTTTGTCTCCATCAGCTTGGTAACAACTTCTGCTGGCAGATCTTTGAGACAATCAGTCTGATTCTCAGGTTCAGTCGTCGCCTCCATTTGTGTTACAGCCAGCTGATCCCGGTCTGGCCTTTGGGTCTGAGGGTCATGATAATTCCTGACATTTTTACTGATCATCTCTTTGATCTCACCTACAACAAAACAAAAGAGAAAAACAGGCTGTAAGGCTGACAAAAAGCCCCCTTGGGTATCAAACATTATGCACAATAGTCTAGAAAAACTATTTCTAGTTTGTATATCAAATACCTGTACAAAAACTATCATGGAAGAATGTTGACATTTTGATACCATGAATGATAAACACATGCTGCTTACAACTCTTGCCGTCCTTATGCCTGAAGTTTTTTTTTTAACAATTATTAAATTGCAGTCAAATTTCCCATGTCACTTATGGTGTGTGTGTGTGTGTGTGCTTTGGGAGGGGGTTGACTTACTCTTCAGTTTTTCCACAATATGATTAGCTATCATATAACTAAAAGCTAATTCAACCAGCAGCCCAGCAGAGATGATGTTGTGAAACACTGCAGAGATGTATAAGAGGAAACCAGCTGAAAAGATAACAAAACTGAGATAAACACTCGCTGTTATAGGCACTCTGTAGTAAAATCAAGAAGGAATCTAAAAACAAGCATAATTAAAACAGATTTCATCCATTTAAACTTAACCCACCTCCAAAGATGTGAATGAGGAGAATAATGATGATCTGACCATAGTTGGGTTGTATGAAGGCAAATTTAAGGAACAGAGCATCCTTTTGGTGGAGGACACTGGATTCCTGATCAGTAAAACACACTGTCAGTCAAATATACTCAGCGGATTATTTTGAAATCACTCCAGGGCAGAATAAAAACTCTGTGATGATACAGTAAAAAGCAGAAAGTGAGACCTGTCTGGTCATCTCATACCCTTTGAAGCCGAAGTTTATCCTCATCTATCTTATTTTCATGCTTCATCTTCTTAATCATCAGATTCTGCATTTTTCCTGCCTCCATCCTTATCTTCTGTAAATGTTCTTCAGGTAGTGAGTTTGTGTCATAATCTGTATGATGATGTTGCTGAGGGTAGTCTGGAACAGAGCAGAGGGGTATTTCACAAAACCAAGATTGGGGAAGAAGCTGGGATTTTCCAGTTAACCTGGATAATTAAGCTGTGATTTATAGTAGGGTCATTGGTAACGCTTCCTTTTACGGTACGATAATTACCATGTATTTACATGCTAATTACTAGGTAAGTACCATGTAATAAGGGGTAGTTACTGTAAAATTACCATGTAATTACAAGGTAACTATATAGGTAATTACCTTATACTTTTAAAGTAATTACCAAGTCAATTCCAGGCAAATACCAAGTACCTACCTGGTAATAAGTATTAATTACTGGGTAGTTATAATGTCATATATACTATTTTGTTAACTGCCAAGTACTTACTAGGTAATTACCATGCAATTTCTTAAGAAGTACCTGGTAACAGCCAGGTAATAAGAAGTAATTACACAGTAATTATTAAGTATTTATATGGTAACTATGTGATTAATTATTAGGTACTCACTAAGTAATTATTAAATTATTTCTTAACAACCACATATAATAATTCGTAATTACTGGGTGTTCCTTAAAGTAATTACACGGTAATTGCATAGTAATTAATAATGTACTTATTTCATGAGTACCAAGTAATTTTCTGACAACTACCAAGTAACTACAAGGTCATAAATAGCAATTACTGAGTAATTACTAAGTAACACATAGTAAAAACATTATTATTTACACTGTAAATACTTAGTAAATATATTATTGATTATATTTATTAAACAAACATTATTGATTGTATTTATTTTGTAACTTCACAGCAACTACCCTTTAATTGTACATGACGACTACCGAGGAAGGCTCTGTATTGTATTGGTAAATACACAGTAAGTACTGTAAAATTTAGAAAGAAATTATGACACTACCAGTTACTTTCCTATTGGCTACCAGGTGTAATTACCAAGAAATTATAAGTTTCTACTAGATACTTACCATGTAATTACTAGGACATGAAGAGTATTTACTACGTATTACTAGGTACTACTAGGTATGAACGCCATGTATTTCCCTAGCAGTCAATAGGTTTTTACTACTTACCTGGTAACTTCTTAGGATTTACCCAGTAACTTCAACATTTACCTGGTAATTACAGTTGAACTGTACTGTAAAAGGAAGTGCGAACGTTTCCATGCTATTACCTGGTAATTACATATTTGTTACTCAGGAACTACAAAAATACCTACATGGAAATTACATAGTTATTAAAGTGTGACTGTACTGTAAAAGGAAGTGAGGTCTGTTTCCATGTTAGTCCCTGGTAATTAGTCAGTATTTAGCCCTAAACTAGGAAACTGTCACATCACACAAGACACTTGGACCGAAAATGCTGCAAAACCAACCAGTGACAATGATACAGTGTCAGAGTACACTGATACAGATACAGAGTCTGAGTCTCCCCCCTGAACAGCACACTGTATCTGTCTGGACATAAGAGTTCCCATCAAAAACCACCATCACCAGCCATCAAAATAAATTAAGATGAATGCATGATTTTTACACTTCCTCACTCAAAACACCTCGCTGTGACACATATACAAAAACAAGTGAGCTGCCACAGATAAACGTTTTAATCCAATGGATTTCAAATTCTCATAAAACAATTTCAGAAACAGTGCAAATTTTGGTAACAGTTTATAAGTACACACTATTAAGCATTAATAAATATTGAATTCATCATTTATAAAGCATTTTTCTGACATGAATAGTTAGTAATAACACATTTGTACACGCAATTATAAATGCTTTACCCATCAATAATAAGCTTTGGAAAAAAATAATAATTGCAGCTTATCAGCATATTGTGACTGTGTAACATGAACAAGGGTAAACGTGGCCAAATCAAAACTAGCCAACACCAACTGTGCATCACAGAAAATTACAGTACACAAAATAAATTCAAGTAAACAATTTTGTATTTAAGTACACAAAATAAATCATTTAGTTATGTGTATATATATATATATATATATATATATATATATATATATATATATATATATATATATACATATATATATATGTGTGTGTGTATGCATGTATGTGTATATATATATATATATATGTATATGTATATATGTGTGTGTGTGTGTGTGTATATATATATGTATATATATATATATATATATATATATATATATATATATATATATATGAATATAAATAAAAGATGTTCTGCTAGTATCAAAAAAAAGTTCAGAAATATTTTGCTGTTATTTGGTGCTATTCTTAAGCCATTCACTGAGTAAAAATTCAAAAATAATAATTTAACCCCTAAAAAAAATACACTTAATACCTCATAAAATTATTATACAAATAAAAAATGTTGTGAAAAATCAAAAGACAATCTTCAAGAGTGTCCAACTTCAACAGTGAACTTTGATTCAACATTCAGCACTGTAGCCTACTTTGTTTTTAGGGGAAGCAGTTTCCCGTTAACCGTGAAGGCTTTAACTTTTTCAGCTATGTCTGTATCCTCCTGAATTGAAGTGGCACACTGTGTGGCAAACACACTGAGTTTCACCTGACTGTTATAGTTTTCAAGGAGTTCCTTGTATTTACTGGGAGCAGCAATGAACAGCTCTGCGATTGGAGAGCTGACAACAACAGTGTTCCGGTTCACCCCAACACTCTTGAAAGCAGCAGACATCGTCTTTCCTTGAATGAACAGCCGTAGAACTTCTTTGTAACAGGCCACCACCTGAGCAGAATTTTTGGCTGTAATTCAGAGGACAAAGAATTAGGGTTATCCAAAGTAAAAACAAAAATATGGTGGCACTTACACAAATTTCTTGTCACTTTCAATGAGGAGGCAGTACTTTCAAGAAAATAGAGCCCCAAGACCCTTTTCAGCATCGTGATTAAACCCAGGTATTGGCCTTGCCAACAGAACACAGAGGATATCCAGGATAGAATTGTGTTCGGAGGACAGAACTCTCAAATATTCAGAGCAAGAAACCTAAAAACAAGTTGAATGGGGTAATTGTTTCCTAAATAACTGCTTTATTTTCTGTGACAATCGAGATTTTTTGTGAACCATTATAAGATAATTTGAGTTACTATAGCATTTTTCTACAGGTAGGGATAATATGATTCATTGATCCTGAAAACCTACACCTTGCATTTGGAATCATACTGATATCATTGTTAGTTTGGCAGTTATTGAACAAAAACAGTCATTCACTAGTTATCTGGATCACCACCAAATTATAACAACCTCCTTAGGGAAGGTAAACAATTTAGCTACTTGGACAGCTCTGTTGCCATTTGGGCATATGAAATGCCAGTTCTTAGATTCATGCAATGCTATTATCTTAAACTATCCACAAAAGGTCTAAAGACAGCAACATCAGTACTTGTAGCTCAAGGAATAAGTTGACAAAACTACAGAAATATTGGAAAACCAACATGTTTTGACAGTTGCTGAGTGACATACAGAACGAAACTTTCAGACACAGCATTAATAAAATAAGGTGATCGTAGTTTGGGGAAATATAAGTATGCTTAATGTGGCAGGGTTGCTTTTCATATTCAGGATTATTTCCTGGTAAAAATCATGCATGATCTCATGCTATATGAGACTGAGGTACTGTGGCTGCAGTTAAATTTACCTTGGATCAGGTCTGTTATGATTGGTTGCTGTAACAGACTGCTTGGTGTTTATCTTGACAAAATATTTATAATATTAGAGCGAGAATGTGAATTAAAAAAATGAAAGTTATTTTTTGGTGACCTGAATATAGACTGGGGCTCAGCAGACTGCTCTGTAAAAGTCAAACTCAGACCTGCAGATGCATGTGGGTTATCCCAGATTATTAACTAGATTAAGGTTAACAGCGTGTGGCGCTGTGAGTTCTACAAGAGTCCTACATTAGTTCTACATACATGGATCAGATTTTTACTAATGTAGCTGAGTTATTCTCCAAAACGGTATCTATAACTGTAGGTTGTAATGATCACATTTTGGTTGCTGTTGTGAGAAAGGTGCAAGTGCCTAAGAGAAGACCAAAGGTATAATATAAAAAAATAAATAAATGTTCAACCGAGAATTATTTGTAGAAGACGTAAATTGGTTCACATAAAATGAGAACAAGATCCAGAGGTGGTACTGGTTAACTTAATAAAATGTTTATGTCAATAGTACAAAAAATTGCACCATAAAAGAAAAACACAATAAAAATGTAAGCACACCACGGTTAGATGATGACTTAAAGGAATGCATGCATAAGTGTAATCAAGCAAAATCAATAGATTTTATGTATGGTATAAAATCTGGCATATATACTGCATATTAAGGATTTGCTTGCTAAACCAAATAACAAGAAAAAACTATTTTGAATATGTATTTAGTGAGCAAAGTAATGGAGTGGTTGAAAAAACCTCTTTACCTCTCTTAGGTGTCTTTGTCTCCATTTTCTTTGACTTCTTGGCCTTTCTCTCTCTCCGCTTCTTCTTGTTCTTCTTCTTCTTGTCTTCCTCTGATGAGGATGATTCAAAGGAGGAGTCAGATGGAGCATCAGAGGAATATTCACTTGAGCTATCACAAGGGGAAGATGAAGGCAAGTCGACTGCCTGGGTGGAACTGCTGCCCCCCTTTTTAAGAGCTGTTAAAATAAATACAAACATTAGTCTAAGTGGCACAAAGAGGCATAAATATATATGTATATAAAGATAGATATATTGACTATATACTCAAGTGTCCAGAGATAAACTAACAAAGTAAGACCAAGGTGTACTTAAATGTGTGTTCATACTGTGTGTAGTAAATCTTACCTGCTGCCAACTGTTCTTTTAGATAGTCTCTTTCCTTGGTAAGCTCTTCAGCCTTCTGCTTTAGGACCTCTACCCTCAGCTGACACATCTCCAAATCCTGTGGTTGACTTTTGTCTTTCAGTTGTGCAGTAGGGGCAATGGAAACACCTTGAAAAACAAACAAACAAACAAACAAAAAACATTTTAAAATGTATTCAAAACATTCAGTACCAACAAAGGTTTTCATTCATCCCTGATCTCGGCTAGTCTGTTGTATCTGTAACTGATCCAGTGGATCTCCTGTATTTTGTTACATCATAATTTGAACATACACAACTTCTTTTTTTCCCTTTGTCTAATACTCTTAGACTAAGGGATTTAGCCATATTTACAGATCAACACTTTAATTGTAAAAATAAATCTGGAAATCTCTGTGATAAATTACAAAGCTTTACTATGCAGCAAATTTGTGAACATAGCAGCTTCTTGCATCATTTGGGATGTAATTAACAGAGACATTGGTTTATACTAACATCTAAGGTGTTGATTCAGCAGTTAAAACTGAGATTTAATGTCTGCAGAGAAACCCTTTCACCACTGTGTTTGTACCAGCCATTCAATGCAGGTGGAGACAAAACTGTTCTGGCATCACACAGTCAACACACTATCAGGCCTACCTGTATGACTATTTTTAGCCCAATTTGATGGCATTAATTAAAGACAAAATAATACAATAATATTTCAGAACTTAATGTCATGTATCTATTTTTGATCACCATACATACATGTAAATACTTATATAGGTCTGCCTGAAGCACTCAGAGCATGTGGTTTATTTTATGTAAAGCCCTTGTTCATTTATATTGCTGTAATTATCATAAAAATAATTCATAAATATAGATACATATTTTTGTAATATTTCCTAAAAAAGATTTTGTTTTTATTGAACAAACTGAACCAGAGTATAGTGAGGTGATGCTCTATGGTCTAACACCAGCCAGTATGATTAATGTATGTCAGTTTAAAAAAAAAAAAAAAACGTACTTACCACCTCTTATATCCACACCAACAATCTTTTTGGCCTGCGTTCGCACAAATCAAAGCGCTCGGCATGATATTGTCGACATTCAAGCTTCTTCCAGGAAATGTGACGTCTGCTTCCGCCTGCAGTTACCTGCGACGACACGTTGATGACGCAGAAGAAGCATGTTCGCCCCACGCTGATGACGTATTCAGAGCGGGATTGTAGTTCTTCAGTGAATCAGAGCGGTTCAGTGATAATGAGCGGATTCACTCGACTAAAACAACTGAGTAAGAAAGAAATATCAAAAAGAAATGCCCTGAAGCTAATGATGTGGCTACAGAGGAGGAGACTGCTTCAAAGAAGAGCTAAATGCAGAATTTGCCATACGGACATGAAACTGAAGAGAAGTAGGACGAACAGTGGAGACAGATATGCACGGTAAGACACAATGATAGATATAGGAAAATTGAACAAATGTGCAGTTATTTGTTGATTTATGTGCATGTTTGGGTCGGATTAATATGAGATGTAGTGTTGCAGGATTAAATAATTACATGAAGTTTGTTTAATGAGCAATTTAGCAATTTTATTAATGGAATAAGAGATAAACAGTAATATGTATATATATATATATATATATATATATATATATATAGCCCTATATATATAGTTATATAAAGGCTATATATATATATGTATACATACAGTATATGAAATTAGAATATTGCATAATTGTAATTAATCCTTAACTTCCTAATGTGAACAAACAGGTAGAAGAACAAAAACTGTGTCTTTAATTCATTAAACACTCGACCATATCAATGAATAGCCATTTCAAAAAGCAGCAACCTGAGAGGAGTAAATTACTTATTACCAAACATTTAGAACAGGTCAAATCAGTTACCCCTAAAAAAAGCAAAATGTTCATGAAGGTCTACAGCTTTACTGTGTAATTTTATAGTGATGAAATTGACACATACACACACATTAAATATGAAACAAAAAGTCTAAGCAAATAATCCTTGTGACAAACTACAATCTAACACATATTTTTGTGTTGTGCGGATTATTTTAACATTTTATGGTAGCCTGATAATGCCATCTTGATTATATTTATTGTTTATTATTGCTACCTAAACCTGTGTGCCAGTGTGTGTCCTACTTACAGTCTGTTCCTATTCTTTTTAAAAGGACTGGTCGCCAAATACCACATAAAGGACAGGAAAAACAAATTTCAGTAAGGCACACATCCATCTTCAGTCACTCAAACGTCTCTCTCAGTAACGATGCACTTCATGTACAGGTGGGTAATAATAATAATAATAATAATAACAATAATAATAGTATAAACATTAAAGCCATTTTCATTTTCAGCACAAAAGAAATGTATGTTAATTCAATTGTGAATTTAAATAAGTTTCAAGGAGAGTTGAGAAAGTTGTTGTACATAGAATGTGTAAATTCAGGTTTTTTATGTTTGTTTATGCCTCAGTCTGGGAGAGGAAGAATGACCGGTGGGTGGACAAGAAAGAAGTGGGTCTCTGGGATGTTGGGTGTGAGGCATCATCAAGGACGAAGAAAACCCATCCAGCGCCTTGTGAAGAGACGATCTTGAAGACATCTGATTCCTTTAATTGTTCATCACGTGAGGCCTAGATCTTCAGTTATCAGTGACGAATGGTGTGCTTATCGGGTGCTCTCTGGACTAGGATACAACCATCACACTGTTAACCACAGGAGGTGGTAGATCCCCAAGCTGGTGCCCACACGAAGCATCTTAAGAGGGCCTGAAGATCCTACAAGGAGCAGATCTGGAGGGGAAACCGCACTGACAGTTTGCTCTCTGACCACCTTTCACTGATTGAATGGAATGAGTGGCTCGCAAAGAATCACCCTGATGGTGCTTTTGGCAGACTAATTTATAACATTTCCAAAAAGTACATGTAATTTGCAGTCACTGTTACCAATGCAGGAACCTTCTTTTGAAGGTGATAGTGAGGTAATCACTGCAGTTTGTTTTTGTCGTGTCTTTAAAATTACATTGCCAGGATTATTTTCTCTGCTGTTGATTGTTTTGTCTGGCTGAACAATTTTGTCAGAGAAAGGGTTTAGAAAAACAGTAAGTGACAGTGAAATATCTTTGAACTTTTATATTTGATACTAGAAGAACAAATATAAATATTTGTGTGTGTGTGTGAATATATATATGTATAAACACACACACACACACACACACATATATATATATATGTATATATATATAAAATATATGTAAATTTATATAGATATATATCTATCTATCTATATCTATATCTATATATATCTATATCTATCCATATATATATACATTATATATATATGTATATGTATATATATATACATATATGCATATATATATAGATATACATATAAAACTATGTGATTTATTTTGTGTACTTAAATACAAAATTGTTTACATGAATATATTTTGTGTACCGTAATTTTCTGTGATCTTGTTGGTGTTGGCAAGTTTTGATTTGGCCATGTTTACCCTTGTTCATGTTACACAGTCACAAGTATGCTGATAAGCTGCAATTATTATTTTTTCCAAAGCTTATTATTGATGGGTAAAGCATTTATAATTGCGTGTACAAATGTGTTATTACTAACTATTCATGTCAGAAAAATGCTTTATAAATGATGAATTCAATATTTATTAATGCTTAACTGATGCTTAATAGTGTGTACTTATAAACTGTTACCAAAATTTGCACTGTTTCTGAAATTGTTTTATGAGAATTTGAAATCCATTGGATTAAAACGTTTATCTTTGGCAGCTCACTTGTTTCTGTATATGTGTCACAGCGAGGTGTTTTGAGTGAGGAAGTGTAAAAATCATGCATTCATCTTAATTTATTTTGATGGCTGGTGATGGTGGTTTTTGATGGGAACTCTTATCTCCTGACAGATACAGTGTGCTGTTCAGGGGGGAGACTCAGACTCTGTATCTGTATCAGTGTACTCTGACACTGTATCATAGTCACTGGTCAGTTTTGCAGCATTTTCGGTCCAAGTGTCTTGTGTGATGTGACAGTTTCCTAGTTTAGGGCTAAATACTGACCAATTACCAGGGACTAACATGGAAACAGACCTCACTTCCTTTTACAGTACAGTCACACTTTAATAACTATGTAATTTCCATCTAGGTATTTTTGTAGTTCCTGAGTAACAAATAAGTAATTACCAGGTAATAGCATGGAAACGTTCTCACTTCCTTTTGCAGTACAGTTCAACTGTAATTACCAGGTAAATGTTGAAGTTACTGGGTAAATCCTAAGAAGTTACCAGGTAAGTAGTAAAAACCTATTGACTGCTAGGGAAATACATGGCGTTAATACCTAGTAGTACCTAGTAAGTAAATACTCTTCATGTCCTAGTAATTACATGGTAAGTATCTAGTAGAAACTTATAATTTCTTGGTAATTACACCTGGTAGCCAATAGGAAAGTAACTGGTAGTGTCATAATTTCTTTCTAAATTTTACAGTACTTACTGTGTATTTACCAATACAATACATAGCCTTCCTCGGTAGTCGTCATGTACAATTAAAGGGTAGTTGCTGTGAAGTTACAAAATAAATACAATCAATAATGTTTGTTTAATAAATATAATCAATAATATATTTACTAAGTATTTACAGTGTAAATAATAAGGTTTTTACCATGTGTTACTTAGTAATTACTCAGTAATTGCTATTATTGACCTTGTAGTTACTTGGTAGTTGTCAGAAAATTACTTGGTACTCATAAAATAAGTACATTATTAATTACTATGCAATTACCGTGTAATTACTTTAAGGAACACCCAGTAATTACGAATTATTATATGTGGTTGTTAAGAAATAATTTAATAATTACTTAGTGAGTACCTAATAATTAATCACATAGTTACCATATAAATACTTAATAATTACTGTGTAATTACTTCTTATTACCTGGCTGTTACCAGGTACTTCTTAAGAAATTGCATAGTAATTACCTAGTAAGTACTTGGCAGTTAACAAAATAGTATATATGACATTATAACTACCCAGTAATTAATACTTATTACCAGGTAGGTACTTGGTATTTGCCTGGAATTGACTTGGTAATTACTTTAAAAGTATAAGGTAATTACCTATATAGTTACCTTGTAATTACATGGTAATTTTACAGTAACTACCTCTTATTACATGGTACTTACCTAGTAATTAGCATGTAAATACATGGTAATTATCGTACCGTAAAAGGAAGCGTTACCGGGTCATTTTGGAGTGAAACGTGACCGCGGTGAGCGAAGGTCCGTTTCTCAATGGATTTGTCATCTAGGAGGGCTAAAAAACAAATTTAGCTGGGGTGTATTTTTTAAAATGGTGGGGGAAAATTTTTAGAGGTCAAAATCCAAAATGACTCGTGAAAATGATCTTTTTTAAGGCCCGACCTACAATGATGGACAATACATGTTTTCAGACCTTATTTTTGTTAAGAAATACATATTTATTAGTTACATGATGATTTGACCTTATTTTAACCTTCAAATTCAAGATGGCTGCCACTTCTGGTGTTCTTTGGGGGGAGTTTTTGCCATTTTGGGGGAATTTTTTTCAGTATTGTTACAGTCTCTTTAAGTTTATAATGGAAGCTCTGCCCATGATGAACTGAATAATATACAGTTAAAGTTCACAGAAATAACATCTGAAGCCATTAAAGTAGATGTTTATGTGTAAACAACACTTGTTGATTTCCCATTAAAATGGTCGATGCTGCTATGACTTTTCAGCTCTGTATCACAAATTTTTTGGCCTTAGTAAATTCTTTTGCAGTTTCAGACTCATGGAAATGAATAGATTGCTTTATTTCGCTCCCATTTAAATGAATTGAGATTTACCATCACCATGGAAACCACTGGAACAAAGACATACGTGTGATGTCACAAGGAAAATGTTTTGGTCGTTTTCGAATTCGCCTACTACATACTGTTTATGAAAGTAGTATGTAGTAGGCACTGCATACTGCCTTCTACATTTGAATGTAGTCTATAGTATTACTGTTCTGTTAGGTTTATTTTGTAGTAAGATTCGCTGGCTTCCAGTTCAAGCAAAGCAGATGTAGGCTACAGCTGATTTCTTTCCAAACTTAATTTTAATTGTACAAAACAAACCATGAGTAGTTTGGTAAACTCTCCAACTGGCATAGCTCCTAAAACAGGGGTTGGTAATTTTGGAAAACTAGCATGAATTAAAAAACTAGCATCTCCTCAGGACTCTGTGTAGCTCCTCCCACCCTTCCTCCAAAATGACAAGTTCCATGACAAGTCTCCCGTATTTTATGTATTTTATCCTCTTTCCCGCCGTCGTCCTGTATCAGTATTCTGCTGTAAATCTCCCGTGTGATGATATAAACTAAAAACATTCCTCTGCCTTTCCAAACTGAACTCTGTCTCTAGCCTGAAGGGGGCGGTAATGCTCCAAAATGATGGATGCCAACCGCCGTTAAAATCAAAGAAGAAGAAATGGCCTGGTGAGAACGTCCACCTGCAGTAGCCTGGGTGGCATCTGTCGTGAGACTAGAGCAGCAGAACAAACCAAGAAAAACAAAGAGTTTATTTTAGATTTCTGTACACCCGTCTTAAAATGTGGGGGATACTGGAGCTTGGTTGGGGTTGTGGAATGGCTCACAGCGGACTTCTCTTATTTCCAAAGACAAAGCTTGAAAGGTAAGCATTGTCCCGCAAACTCTGATCCCTCTCAGCTCAGCTACACGCACTGAGTCTGTGCATGCCGGGAATATGTATGTGCGGCAGGCGGGCAGAATGGCGATGGGATTTGATTGGTTTAAAAATTGGTGACATGACATGATTATTGGTTGGTGTTTTCCCTGTTTTACTCCTGCTGTAGATAGCGGATATTTTTCGCTCTGTTTTAAGAACACATTATGAATTGATTGCCAATGGGTCTTCAGACCATTTTAACCAGTTTTACAAAAAGTGTATCTAAATCAGATTACCAACCTCAGCTTTAAGGTTTACTGAGGTACTCAAGCTCCCTTACCACGACAAGGTGAACAGTCGAAAGGGAGGTTTTTTTATTTTATTTATTTGTTTTTTATTTGTTTTTTTCCAGAAATACTGAAAGATAAAAATGTGATGAATACAAATAAATAGATAGAGAAACGAAAAACACGACTGGTACAGTATAACTACCGTGCTTAAAAATAGCACTTTAAAACAATAACTAATTAATTAGTAGTCAATTTGGAGGCAACAGCTTCTCCTTCGAGCTGACATCGCAAATGAACCATGTAATGTCGAACTGAAAAAGTTATTGTTTGAATAGGGTGGAGAGAAGAAAACATGTTACATTGAGAAGGGATGAATATAAAGTAAGGTAAACAGGATGATATAACAAAACTTTTAGTTGATTAATATTGAGAACCCAAGAGACAGAATCACTGTTCTTCACCAGGATCGGTTGATTCTCCACACTGACTCCCTTCACCATCACCGCTACTCTCATTAGAGCAGTCATGTGAGCTGCTGGGGCAAGGGGGGAGGGTATATCGTACTGGCCGGCACTTTCCATTTCCCTACTGATTCGGGAAAAAATTCACAGTATGCATCGGACCAGTCTGCTTTGCCTACTGTTACCCACAATGCAAAGCGCCTGAACTGAAAATGACTGAGAGCAAAGCTTCAACAACCTGAGCAGCAATACAAATATAAGAGCCACTACTTGTTATCTTTACCTTCTCAACACGCAATAGTGTGTAATAACATGTAAAAAGGTCTGTTGTTGTTTTTCCATTGACGGTTAGTAATGGCCGTAATGCGGCATTATTAGTGTAAACCACTGACAAGTACAGTATGACATTTTACTGTTACGTTCTGTATTTTTCCTCAGTATTTCCACCGCCTTAAATTTTCCTGCTTCTCATTCTCAATACAGTATTGTGTATGTGATGTTTATCCTTGATATGTTTTTTTATGTTTTTTTTCAAGTGGTTCTAATATGCCATTGTATGCTGTGAAATACTAAGTTATTCCTCTCCGAAATAATAAGTATTCCCCAACACTGACTGTTTCAGATAAAATGCTGCTTCGGGCAATATCTTTGCAGATTCAAAACTGAAATGTCAACATGTAGGCTACTCATGGTTTGTTTTGTACAATTAAAATTAAATTTGGAAAGAAATCAGCTGTAGCCTGGTTCCTTGAACTGGAAACCAGCGAATCTTACTACAAAATAAACCTAACAGAACAGTAATACTATAGACTACATTCAAATGTAGAAGGCAGTATGCAGTGCCTACTACATACTACTTTCATAAGCAGTATGTAGTAGGCGAATTCGAAAACGACCAAAACATTTTCCTTGTGACATCACACGTATGTCTTTGTTCCAGTGGTTTCCATGGTGATGGTAAATCTCAATTCATTTAAATGGGAGCGAAATAAAGCAATCTATTCATTTCCATGAGTCTGAAACTGCAAAAGAATTTACTAAGGCCAAAAAAATTGTGATACAGACCCGAAAAGTCATAGCAGCATCGACCATTTCTGTGAACTTTAACTTTATATTATTCAATTCATCATGGGCAGAGCTTCCATTATAAACTTAAAGAGACTGTAACAATACTGAAAAAAATTCCCCCAAAATGGCAAAAACTCCCCCCAAAAACCACCAGAAGTGGCAGCCATCTTGAATTTGAAGTTTAAAATAAGGTCAAATCATCATGTAACTAATAAATATGTATTTCTTAACAAAAATAAGGTTTGAAAACATGTATTGTCCATTATTGTAGGTCGGGCCTTAAAAAAGATCATTTTCACAACAGTCATTTTGGATTTTGACCTCTAAAAAATTTACCCCACCATTTTAAAAAATACACCCCAGCTAAATTTGTTTTTTAGCCCTCCTAGATGACAAATCCATTGAGAAACGGACCTTCGCTCACCGCGGTCATGTTTCGCTCCAAAATGACCCTACTATTAGTTTCATGAAAGTGGAGGTACAAAAGTTATCATGAAGATTTATTCTGTGCAGCGAGCCTGCTCCTGACCAGGCTAACAGTCAAGCTTAACTAATCCTGCTGTTCAGTCAGCACATCTCTCCTATGAATTTAGTATGTTCCCTACAGTTATAATGACTTTAAGAAGTCATGTAAATAATGCATTAAATAAAAAAAAAAAATCTTTTGGAGAACTCGGTGACAACTAAAATTGAGGACATACAAGAAAAAAATAATTTAACCAAAAGCGAACATTAATCCCATGAGTAACTTAAAAAATGATTCAACATTCCATATTTCTGTGTATTTTTAAGGTATTTTTCCGAATTAATATAAATTAGTTGTGATGTCCTTTAAAGGTCCAGTGTGTATTATTAAATGCTAAATGAAAAAAAATATAAAATAACAGACTTGGTAAAAATTGAATATATTATTTAAAATTATATTAAAAGTAGTTTCTAATCAGCCTTAAATAATGAATGTTTTGTTTTCGTTACCTTAGAAAAAGTCATTTATATCAATCTAGGAGAGAATTAAGCCCGTTTATAGAGGCCTCCATCTTGCGTCGCCATCTTTTCTACCGTAACCCAGAACGGACAAAAATACGCTTTCGCGTTTTTTTTCGATGCCTGCCGGAAATGCACAGTTGTGAAACAGACGAAGAAGAAGAGAGTGATTACCAAGCAGCTGTGCTAATACAAACAAACATGGAGGACCACACGTACAATTTACCATCAGTGGAGCATGAATCTTTGTCAAAGAAACGAAAACGGGATGAAGCCAAATGCAATCGGGACAGGATGAGACATAAAAAACAGGGTCAACATCGGCGCTGCCTTTCCCAGATGGAAGTCCCTGAAGGATAAGTTTGCAGACAGACGCAGAAGTTGCCTGTTTTTTGCTGGACAGGTAAGACTAAATGTCGAATTGTAATCTTATATGGAGCTGAATTTATTTGTTTACTTTCGGGAGAAGTCGGGGTAAGACACAGAGAATGTATCTGCTATGAGAGGCTTATTTCACGGCCACAAGCAATTTTCTGTGGACAGAAAACATAGGCTGATAACTAAGCTATATAGTGCTGTTGATGAGACAAATATAAAGATTTTCACCGTACTCCTTAATTTTATTGTTTGCTCCTAATTTGTCATTTAGTAGCACATGTACACATTGGTAAGGTGTACTTTTTAGGATACTTCGGTCTCGGGAAAGCCTCTGTGTCATTTCTCAGACCAAACGGCATCAGAAAACCCCCCTCAATAAAACCTCCATCGGTTAATATTTAATAATATTTTATAATTTAGAATTTAGAAGAAAAAAAACAGGTTATGCAGTGAGACAAATATATGATTTTCAAAAGTTTCAAATCTTTGAAAGATGATACACAAATATTTTTAAATGCTTTAAATGGTTCAAAAGCCAGAATTTTATTTGAAGTATACAGTATAATACACCATTTATTCTCTTATTTCATCTGAGGAGTGTTTTCTTCACTCCTTGGAACTTATTTATGTTTTCAATCAATATTAATTACAGTCCAATGAAATAAAACAGCCTTGGGAAAGGCTTTGGTCTGCACTAATTAAATAAAAGAGGAAACCAACCAAACAACTGTGGTTCTGTACAAATCAACTATGCAAAGAGCAAACAAGTTATCTGAGGACGTGACAAGGGGGTAGAGATAAATCAGTCTGGAAAGGGCTATAAGATCATCTCTAAAAGATTCCAGCTCCATCATTCCACTGTAAGACAAACAATTTACAAATGAAAGGGACAAAGGTGAAAACGTCTACAATCAGACAAAAATTGAATAGCCACGACATTTATGGGAGAGTTGCTAGAAGGAAGCCTATGCTCTTAAAGAAGGACAGAGCTACCTGTCTCAATGTCACCAGAAAACACATTGAAAAACCAGAGGCCTTCTGAAAGTCAGATTTGAAGAAAAGAACCTCCTCCCAATAGTGAAGCATGGTGGTGGAAATGTGATGGTCTGGGGCTGCTTTTCTGCTACTGGACCTGGATGATTCCATGTTATCCAAGGAATCATGAATTCTCAGACACATCAACAAATTCTTGAACAGAATCTCCTGGCATCAGTCAGGGAGTTTAACCTGGGGCGAAAATAACTTAACCTCTTAAACCCTAAGCATTTTTTGAGGAAAAAACACCTAAAAAGACATACCTAACTTAAATGGGGAATTACAACACTTTACTAAAGGTTATATGCATGTTCTTGGTAACTTTAGACATCTAGGGAATTCAGAGAATGTGTTCCAAGTGTCAGAAATCTTGTGTCTGTCATTATGCCTGAATAAATTGGAATAAATCAGAGGAAAAATAACGTTTTTTTACTCTCGCCAAAATGTTTTTTTTTTGACTGAGGAAAACATTATGCCAGCATTGATTCCATGCATCCAGATGCCATTGATTAGCTTCATCCACTCCTTGACTACAAATGTACCAAATTTGATAGAATTTGGACAAACAGTAAAGCCTACATGAATGTTTTTGTAAGGATATACCCAGGCGAGAACTCAGTTTGGCACAATTTGGCACACTTTGGCACACTTTTGTGCCAAATTGATTATTTTCTACCTTTGATGAAAACTGGCTCTAAATTACAATTCATTTCTATTTGACTAGGCTACTACTAACTGTTGGAGCTTTTGGATATGAAATTTACCTTGTTTCTCATCGTCTTTTTTTTTTTTTACAATGTACCCATTATATATGTCAATATGGACAGAATAATGAAAAATAACAGGAAGTTATCTTTTTTGGCTCCACAGGGAGTATATTTATTTTTAAAAAAGTGCAAAATAAGATCAAACAACCATTCTGTGCAAAAAAATGTAAAATAAAAAGAGTGCATCAAATATAACATAAAAAAAAACAATATATAGTAATATAAAACCCAGCAAACACAATTATAGGAAATTAAATATGTGTAAGGAGTGCAAAAAAATCAACTATTTACAATGTGCAATAAGGTTGATGGAATGACTTTCCAGCAGCAGTTCCTTTGGTAAACAAAATGTGACAAAAAATAAATAAGATATAAATTGCTCAATGTTATTGTGAAGGAATGAAATGTGCAAGTGAACAACAGCACAACAAACAATATAAGAGTAAGTAAAAAATGCAACAAATTGAACTATTTACTATGTGCAATAAGGTTGATGGATTGACTTTCCAGCAGCAGTGCTTTTGGTAAACAAAATGTGACAATAAATAAATAAAATATAAATTGATCAATGGTATTGTGAAGGAAGGAAATGTGTAAGTGAACAACAGCACAACAAAACAACAAACAATATAAGAGTAAGTAAAAAAGTGCAACAAATTGAACTATTTACAATGTGCAATAAGGTTGATGGATTGACTTTCCAGCAGCAGTTCCTTTGGTAAACAAAATGTGACAAAAAATAAATAAAATATAAATCGATCAATGTTATTGTGAAGAAATGGAATGTGCAAGTAAACAAAAACACAACAAATCAACAATATAAGAGTACGTAAAAAAGTGCAAACAATTGAACTATTTACAATGGGTTTTCAAGGAAAGAGAGGGATGGCTTGAATAGGGATGGGAATCAAAAACCAATTCCAGCTGAGAATCGTTAACAGCTCCATCAAAGAATCAATATCATTAATCTTTTTGCTTATCAATTCCCTTATCAATTCCATTCAGTTGACAGGGTTCAGAAGCATCAGAATTGTGGCTTAATTTTAATTACACCGACTGCGCAACCTGAAGTGAGTGGAAACACCAGCAACTTGCAGAAGCAGTTATCTATACAGTGATGTATGTTTGGCATTGTTGCCACTGAAAATCAGACCATTTGCCCACATGCAAAATTTGCTCGAATCAAAGAAGTCAAAGAATTGAATCGGTTAGCAGGATCGTTAACCGCATTGGTATTGATAAAATCTTATCAATTCCCATCCCTAGGCTTGAAGGAATTGCTTTGTGGAATATCACAAAAAGTATTTACTTTTGGTGATATTCCACAAAGCAATTCCTTCCAGGAACAAGGCAAAGTGACACGTTGCACTTGGAACAATAAACTGGTGTCTTCATGTCCTTTGCCTTGTAGCCCTGCATCTGCTTGGCCTTCTCTTTTTCTTTGGCCGCACAGACAACACATTTCCTCCCCTGCTGCGTGCCATCCTCCCCCCTGAACATAGGCATGCAGGGTGTGCTGACAGTAGGGCCAGGGTTGGCTGCTGCAGCCATAGCTGTAGCCTGCTCCACCATTTGCCGCATCAAAACCTCTCTAAACTTTTTGTGTGACAAGGGGGTCTTGTTTTGGTAGGTGTTCACTGCTTTGTGGAGGATGTAACTGTTCACCACAGCAATATCAATGAAGTGGTAAAAAAATGTTTTATACCACCTCATTGTCATGCTGTGGACAGAATAGTAGTGAATGAGGGCGTCTGAGAGGTCCACGCCACCCATGTTCACATTGTAATCCCTGCATGCATCAGGGACATCAACAGAACCCCTGTGCCAGCATCCACCAGGTCCCTTCACCCTCCTCTGTACAGTGGCCCCGCTGTAAGCCTTGTGGATGGTGCTGCAGATGTTGACGATTTTTGTGTCCATCCAACGTGCAAAGAGGAGGTTGCCCTTTCTTATCCACCTCATGTCTCCCCTCTCAGGTTTCTTAGGGAGGTCATTCTTTGTTGTTCTTGGAAATCCCTCCCTATTGGTACGGATGGTGCCACAAGCTGCAGTATGATGTTCAAGTAATTTTGTGAAAAGATTTGGACTGGTGTAAAAGTTATCAACGTAAAGATGATAGCCTTTCCCAAGGAGGTCAAACTTCATTAGGTCCATGACGGATGTGACGCTGAGGCCACCCTCCTTCTGTCCCCTCTGTTTGACCTTGTTATCATCTTTACCTTGATAAATAAAAAAATCTGAGGTAAAGCCTGTTTTAGAGTCCGCCAAAACAAATAATTTGTAGCCGAATTTGGTTGGCTTATCCCTCATGTATTGTCTAAATCCAATTCTTGCTTTGCTGGCCACCATCCGCTCATCAATAGTTATGGCCTGGTACGGCTGAAAAAGGGAGTTACAGGCGTTCAAAATCTCACCATAGAGAGGCTTGATTTTGAACAGCCTGTCAAACAGAGGTGTTCCCTTTTTCCTTTCGTTCTCTTCATCCTCTGTAACATCAGAGAGATGAAGAGACCAAAAGATGGCCTCAAATTTGTCCCTCGTCATGCTGCTCTTGGGAAAGACAAATTGGTATGGCCAGTTCATCCGCCAATAGTCAGTCCTAGAGTGCACACGTACCAGGCCAAAGAACAACACTATTGACAAGAAAATATAAAATGAGTCACCTGAGAGGGGAGACCACCTATACTTTGCACCTTGCACCAAACGGCGTGCAGCATTTGCATTTGTGTTTCTAATTATTGTGTTGGTGGTACTACAAGAAAAGAATAGTTTGAAGAGGCTGAGCGGGGACCACTGTACCGTGGGGTCAATCCTGGGTCCAGGTGGATGCTTTGGCTGAAATTTTGGAGTTGGAGGCTCAACATCTGGCTCTTCTTTTGTGTGCCATCTCTCTTGCTGAGCCTCCAAATCCACAGAAGCCAGTCTTGGCCGCTTGCTGGCTTGCCGACCACGACCACGACCACGACCACGACCACGACCACGACCACGACCACGACCACGGCCACGGGCTCCATTTGACAGGCCAGGGTCAGGGGAAGAGGACTCAGAACTCGAAGATGAAGAGGTTTTCCTCTGGTGCCTTGGTGGAATGTACTCCTCATCTTCGTCTCCCTCCTCACTGTTGCATGAAAGGAGTGCAGATGTTGAAATTAACATATTTAGAAGACTGATTATTCACATCAATTTCTACTCAGAATAAGACATATAAATTAGGGCTGGGCAATATATCAATTAAATCAATTAATTCAAATAATTTTCCGCAGAAGATTAAAAATTTAAACGAGATTTTTTTCATTCACTAACTTAAATTGTAAGCCGTTGCAAAATTTTAAAAAATATAAACACTTAAATTTTAAAGTTTTCATGATGGTGGCCTTGTCAGGTTTTGCACAGGCACTTTTAATTGCTTGTATTTATTTTTTTTTAATTAGATTAAATATTGACCAGAAAGAAACATGTTAACAAGCTGTAAAAATCTCTCAGCTTTCAGTGTTTATGTGGGAAAACCTGCCTGTGTTAGAACTACACAATCAACATTTAATGACACACTTTAATTTTAAGAGGGAAATTCAGATTATTTAGGAATATATTTGGACAGCATTAAGGCAGAACTTGATTCATGTCATTTTGTGTCACTTGGAGTGTTTTTTGTTTGAGAGAAAAAAAATCGATTAAAATTGAAAATCGTGTTTTGTGGGGAAAAATCAAGGATTTTATTTTTAGGCCATATCGCCCAGCCCTAATATAAATACGTAATTGATGCAGTGAATAGCGTATTATTATTCATTATAGAAACCAAAACCATACAATAGATCAGTACAACACCTCGATATAAGCGGTGACACCTCTCTTGCAGGCAAGGGTGGGGGTGGGGTGACTGGTGCAGGGAGTGCTTGAGGTGGACATGGACTTGGACAGTCCTCACTTTCCTCTGCATGGTGGCTAAGAGAGAGTGAAAAAATTACTATGTAGGACAAAAATAAATAATAACATTTGTACATTTCAACAAAGGATGCAAAAGTTGTGTTTATATGTAGCCATGACCTCTACAATAATTTGTTTGCATTTGTATTTACTTCACATGGGGTTTCTTTTTCCATAAAAAACAACATGAAAACAATATCTGAAAACAAAGTCAGCCCAAAATAAACAACTATAGTAAAACTGCAATACTCAATACTATTGAATTGCCACACTTACTCCTGTGTTTACTATTAATACTACTACTACTGTGTTTGCTGTAATTACTACCGCGTTTACTGTGATAACTACCGTGTTTACTGTGATTACTACAGTGTTTTCTATGACTACTACCGTGTTTTCTATGACTACTACCGTGTTTTCTATGACAACTACCGTGTTTTCTACGACTACTACCGTGTTTTCTATGATTACTCCCGTGTTTTCTATGATTACTACTGTGACTACTGAGACTACCACTGTGTTTACTAAAACAACGACTGTGTTTACTGCTGTGTTTACGGGTTTCTGACAAACCTGGGGGTTTGGTGTTCTATGAAAATAAAGATTTACACAACACTGAGCTTAAATAGATAAATGCAACTAGCGGTACTTACTCGTAAAGTTGAGCCTCCTCCGCGGAGCTGGCGCCATCACTGCTGTCGGAGTCTGACGAGTCCTCAAAGTCCACATCTGATCCCCGCTGTATCTCAAAGAGAATCTCCGCCATATCCCTCTTCGAGTTGTAAAGCTTCCTTTTCATTGTCGAAAGTTGTTTTTGTTGTCAGAGGCAGAAAAAGTTCGGAGATCTTGACTGTGACGGGTGCAGTGCTGCGGTCTCCCTGGGTCAGTGAGGCGCTGTGTGAAAAAAAAAGCCCGCGAGAGGCCACCAGAGGCCGCGAGAGCGCATAATTTACGCGGACTTTACGCTCAACTTTTTACGTAGCTGGGATTTGTAGTCCTGTGAATGTTATATGTCAGTCGATTCAGTAGCTTCTCCTCTTTCAAAAGACTACAAACATGGCCACATAGAGCCATTTTCCGCTACACTGTAAAGCTTCGATTCTGTCGTGGTAGCAAGATTTAAATGTGCCGATTTTCTACCAAAACAGATGAAAATCATCATAAAAAGACAATGTTTGCACTAAAATAAACACCCGACTATGTTTTGTTAACATTAGAGTCTAAACTTTGATCGAGAATTGAAAGTTAACTCCACCGTCAAATTTTAGTATATTTTTTACAGTGTTGAATCACGTGCAGCATTTTCTCGGCCCGGCGGCGGGCCGACCGGGTCTAACAGGTTAAGCGACAAGACAATGACCCCAAGTATTCCCCAAAATTACAAAGAAATGGCTCAAGCAAGATAGGATTCATACCCTGTATTGGCCCAGAAGAAGCTTGGACCTTTATCCTACTGAAATGTGGTGAAACCTGCAGAAGTTGGGACATACAGTGCCAGATATCCCTCAGAAACTCTCTCAAGGCTAAGTTCCGGGAAGATGAGTGGGCAAAAATCCCCATGAGCAGATGCAAGTAACTGGTAAGTGGTTACAGATGTTTGGATGAAGCGATGGCCGTAAAAGGAGGAGCCACATGTTACTAATACAAGAGTTCACATACTTTTGCACATGTTAAATTTTCAGTTTTTGAGAAATAAACCTCCCTAGTTGAATTAAAAATGAAATATATATCTCTTTGTTTGTGTGTGTCAGAGAGAGAGAGAGAGATTATAAGCTTATGCATATAAATGCACACATTTGCGAAGTCATGAAACTCCTAAAATTGTGATAATTAGGGTGCCTCTTTTCTTCCTATCATTATAGGCTGTATTTAAATTTAAACTAATGTATGTTCTTTTATGTTTCCTTTGTTCTTTTCAAAGACTTATATGTATGGATTTGCGATGTAAAAACTCTGACTGGTTGGTGGATGTATATTTTAGGCTGCTCAGTCATTCAGGAGGTTGGATTTTATCTGCCATGCTTTCTCGCTCCTTTATTGCTTTGTTAAGTAAATTTGATTTGTTTGACTTCCTGATAAGTGTCCATCTGAAGCTGTTTTTCATTTTGGGGCAAAGCATGTGTCTATCCTGTTTTGATCAGTATCTGTGATTTACCTTGTGGTCTTTTGAAGAAAGCCATTAAGGTGCAGTTATCTGAAATAGATTCATCTGTCTGACCAACCTGCTCCTTCTCAGCCTGGATTGACTTCCATGAAACACATTAAGCCATTGTGCTCAGAAGGGACTTGGTCAAGTCTGGCTTTAGTTGCTTGTCCTGAATGTCTTAATTCCACTTTGGTGAAAAACCCCTCAGGACACGAAGCAACAGTGGAAATAATATATGAGAAAATCAAATATTTCTAAAACAAAAATAAATAAAAAAATAAGTATCAATGCATGATACTAATTTATGATATTGAACTTGTCATACAATAGTATGAGATTTTGGTTATAATCAATAAATATAGAAATGTATGCCTACATTTCTGGGCTATGTTCATTGATGTGTATTAGTCAAAAATTATAAATTGTAATATTGGGTAAATGTACCATAATTCTCTAACTTGTATTTTTTTTAAACAAAAGGACTTGGTAAAAAGAAAATGAACATTTCATTCTAAGGAATTATTTCTCTGACTTAAATTACTTCAGATCTTTCATCGATCAATTCATCAATCAAACAAGTAATTACATTGATTGGGGATGTGTATTGGCATGAATCTGCAAATAACAATGTACTAAGTAGGACAATTATATTTAAGCATGTCAATTTTAGCATGTAAGATATCAACAACCTAAAAGGGGGACCTTACATTGTAATCACAAAGCATCATTATGTTCTTTGATCTATTTAAGTATTAAACACAGTGTACTTGATTTCTCATAAACACAGTGTATGGAAATCCCCAAACCTTGAACTAACTTACATATCCAAGTAAACGTAAGGAGAGGAACTACAACTGCAACTGCAACACGATTGTCCATGATGGATACTGTCTGCAGATCTGAAAGAGAAAATTCATTCAAAACAAACATGCAGCATGATGATAATCATTCCCATATTTTTTCCCAGAGTTTTTCATGCTTGTTTCAAACTTATTTGCTAAAAAAACGTAGAATTTGTTGCACATAATGTTTTACAGAATCATGCTTTAACATGTGCAACAGGTTTGAGTTTTATACTGCAAAGATGCAGCCATGTCTTTTGTAATTCATAAAATTAATCATACACTGTATCCATATTGTATGTAACAGGATAACATAACAGGAAGAACTGTTGAAACACTGCAACAGAAACACAATCTGACCCATCACCGTAGAAATGCAAGTCACTGCCATTAGGGAAGTGGCCTCAATAAACAATTAAATATAGGGAGCTAATTTGCAGTGTAATATGGATTTATCGAGAATAGAGAGACATACTTAATGAAATATTCAAAGGAGATTTGCTGTGAAAAGAAAAATACATACCTCATCAAGTTTCATACGTCTATGTCTCAGACTGATAAGCTGCTCCATCAAAGTCCAATAACTGAAGTTGCTCATGTTACAAAGTCAAGGAGAGTCAAATATCATTTATGCACAAGTGGCTTCACAGTCAAATCAGTAGATCTTTGGTCATCAAAACATTAAAAAAATGTTTAATCAAGCCACCCTTTTGAAAAGCAGATTTTAACCTTATTATTATTATTTTTTATTTCACACGGACAAAGTTTTATGTTGGGGGAAGAAAAATATTTTACCCAATATTTGTATCTGTTATACAGCTGACTGCTTATATACATAAACACCGTCTACCCAAAAAAATGTCACCACCTGGATTTAACTAAACAAACAGGTACGAGCCTCCTATTGGATAATTACTGCATGAGGGATTTTTTTTCAGCTGGAAATAAGTTATTTAATCCCAGCTGATGCAATGAGTAGCTTCTCATCCAGGTCAAAGACACATCCTGTGGTCGTGGAAAAGATGTTAGTGTGTTTAAGAAGGGTCAAATCATTGGCATCAAGCAGAGAAAACATCTAAGGAGATTGAAGAAACTACTAAAACTCGGTTAAGAACTGTCCAACACATTATTAAAAACTGGAAAGATAGTGGGGAACCATCGTCTTCAAGGAAGAAATGTGGTTCATCCTGAATGATGGTGATCGGTGAATCACTTAAAGGTGTACTCAGCAATCTTCTAATCTTCTAATCAAACGCAGTATTTGTCAAAATTACCGTATGTCTCCTCTCCATCCACAAGATGTCACCACTGACAGCATGTTGAAAAAAAAATCTTGTCTCAATATACAGCCTTGGCTCTGAATTTCAGCAGGTAAATACTGTGGCTCGGGCCGAGTGACCAAAACAAAGTAAACCCCCCCACGTCCAGGGGGTGATCATACTCATGCGCAGATCAGACAGAAGTGGGAGGGGGAGTCTTAGTTTGCGTAGCGTGCGCAGTTAGCGTGACAGAGAAATACAACAGTTGCAGTAGCAATGGCTGAAAACAGCCCAAAGAAAGAGGTCAGAGGAGTGAAAAGTGGAAAAGAAGGGCTATGACCAAAAGAGCAAAGACCCGGGTCAACATTGGTGTTGCTTTCCAGCGGTGGAGGGAACTCCGCCAATTGAAAGACCTGAAAACGGACGTGGATGTCGCCGTCCGTCTGCTGGATAGGTAAGCTGAGCAACATTAGCTTTGTGGTGCTTCACATAACAGTAACAGCCATCAGGCATTCATCTTATTGTCTAATCTGCCAAAATGTACTGTTGTTGTGATGTTTTCAATATTGGCAGTCGAGTTGTCTGACCAGTCGGGGTTTCCTTAGCTACGTCAGCTACGCAGTTTCTACGGCCGTTTCCATGACGATGCACGTCCATCAGCTTTCGGGAGGCGGGTCTAAATTCGAGTATAAACAAATCCTCCACTCGTTTTCTCCCACATCGCTGACTACACCTTTAAATATTTGTCCAAATCAAATTGAAGAAACACAAAAGACAACAGTTGAACTCAGGGGTGTGTTTAATAGTGACAGTAAGAGCATTTCCACTCACACAATATGAAGGAAACTCAAGGGATTGGGACTGAACAGCTGTGTAGTCTTAAGAAAACCACTAATCAGTAAGACTAAGCAGAAAAAAGGGTTTGCTAGGGAGCATAAAGATTGGACTGTGCAGGACTGGAAGAAGAGAGACCCTCCTAAAGACTCTCCTCCATATATTGTGGTTCACAAAGATAAGGTATGTAAGCTGCATCAGTTTCGAAGAAATCATCCTCGTCCTCTCTCAGAAAGTCAGCCATAACCGTCAGTAGGAATCTTCATCTACTTGTAAACAGAGGCTTTTGTTTGTTGACATTCTGAGAGGCACTTCCGTGGTGGTTTGTGCATGCACACTGCAGCTTAGTTTTGGAATTATTTCTTTCAAAAATTGAACGAAATGAAATTCTTAGTCCAAAAACAGGTACAAAACATCACACAGTCACCAAAAAGTACTAGTACACAGGACCATCTAGAGTTTATATGATGACTTTAGACAAACAGGATGAAGCTTGGCCCATATACTCCTGACGTTTGAGCTAAGCTAAGCTACAAGGTTGGTGGTCTAAGTCTATCTCTTTCTCGTTACTGCATACATAGTCAAAGAAATGGTGTCTAACTGCAGTCCATGGACTCTGGAGTGAGGCAAGACATGACAACAAAAAATAATGTTGGAGTGTTTCCTTTAGGCAGAAACAGTCGACATAAATAAATAGAAATAAATGGTTTGGTAGAGTTTGTTACAAGTTTGAAACATGGTGATACATGATCTTTATAAAATTCAAATGATATGCTTGTAGTCTGTGCTCAAATACCCAACATACAATTTTTTAAGTGTCATGCACAAGGCTGTACACATTTCCTCAGTTGTTTTTAACCCAGTGGGAGGAAAGCTGACATGTGGAAAGATCGTGGTTTTGAGTGTTAATGGAAACGTACAATAAACACATCTGAAAACAGAGAGAGGCTGCTTCAGTTCTGTGGTGTAACAGAATCAGACACGACAGAGAGCAGATATGAAAATGTGGTTAAACTGTTAAACTACAGTCACAGCTTTAGAAAAACATAAACACAATGTGGTTGTGCTGAAGATTATAGATTAAGATCAACTTCAACCACACAAACCTTTTTAAACTATTATTTGAAATGCACAGGTCACACTATGACAGCTGTGTTTTTCCATCCATGTATTTCAATGCACATGCATTGGTACACCATGACAAATCAGTAAAAAAGAAATTGAAAATGATTTTACGATGTTGAAATGTGATGTGCATAATTTTGAAGTTTTATCTTTAATGATCTATCCAGCACATTTTTTACCCAAGGCCATATTAGAGGTAAACCAGAAAATTTAAAGAGACTGTGAGGAGTTTTTAAGTAATTACAAAAAAGTCTTACTTTTAGATATATGCCTGATCGAAATACACACTTTAAGATGAGTTTAATAGCATCAAAATAGGTTATCTATAAATGCTATTCTTTAGCCTCCTGGTCGGGTCGGTCAGGGCTGGACTGGCCTGGATACTCAACTTTGGGGAACCAGACAATTAAAACTAGAGCAAATTTATATTATTTTATGATTTATATTACACGTCTGAGAGCGCCGGGCTGTTAGTAGTGATATATAGCCGTCTACAACTACGATAATAACTTTTCCCCGCATTGCTTGTCGTCACACATCAAAAACTACCGCTATAACTAGAAAGAGATACATTACCTCGTGGCTTTGCATCCTGTAAGTTGTTGAAAAAGAAGTTGTGAAGCAATGCAGAGTTCAGAGAAAGATCCATGCTGCATTCATTAGCATCACAACAAACACATTTGGCTTCACGTCTCCGGTGCGTTCAAGTTGTAGTCAGAAGTAGGAATTTCTGGGTTCCGAGTTTGAAAAACTAAAATTGGAACGTCCCCCGAAGTCTGAATTTCCTACTGGGAACTCGGTGAAACCTCGCCACCCCGAGTTGACAATTGAAGATGGATGCCCCCAGTGTGAACAGTTATTTAGCTCCTGTAATAATCAATTTATTTGCACTTCTGACTGGAGTGTGTTGCTCTAGATCAGCTGTATACATAGTATTGCTAGATTTATATTTACAAAAATGCTGCCACAGTGATAATCACGTTCTTCATACAACAACGCAGGGCCTGCTAACAACAGCTAACAATAGCCTGGTAGTTAGGCATGTTTTTTTCTGACTTCAATTGGAACACCGATAAGTGGGAGATGATGTCACTCCCATTTCCGAGGTTACAGGAATGCAGCATTACGCCGGCGATAAATTCTCCTCATAGTAGCTTTAAGGCACTCCATGCAAACTAGCCTTTAAACATGACAAACTATCTTGTAAGTCTTTACAAGCTATTGTAAAGTTATATTTTAATAACTGATCATAACTATAAACCCATCATTTAACGTAAAGTTATTTTATTATTATTCAAGAAATCATTCATTGAAATTTAAAAAGTAACACTTTTTTTACAACAAAAATGTTTTTTTTATTTCAGTAAGATGAACTTATCAATGGAAAAGGCCACAAACATAATACTAATCATTCAATAATTCTGGTAGAACTAAAAGATTGTGGTCTATTCATGGTTCATTGAAGTTTTGTTTTTGTTTTTTCCATTTTATTATTTGCAACTGTTTACAAAAAAAAAACTTGTATACAAAAATAATGCAAAATTAAGGGCTACAACTGCAGGAGTTTATTTGCTGATGTAGAAGCATATTGTTGTATTGGTGCTTGATACAGTCATGTTTTTGAACTAACTGTTCATTCATGTGTTTGTGTGTTTACTGTATATATCAAAATACTGTATATATATATATATATATATATATATATATATATATATATATATATATATATATATATATATATATATACATATATATATATATATATATATATATATATATATATATACATATATATATATATGAAGATTGTACAAACTTTTCAAAATCTTGATAGAAACTGAAAATGGTTTTGTAATTGAACATAAATTCTGAACAGGAATGAGGAATCTGAATTCACCCTCTCACAACCAATTTGAGACGTCCCACTGGGCTTCTCTGATAAGACAGAAAATGTCCAGCAAAGCATCAACCACAAAAACATTTTTGTTGGTTTAGGAATGCAACTAAATAATTAAAACTCAACATCCTAATTTGAAAATGTTCTTTACATGTTTTTTGTTCGTTTTAAACCTGTCAGTATGAAAATTAAAGAGTAACACATAATTATAAATTCCCTTTTAAATTATCAATAGAGACAGAGTTTCTATGTTGTATGAAAAATTACAGAAAAATGAAAAAGTATTTTGTCAATACTGTTTATTTAGGCTAGCGGTAAAATAAACCTGACATTAGGTGGTGGTCTCATAAATATATTATAGCTTGACATTCTTCCACCATTGTTTCTGTTGTTCTCAAGTTTGCTCATGCAGTTTAAGGTGGAGGGGGTCATGGTTTCTGAAAACATCTGCATTTGTTGACCACATGCAAATGCAAGGCCATGTTTTCAGATTGCCCATTCTGGGACATGTTTCAAAAAATGTGCATTTTCAGGCAACCAAAAGGTCATATCTGTGTGTACAAAACCCTTATGATTAAAAACTTGTGCAGTTACACTTGAATTAGTTTCCATAGGACAGCCTTGACGTTTGTACATAAATAATGTGATACAATAAAAGAGATGGAGATCATGTCACCGTTCTATTAATTGTGCCTAATGGCAGAATAAATTTCACCATCTTCCAATAAACTGTGCTTCTGTCTTCTACTGGACCTGTTTGATCCTGGAAGTGAAAAAGAAAAAAATATTGTCATGCATTTATTTAGTTTGTAAGAAGTTTAATGCACTGAATTTGTGTTTTTCAGATAGTGATCAGTCTGTTTTTGTTTTTTTTTTTATTTCTATTGTGTCTTTTGTCCACTTAAAACAAATATGAATGAAAATGTTGGAATTGTTGATTAAAGTTTCACCTAATTTCTCTGGTTTTCATGCTGTTTTATTATTTTTAGAAGAAAGAAACTGTCATGAAACGTTAGAGGTCAGCAATATAGCCTTAAAATGATATCACAATACTTTCAAAAAATTTGAGACGACTCCTATAATATATTTTTAAGGCAATACTAAGCAATAACTTAGTCCAGTTTAAATTTACAGAAGTATATTTTATAAAAGCAAGCAAATTAAATTATCATTTTATCCTCATTTTCTTTTTTTTGGGCCCGAAGTCATTGATTACATACATCCCAATGTATATCATTTTTGTACGCTGTTTTCTGCAGAACATTAGGCTGAGAATGTGTTTGTATAATAAAGGCACATACATTGTACTTATTATCTTTTCCTGTCTATCTCATCATGATTTGAATAGATTTTTATGAACCATGGGTTGAGCTTTGCAGAGCAGACAGACCTGCCTGATTCTGAGATCCTGGATATCCATCTTGCCTCCATTGTCGAACGACTTCAATCGGCTAAATGCTGAACAGCCCAATCAGGGAAGAGAGGCAGAAGCAGCGGACATGATAACAACAGGAAGTGACTGAGAATCTGAATGGTGGCTTCAGAAGCAGTCTCAATACCTGGATTTTTTTTTTACCAAATGGACTAATTTTTGTTTTTAAAAAAAGAGGAATGAACATAACTGTGACGATTGGCGAAGTTTGCTCTTGTCAGAAGTTTACCGGGAAAACTTGCTAGGGATTGTCTTTGACGGGGTTCATGTCACAAAAAAGTGTTAATTGATTCATCGGTGAGGTAAAATTGAATGCAAAACGACAGTCCTAAGGTAGTTTAAGATAACAGCTTACAGCTGTTAGCTGTTGTTTGCTGTTGTTAGTCATTGTTAGCCGCTACGTATGCTACGTCATACATAGCAGTGCTACTTGATATGGATTGGTCTGTGATGAGTGTGACGAGCCGAACGACTGTCCAATCACAAGCTGCTGTTGTTTTTGAAGGTTCTGCCCCTGAAAACATTTTCAGATGGATTAGTGAAATATTTCCAATATAGAACTGTCCATCTGGTGTGAACTTTAGGGAAAGGTCATATTCCTTCATCTTTCTTTTAAATTATTCTGCTTAAGTCTTGGTGAGACTAATGGTCCACTTGGGAACCTTTGGCTTAAATCAATATATTTTGATTAAAAAAAATCATTATTATTTGATAAAGTTACAGTTAATCAAAAGCAAAGGAAGAATTATTGCTATATATCATGAAATACCTTTTTCAAATCTGAAGTTCTCAACTGGGGCATAAGTGACATCAGACTCCAAATCACCATCACCACTTGGTACTGAAATAAAGAAAATGGTAGACAATATATGAATTCAGATCCAGTTTTCATCAAACATGATGAAGAAAAAGTTTTTTTAAAGAATCATCATTGATTTATTAAACATAATCATTTTACCTTTTTTCTTTCTTGTTTTTTTCACAACAGCACATGAAGCCTGCTGTGGATCATTATCACTGTGCTCTGCTGAGGCTGGAAGAACCACAAAAACAGAAATGATCCATCAGAGCATATTTTAGAGAAGTCAGAGTATGACCTAGAAACACTCACTGGCCACTTTATAAAGTACACCTGTTCATCTGTTAGTGAAAACAAATGGCTAATCACATGACAGCAGCTCAATGCATTCATGTAAGATGATGTGTTCCAGACAAACTAAGTTTCAAAATGTGGCAAAATGTTACAAAAGATTCAGTTGTGTTCTCTCTGTCTGCTTCTCAACTAGAGTTCCTGTCAATCTATGGCTTTCCTCTCCACATGGGCAATCTGGGATATCAGTATGGAGCAAAACTACTGAGGAGTGTTTCCAGCACCTTGTTGAACCTTGTTAAACTCAATTAAGATAGATATGGGGGCAAAAAAAACAGTATACACATGGAACAAAATGGCTGGTAAGTAAGAGAAAAAGATCAGAAACAGCAAAGGCAGACAAACTTGCAAACTGTAATGGCATCTGAACAATTCTTAAAAAAAAATGACAAACATTTTAATTAATAACAAAATATCAGTGTATTTCATCCAGAACTTTTGGACAGAAATATTTACTTTCCTTGTAGCCTATAACCCTCTGAAATTTACACACCAAACATTAAATCTAACCACTACTGAAGCTTGGTTGGTGTTAGTTTTTAGACCCTTCTCAACATCTGAACATTAAACACATCACTTTTATTAGTTAAGGATTAGCATGTGAGTGACTCTGTGGAGTTCTTTTAACGTGTCCAGTACAAGTTATGTGAACAAAGATTATGGTTGTGGAAATATCTGATGGTTGGTAATATCTGTCCCATGCATTTTGGAAGTGTGTCTTATTCACTCTGCCCATTCTCTTTATGACAAAGATCTGTATGACCTTCACTTGAGCGGGAACTTTGAATTTATTTTGTAGACAAGTAATCAAATGGAACAACAAATGGAACAAATGAAAAACTGGATGGAACAACAGATAAAATGTTGCTATTACACAACTTAGATGTAAGTCTCTTAAATCAACAAAAAAATCAAAAGTGGAAAAGTAACTTAAGCAGGAAGACAAAGACATAATTTATAAATTAAAATCAACTTTTAAGTCAGCTTTCAGTTGTTAAGTCTTGACCTGTGGTGAACAGAGAGGTATATTTGCATAATTTATGTACTTAAATACACATTTGGGATACTTGTATTTTACATGAGTATAATCTTTGACCAGGCATTACTGCTACTCACTTTCATTTCACTTCTATGTTTTTATAAATATTTTTGTTATTTTGATTTTATTTCCTTTCCTTTTTAATGAAATAAACTGTGTTAGTGTCTTTATTTGCCCTGTACTTGTATTATGTCGCAGGTTAATATGATAGCACACACGAAAGCACACTCGTATAACTTTTATCAAGCACTTCAGTTTGACTTAAGCTGTGGTAAGGAGTATTATTTGCCCCCTAATCACACATTGTCATGTCTTAGCATGTTGTAGGTTTTTAAAAAGGAGAATTGGATAAATGGATCCCATACTGCAGAGTTCCAACCATTAACTTCAATTAGTCATAAAGAATTATGTTAACAATTAGTAAAACCAACAGAAACATAGTAGTGTAGCGGTGAAAGTAGGCAGTGTTGATTCAGACAATTTTACTGCATCAACAGTGAAAAATACTAGCAGTATTAAAAAATCAAGAAAAATGATAAAATAGATGAATACAATAAAACAAAGATGAATGAAAAGAGAGAACATTCCTCCCTATATGGCTTTTTAAAATGTGTTTGTTTTTCACTTTCTTTTATGGTCATCAGCTTCTTTTGATTGTTCTTATTATTTAAAGCTGGGGTTGGCGATTTTGGAAAACTAGCATGAATTTGAAAGTAGCATCTCCTCAGGGCTCCGCCTAGCCCCACCCCCCGCTCACATGCACGCGCGCAGCCGCTATATCCAGAAGACTGATTCAACTCCAAACGCTCAGCACAACGTGTTTGTTTTACACTACACCAAGTCATGTCTCAGTCAGCACGAAGAAAACCCCAAACAAACATGTAAAGTCAGTTAGTACTCACAGCCGATGTTGATCGGGGTATAAGTAGTTCCTCTGACATTCTCCACATAGCTGTCAAATCTCCTGTTTTGGCCATAAAACTACCGTATTTTCTCCTCTTTTCCGCTGCCCTCCTGTATCAGTATTCTCCTGTAAATCTCCCGTGTGACGATATAATGATAAAAGCATTCCTCCGCCTCTCCAAACTGAGCTGCTTCTCTAGCCTGAATGGGGGCGGTAATGCTCCAAAATGATGGATGCCAACCACCGAAGAAGAAGTCATCTCGCGAGAACTGCCAAAGCAGTAGCATGGATGGCAGTTCTCGCGAGATTAGAGCCAACAGCGGAACAAACTTGGAAAAATAGAGTTTATTTTAGATTTCTTGCACATCTGTCTTAAAATGTGAGGGATACTGGAGCCTGGTTGGTGTTGTGGGACAGCTCACAGCGGACTTCCCTTATTTTCAAAGACAAAACTTGAAAGGTAAGCATTCTCCAGCGGAGTCTGTTCCCTACACGCTACATGCTACATGCTACACGCACTGTCTGTGCACACCGGGAAAATGCATGCGCAGTAGGCACGCAGAATGGCGACGCGATTTGATTGGTGTAAAAACAGGTATCCCGGCAACATTATTGGTTGGTGTTTTCCCTGTTTTACTCCTGCTGTAGATAGTGGATATTTTTCACTCTGTTTTGAGAACACATTGTGAGTTGATTACCATCGGGTCATAAAGACCATTTTAACCAGTATTTCAAAAAGTGTATCTAAATCAGATCGCCAACCCCAGCTTTAAGGCTACAAATGTGAAAAGTTACCTTGTTAATTTAACAAGAAGAATATCACTTTTTCTAAATAAACATAATAAAGCAGAATGTGCACAGGTGTGATTTGACTGCACTTATGCATTCTAAAAGTACAAAGCTTCATTTTTCTATTAAAAGTACTTTTTAAATACTTCAGTGCTCTGACTCAACTAATAGTGTCACAGTAGCTCTGTTGGGGCTTTATTTGACAGGGCAAATCCATCCCTTTACATAATAACTCATTTTGTGTTCTTTGTCCACAGGTGTTCTTCAACAACAATTAATCATATGCCAGTACAAAAGTATTGCAACACAAAGGAGTGTAAGTTCACGGCTGTACCTTTATGTGTCTGGCAGAGGAATAGTCCCATCACTGACAGAAACAAGACTGTTACTACAGCACCGCTAACAATCCACAGAAAGCTGAGAGGATGAGAGACATTTTGGTCTGGAGATTGAACCTCTGGATAGGAGTTGTTCCCCATTTTTATGACGGATAGCCAACTCTCTGGTGACTCTTCAGCGTTAATGCTGCATTTGTAGAGACCATCAGATTTGGAAACATTTCTGATGGTCAGCTTGCTGTCATATGTTATCTCAAGAGAGCTATTATCTTTGTAGAATTCAGCTATGCCTTGATTTTGTGATTTACGATGTTGACAAAACAGACTGACATCATGTCCCTCCATCACTGGCGAAGCAGGAAAATTTAGGATCACATCTCCATCTGTAAAATATCAAGATATTAGGAAAAATGAACCCTGTGTCATTGTATTGAAGACTAGATTTGATTGGCTTGAATACCATTTTAAGTTTATTAAAATGAGCATTCCGATTTGTACTTGAGATTAAGTACATTAATTATGCCATGGAAACTTTCAATATGAAAACTTTAATTGTCCAAGTTATTCTTGGTAATAACAAATGTTTACTTATTTTATGTCTTGAGCAGTGAGTCCAGAATTTAACTTCCATCCCCTCTCACAGACTTACAATGCTACATCTGAAGTCCTGATTTATGGCTGAGGTTTGTTATTTATGACACATTCATATAGCTTACTTTAAGCTTTACACATAAGCAACAATAATCCAAATTTTGGTGAAGGTACATATCTGTGGTCAATTTTGCAGTGTTTAACACAGGTTGGGTAATCTAAAGCAGCGAAAAACATTGTACTGGTGGAGTAGGACATTCTCAAACATCAGACTGACAGATTTTAAATTTCCTTTAACAAAGATGTAATGATGTTCATATCAATGGACTTCCAACCCATACTCTAACTGAATCTTCTCAAAGTCCTTCATCTTCTCAGGTTCAGGTTCTTTATTGTTTTTTATGTTTATAATCTTTTCAGTGTAGCAATTCAGTAATAATGATATCCCCTTTTGTTCACTGGTTGAATTTCTGACTTATGTACTTTAGTTGGCAAGTTTGAGCTACTCACCTGTGACAATGATGTTGACAGCATTACTTGTTTCTCCATCTGCATTTTCACACCAGTACTTTCCACTGTGACTGTCTAAAGCAGAATCAATTTCATAGTCTGGTGTTGATTGGTTATAACTGTGAACACTGGTCTGGACTGTTGTGAAGGGCTTTTGCATCACCCTCCATTCAGTCATTCCCATGATTTGTTCACAGCTTATCTTGATGTTCTCATACAAAAAGAACTGCAGCCTATCTGGAGTAATACGTGGTTGGAAAGATTCACCTAAGAAAGAACCAGGGGAAGAGAGCAGTTAGATTTAGCTGGACTGGATTATTCATGACTAATGAAAGAAGTATTCATTCAATCTGGCCATTACAAATGAAAACAAATGATATTAACATTATTTTATGATCTTAGCTGGGTTGAACATAGGTATGTTGCTCATCATTTGCCTGTGAAACTGCGGTCACAGTAAGCTATAATTTGTACCAGTGTTCCTAAAATGGGGAAATTAAGACTTTTTGAATTGACTGTGAGAAATGCATTTCATCACTATGTAGATGAGAGAGTACTAAGAATGCATAAAAGTGATTTTTGGGAATATGCTGATATTCTAATACGGATTTCACCTAATATCAAAAGTCTCTATCAATACAGTTGCAATCAAAATCATTCAATCCTCATTGTATTTTGGGTTTTTTGGCAACATTTACGACTTTTCACAGCTTGCAATAAACAAATTAAACAAATAAAACAAAACAACTGAAATAACTCAACAAAACTAATATTAACAGATGTTTCTTTAAATTTAAACAAAAAATTTTGAACCACTTTTGATGACTACTGCAGTCTCAAGTTCTTCAACGCCCTGCATAGAATCCCTTGTAAGAGCACAAATTGGCAAATCAGGTCTGAAGCACACCTGGTGCAACTAATCAAGTGCTTTAGCTGCATTAGGTGTGCTATCTGAAGCACAATTAAAATGCCTGCACTGGCGAGAGTTTGGTTGATGACATGTTAGAAATATGACTAAGTCAAGAGAATTGTCCAAAAAGTTAAGAGAAGAGATTTTTGCCTTGCAAAAGTTAAAGGACCAGTGGCTGCTACACCTGGACGTGGCAGAAAGAGACAGCTATCAAAGGCAGCCACCAGATTCCTGAGGAGGCAGGTGGTCAATAACCTTTGACTTGGTGGCTGCAGGCATGGATGTTTCAGTTTGCACAATAAGGTGCATAATAAACACTGAAGGGCTCCATTCCCGAACTCCAAGACGTACACCACTACTGACAGAGAAGCACAAGACAAGTAAGGATATGCTCAAAACCATATAAATAAGCCATAGAAGTTCTGCGATTATGTTTCGAGGAGTGTTGAAATAAAACTGGACCCTTTTCAAGCCTATGGATCAGTGGTATGTCTGTAGGAGGGAGAATGAAGCATCCACTGAAAAGAACACCCTGCCTACAATGAAGTTTGTTGGTGGTTCAGTGATGCTATGGAACTGCTTTGCTTCCACTGGCACTGGAAACCTACAGTGTGTGGAAGGCAAAATGGATTACATCAAATATCAGGAAATCCTGAGGGGAAAATGTCATGGGATCTGTGAGGAAGCTGAAGCTTGGACGTCACTGGACCTTCCAACAGGACAATGATCCAAAGAATACCTCAAAGTCCACTAAGGCCTGGTTTGAGAAGAAGTCTTGGAAGATTATAGAGTGGCTGTCACAGTAACCTGACTTGAACCCCAGACAATGGTGTCTGGCTATTCATCATGTTTGCAGCAGGTCACAAAAGGAAAAAGGTGTTTTCTATCTACTGGAGATGCTTGGTATTCAGGGGTTTAAGCATTTGAGTCTGTGGTAGTCATTGAAAGTGGCTTTTTGTTTTTTTAATTTGAAAAAGCCTCTGGTAATGTTAGTTGTGCTGAGCTTTTTCAATTGTTCTTGTTTTTATTCGTTTCTTGTAAACAGCTGGAAGATTGTAAATTTTGCCAATAAACCTAATTTGCGATGGGATTTAATAATTTTGATTGCAACTGTATATGTTACTGTTTTGTGTTCAGATTAAAAAAGTGGATTTCCTTTTCTGAAGAGCTACTAGCAGCACTGACTGTCAGTGATATTTGTAGAGCTCAAAGTGGAGCCCTTTGTGAAAGACCTTATACATTCATTAAAAAATAATTTCTATAAATAACGATGAAAGATTGATTCATAAATTTCTTCTGGAAACTCCAATGTTATATCCAACTTTAGAGATCCAAACTTAGGAGTAAAAAAAGAAATGCCCTTTGCAGCTAGTCTGTTGATTCTATTTTCAAAGCAATATGCACAATGTGTAAGTGTATGTCTGAATGTCTGTTTGAAGATACCCACACAACACAGATATACTATCCATTGCTAGAAAATGTACTAAAAGCAATAAAATACAAGTCTACTTATACTAAAAATAAAGGTGGTCTGGCAAAGTGGAATCAAAATTTATGGCCCTACATTTTAAAAATCTAAGTCCATTAAGACTTTTAGAAACCCTGTGTATATGTCACTGACAGGATCTCCAAGATACTTGTCTGCATGGAGGAAGTTCATAAGCATGTAACAGAACCAAGCAAAAATTGAGCATGAAACCTACCAGCATTTTGAACAAAGCCAGTCGGTGTAACCTGTGCAACCAGTAGAAGCATCAGGACCATTACTGAGAGAAAAATATTTGGAACTGTGGTTAGCCTGCACTCAATACTGAGAACAGAATAATAAAAAAAGTAAAAATATATATGAAATGAATTCATAACATTACAAGAAGAGCCTGTACTTACAGGTATTGATGCAGAGAGATGTGAAATCCATGATGCCTCATGGCTAACTGAAGCAGTCTAACAGAACTACAATACAAGACAATATCAGTCTTGACTTCCTCTTCCTGTGTGATCTATTTCTGATGTTAATACACCATGTTTGACTGAATGGCTGTAAATATCAATGTGAAACAGCTTGTAGGATAAAATGATTACTGTTTCATAGAAGTATGACTGTCATAACTATGCTGAGCCTAGTGATGAATGTAAAAATATTGTTGCCTCTTTCGAGCATGCAGTTGTTTCAGTGTTGGTCTGTACCTTTCTAAAGTAAAGTCTACACTGATAGTGAAGCAGGATCTTAATTCTGATGCAGGCTTGAAGAAATAACACACACTGGAGGCAGCAAAACATTACCCAGCATTGTACATACATGTTTCAGATCTCTCTACAGAATGTTCCCAATTAATGTGAAGTAAAAGAGTCCAGAATGCTAAGACAAAGCAATTCCTTCGATGTTAAATGAGATATTGTCAAAAAATGTAAAAACTGCCCTATCTTATACTGTAAAAGAGTCCTTGAAAACTTTCAGGATCAACATTCTGTAATGTAATCAGTTCTTTCTTGAACTATGACCAACTCTCCCTCAAGATCCGGATTGGGGTCACCAGTTAATCTAATCACTTCTCCCTTGTACCAATTTTTTCTGAAAATGTCATGAATATCTATCGATCCAGCTTCCACTCCTTATCCTGGCCTGGGGCCAAGGAGGGAGCAGGCAAAGCTGGTCAGCCCAGACACTCCTCTCCCCTACCACAATTTCCAGTCCCTCCTTGGGGAATCCAGGGCTTTCCCAGGCCAGATATTTAATCCTCCAGTGGATTTTGGATCAGTTAGATGTACCTTGAAAACCTCCACAGAAAGCTGACCAGCAGGCTACTTAATTAGATCCCTGAACCTCCTGAACTGACTTTGGTTAATGTGAGGAAGTGGCAGCTCCACTTTGACTTCCCTCAGGATGTCTGAGTTCCTCACCCTATCTCTGAGTCTGAGCCCAGCCACCTTGAGGAATCTCATTTCAACAGCTTGTATCCTTTATCTTCAAACATTTCAAAAGCTAAAGGTCAAAACATCTGTTAATACAGGCAGGGTCGTGTGTGTGTTTAATATCAGTAGTTTGAGGTGTCAGAGTGGGCCAGGGTGACACACATACACTCACACACACACACAAAGACACCCCTACACATACACACAGACACACACAAACACACACAGGCTCTAGTTAATTAAAATAAGCTTACATTCCAAATGATATGCCCATTTTGGAGATGTGTTTTGCTACTTGTTTGCTTTCTCAAGGTTGGCTTGATCTGATCTGAATGTCTGCTTTAATGTTAACTTCTGATATGAGTATGCCGTCACTGGGAAGTCAGAACTTGGCTCGGACTTAGAAACCAGCTTGAGATATTAATTATTGTATAATGTGATGTCAAAGCCCAGGTTCCAAAAAGGATCTCCACGAGGTGAGGTGATGTGAGGTGGATGTCCCAGAAAGAAACTTCAGCTGAGTATCTTTATTTGTGATCTGATTTATTCATTAAATGGACAGATTAGTGGTCTTGTTTAAATGCACCTAACTTGTCAATGTCCTTCTTGTTCCATTATACAAAACCCAAAACCAGTGAAGTTGGCACGTTGTGTAAATCATAAATAAAAAACAGAATACAATGATTTGCAAATCCTTTTCAACTTATGTTCAATGCAAAGACAAGATACTTAATGTTCCAACTGAGAAACTTTATCTTCTTTTGCAAATAATCATCAACTTAGAATTTAATGGCAGCAACACGTTGCAAAAAAGTTAGCACAGGGTCATTTTTACCACTGTGTTACATCACCTTTCCTTTTAACAACACTCAGTAAACGTTTGGGAACTGAGGAGACCAATTTTTGAAGCTTTTCAGGTGGAATTCTTTCCCATTCTTGCTTGATGTATAGCTTTAGTTGTTCAATAGTCTGGGGTCCCCATTGTTGTATTTAACGCTTCATAATGTGCCACACATTTTCAATGGGGGATAGGTCTGGACTACAGGCAGGCCAGTCTAGTACCTGCACTCTTTTACTACGAAGCCACGCTGTTGTAACACATGCAGAATGTGGCTTGGCATTGTCTTGCTGAAATAAGCAGGGGTGTCCATGAAAAAGACGTTGCTTGGATGGCAACATATGTTACTCCAAAACCTGTATGTACCTTTCAGCATTAATGGTACCTTCACAGATGTGTAAGTTACCCATGCCTTGGGCACTAATACACCCCCATACCATCACAGATGCTGACTTTTGAACTTTGCGCCTTTTACAGTCCGGATGGTTCTGTACCTCATTCTTTTGGATATTACCCAGAGTCCATTAGTGACCATAAGTGACAGTTAGAGCAAAGGTATAGACCAATCCTACGGCTGATCTGTGGGCGCCGCCGTTATCAGCGGCTGCCATTACTGCGGTGGTGGAACAGGGCGTCTACTACCACCTGCTGTCTGAGACAGCGGCATGAACATTTGTAATCAAAGCGTTACAGAACCACAAGAGTACTGTCAACTAAGGGCTAGAACTTTTGGTATATTTCACAGCTAAAAATTTTACTCATGTCAAATATCTATTGAAAAATAATGTCTACATTTTACATGAACTACGTTACAGAACTACTTACGATTTCGATCTTCGTTCCCCTTAAACTTTAACATCAAGCCGTGAGAAATGGGGTCTCTGGTTCAGCTATAGTTAAGTGCTGTCCTCCATTTGTTAGTTTAGTGCTGTCATTTTGCTGTTTATTACTCCATCGGCTTTACGTCCTCACTGCTGTTAGCCTGGATGGCCTTAAGCTAACCAGCTCCAACTCATGCATATTCAATTAGCCATGTGCTGCTTACGTGTTTGGCACTGAACAGGAGGGAGTATTGCTACATGATAGTTACACAAAGAGAGCTGGTCGTATAAAATACAAATAATGGATATATAAAATAATGTAAGAACAATATAATATGTAATTGGGAACTACAATTAATTTACATATGCATTGGGTTTGTGGGCGCGTCACTACTATCGAAAGTACAGTAGTGCTGTAGTACGGTAAAGTACAGTCCTGGCTGACTGTGAGAGCAGGATGAATAGTTGGATTGATGATGTTAGACACTACTGCTGTGGCAGCCTAAAACACCACACCTTCTTCCAGATTGTCCTGGCATGTTTTTACGGTGATAAATACCAGCCTTGAAGCTTAACTCCCTCTTTAGCACAACAGTTTGGTGCAGTCTGTAACACTGCAGATGCTGCACCAATCCATTTACCCATCTTTTGTCATCAAAATCCACTGTAACCTTCACTGAGTTATTTGTGAGAATGTGGAAAACTGGCTCACATGGAATTGAGAAACCATTAAAAATGTTCGTGGGTCTCCATCCAGATTCAGATCACTGACACTACATAATTTCTCCCTTATGCCGTGGCCAACTCTCCCTGAAAATGTAAAAACAATTTGTAGATAATTTCCAGTTATTCTATTTCTAATCAAACAAGTAAAGAAATGCTTCAAAAACAATGTTCTGATGAAGGTGAAAATAAAATAAAATAACTCACCCTTCCAACCCATTGTCTACCAGAAGGTGCAACATTCCCTTTTGGTTGATTGCATAGAGGTGTTGGCTTGCCAGGGATAACTAGCAGCCACACAAGACATGTATTGTCCTTGAAAAACTAAATGTGGTTTTAAAATAGTACTGTAAAGGACTCACAGTGAGACTTACAAAACAAGATGAATTATCCCGTTAGGTGAGTGAGTGACACTTTGTGGGTCATTTTCATGAAATTGTGCTTTTCATTTTGAATGAGGCTGATCTGCTGCAGTAAAACATCCCCATCTACTGAGAGAAACCTATGATAAAAAGGGACACCAGAATTCAAATTAATATAAAGAGTATGATTGTTATGAATATATATATATATATATATAGACCAGTGGGGATTGCTCTAAGACTGCAAGGTAAGCTCGGCTTCCCTGAAAATGTCCCCAAAAAAGGTGGTGATGTGTCCTGCTGTGTGTACATTTCATGGACTTAATATGCACTAGAATACCTTCATCTTTTGCTCAGAATCTGCTACTTATCACAGGTAACTGGCTGATCTTCCTTCTCATTCATCCCTACAGCGTCTCAGCGCTGTAACACAGTCGGACGCTGAGCGTCTTTTGACTTCGATGGGGAAGCATAGAGTGGGTTGTTCCACTGTGGAAACTGGACAGTCATTGGACAAACGCTGGACTTTGTCCCGCCCATCAGACGCTAAGAAATTTTCAGGAAATGTTCAGCATTGAAAAAGGAAGAAGTGATTTTGGTGTTGATCTGGATCAGCGTCTGGCCGCCATGGTGAAAATGTAAGTTTGGTGAATAACTGCTGAACTAAAATAGATATAATTATGAACCCAGTTGCTAATGGTATGTTTTCATGGTCAAGGAATCAAAATATTTAGATGAAATAAAGGTAGGACTAATATTTATGGTGAAATTCACTACTTCACTACTTGAAACTCTACTCCTGTAAGGAGACGTCATAAAATATCTTAAACCATCCAATGCTAATGAAGTGAAGTGAAGGTCTTGATATGAGACAAAAGCCCATATGTGTGGTGACTTAAATGTGAAGTATGAGCCTGCATCAGAATAAAATTTCCACAACAACCTTGACCTTGGAGTTCACCTCTAATCTCTTTGAAGTTGTTCTGGGCTCTTTGGTTACCATTCGTATTGTCTGTCTCTTCAGTTTGTCATCAGTTTTCCTCCTGCAGCCACGTCCAGGGAGGTTGGCTACAGTCCCGTGGACCTTAAACTTCTGAATAATCTGTGCAGCTGTAGTCACAGGAACATCAAGTTAATTGGAGATGGCCTTATAGCCTTTACCTTTAACATTGTTAACATTTTCTTTCTAATCTCCTGAGACAGCTCTCTCGTTAGCTTTCTGTGGTCCATGTTCAGTGTGGTACACACCATGATACCAAACAGCACAGTGATGACTTTTCAGCCTTTATAGTTTTTCACAGTTCTTAACACACATTTCTCAAAACACTAACGGATTCCTTCAAATTCTACACACAAAACTGAAAACCTCACACACAAAATGCTAAACCTGACACTTCCTTTTCAAGATGACTCTGCCATCAAATCTCTTAACTCTTCACAAAATGGAACTCTCCAATGACACACACATACCAGTCAATTGATACATACAGCTCAGCATTTGCAGCACACTGAAGTGCAAGATTGAAAACCCAGTTATAGAAATGCAACACACAATGTCAATGGCATCGACTCATGAGAGTTTCCTTTTTGGAAAATGTCTGTGTAGGCTGACTTCTTCAAAACATAAAATATCACACAAGTATGCAGCAAATCACTGTTTTATTTAGAGTGTTTCAGTGCACACGCATTTCTAAAGAAAATTCTTGTAAAAAAAAAAAAGTCAAGAGGTTACACTAGACCACATCAAGTCTCCTGTTTCTATCTGGTCAGAGGGCCTCATCCACATCAGAGGATGGTCTCTCTGGCAAGGCACCTCTGGAAAAATCACCTTGCGTGCCTCATAGGTAAAGTCTTGACAGGCCTCAGCAGGGAAATCACCAAAGGCCTCCTCTATGGCCTCTTTGTCCTCCTCTTCCTCCTCCTCCCTGTCCGACTCCTGGACCTCTTACTCCTCCATCTCCTCCTCCTTGGCCTCATCCCCCCCCCCTCCTCCTCTCTCTCTTACCCCTCTCCTTCTGTGGTTGTCGTTGTCCATTGTTCAATGCTCACCAAACAGATCAGAGACTCAAGGCCCTTTTATGCTGCAGTTCTCTTGATTAAAAATTGCTCACCAGACCTGGGTGTATAGAGATTTGCATAGTTGTGTGTTGTAGGTTGGTGCTTTGAGAATTCAGTTGGGGTGTGTGTGCAACAACTGACCATTGTGTGTACAGCTTTGACAACAAGGTGATGTGTAATTGACATCAGAGTGTAAAGAAGGAAAGTCAGAGTCTAATGCAGGTAAGGGAGTGTTTAGATGTGGCAAATTGGGCCAAGCAATTGGTACTTGAAGTGAGGGTTTTGCAAACTGTTCCAAATTATCGACTGTTGTGTGTTAAGAACCGTGAAAAACTACATCAGCAGACTGACTGATTACAAGCTTGAAGACACCTATGATGCTCATGACAGGACACGCCTTAGTTTAACATGTCCCTATGGTTAAATATTAACAGTCTTTTGTAGGGGTACCATCATTTTTGTCCAGGTCAGTTCCTTATTTTGTATTTTAAAATGATTCTGTTGAGCCACAATTCAAAAGCAATGTCTGATTATCAAGTGTTAATTTTCAGTTATTTTTTATTATTTTTGTCAGTTTCATGTTATTTCAGTGGTGAATTTGGGCCATTTTTACAAACATTTTTGTCCATATTTCTTGTAAAAATGAACAGCTTTACTCTGCCCGATACTGAAGATGAATAAGATAAAATGAACCAAAAAGGACAGAAGAAGAAATTTAAAACTGAAGGCTCATCTGCAAATTAAAACATATAACTAGGAGTTTTATGTTTGATTGCTTAAGAGGCCCCATGATCAGAACTCAAGTTTACAAAGGACTTGCAAATGGCTGTTTTGGCTCAAATTAACAAAATAGGATTATATTAATTTTACAGAGATGTATAACTTTGGTGAATTTGTCAAGTATGAAAACCATGAACAATGTATCAAAACAGACAAAAGCCTTAAAAGAAAAGGGAAAAATATTTAAGTCCCTTAAAGGTTAATAGCTTCCAAAAATAGAGGACATTGAAAAATAAAATCTGCCAGAGGTTTTTGAATGTCTCATGTAAGTGTTGCCCCGTCAGCTTGGCACTCAAAGTTTTATAGAGGGCACACACCTAACTATATTGTTCAGAGCCTTGAACAAAGTTCACTGTTTGTTTGTGAACTTTGTGCAGCACACAGAGAGACGAGAAGACATGCACAAACAGGTATGTGGGATTATAGTATTTCAACTCTTCAAATTTGAACATCCATTGTTAAGTTGATTACAAAAAATGAATCCCTTTTAAAGTATGTAATAGACAGATAGCCTATCACATGAAAAAAATATACATTGAACTGTTATGATAGCACCATCTTAAGGACAACTCTAACTTGAGCAGACTCAGCCTCCCAAGACAGATTCAGGGGGGTCAAGTCAGCTAAATGCAACATCCAAAATATTTTACACCCTTTTGTCTTACAGACAGTCTTTTTAGGCAGTTACTTTCAGCAAACCTATTGCTACTGCACTTAAAATCTTTTAGGAACTAAAGGCGATCGTGGGTGTGATTGTACTACTTAAAGTGCTTCTTATCTTGTTTTATTACAAGTAAATTCAAGAGTAACTTCAACCAATCAATGAATGATACAGATTGACTAAAACATGATTTTTAATTCAACAAACAAAAGACTGACTAATAAAATGAACTTGTAGAGTCATTGGAGATAAAAAACGAAATGACATTTTAGAAAATGAAGATAAAAACATTTACTAAAACCCTGTTGTCTATTTGAGTCTGTTGTTAGACTAAATTTCTTTCCAGCTGTAAAGTACAAGGTGTGCTGAAAAACTATTAAAAAAGGATTTCAACATTCCTAGTGGATTATGATAAACAAGGGAAGGAAAGCTTTGACTGTCAATATGATATTATTCAACAAAGAAAGAAGAAACTATCTAAGCTTCCTCTCAAACACTGAACAAATGATGGATTTCCCATTAATGTCAAATGTGTTTTAATACTTTCATTTTCAGAATGGTTCTCCTTATGGATGTTTCTCAACATAAAGTGGTCTTCCTACTCTTCACTCTATTTTACAGAGGTGAGGTAAAAATAAACAACGATTTTTTTGATTGTTTTGGTTGTTTAGCCAGATAATTTAAATATGAACACAAAAAATTGACTTACAAATCATAAATATTTCACTGTGGTTATCGTGTATGCCTTATGAGATTATTTAATAAACCATATTATGTTCCAGGTCAAGCAGAGGAGATTTCAGTCACTCAGACAGTCAAGGCAAAGCTGGGTGATGACGTAGTCTTGCCCTGTCAAATGGATCCTCCCTTAGATGCTTTTTCCATGACTGTGGAGTGGGGCAGACCTGATCTGAACCCTAGATTTGTGTTTGTTTGGTATAATGGCAAGCAGCTTGTGGCTAACCAAAACCAAGCCTACAGTCAAAGAGCATCAATGTCCACTGACAAACTGAAGACTGGAGACCTCTCACTGACACTGTCCAAAGTGAAAACCTCTGACAATGGGACTTACAGATGTTACATCCCAAAAATGAAGAAAGAATATTTTGTGGATCTTCTAGTTGGTGAGTAAACCATTCACATTTTTCTAGTACATGGAAAATATGGCCTAAATCAGAGAAACATTCTTCTTCTTTTCCACTTATCCTATGACATTTGAATACTGCACCAATAGGAGCATTCAAAAATACATAAAACTAGAGAGAAATAAGCTGCAAGCATGAATCAAACCACCATGCAAACATAATCGAATAAGTCAGACCAAAACTGCTTATCTCAAACCAATTAATATTATAATTTTTGTAATTTTATAAAAAGTAAACATTTAAATAAGGACAAAAGCGTATATATTACTTCTGTGGTATGGTGTTTTTTCTACTCCTCTAAGTAGCAGTTCTGGAGATAAGAGGTTTGTGCTTAACAGTTGATGGCATATATCTGGGTGGTCAATCAGGACTGAGGCAATACAATACAATACAATACAATACATTTCCACCAAGCAGTGTGTTTTGGCTTGATACAGTACACAATTACAGGTGATTCCACAGTAAAATGAGGAGAAAGGTAACTCAGACGCTGTACCAGTTTTTTCCTGAAGGGGCGCAGAGCATACTAAACTAAATCTAAAGGGTGGAGCTAAAAACACTGCAGTCAGACGGAAGAATAATCGTCAGTTCCCACAATGGCTGAAAACACATTATCTATCTTAGGCTTGAAGAAAAACAACTATACTGATCGAGGAAGCAAGGAAATTTCCCGACTGGATTTGTTGCTCAGGTGACATCCTATCACAGTTCCACGCTAGAATTCACTGAGCTCCTGAGAGCGACCCATTCTTTCACTAATGTTTGTTTAAGCAGTCTGCATGCCTAGGTGATGATTTTATACACCTGTGGCCATGGAAGTGACTGGAACACCTGATTCTGATTATTATTATCTTAGTTGTCTCATATGTTTATGTATTTATGTCTCCCTAGGAAATCAATGAGTGATGTGTATGTCCCATGCCTACCATTTTTAAACACTTTTACAAAGAAGAGCTGGCTGATATTATATGGACGTTTTCAAAATATTCAACATTGACCAGAGTTTTGAAGATATATTCTTATTTTCTCGTGAAACAGTAAATGCTGTTCAGCGTACAAGTTGCGCACAATGATGTCCTTGCGCCATAGTCCAATACAAGGAGCTCTGACTCAGTCCACTCTGCACCACTGTCTAATCAGTCACACAGCCAGGCAACAACTCAAGAGTTGGTTGAATGGTGCTTGCCATCAGGTCCCTTGTGAACTTAATAGTGACTGAAAAGTCACTTGTTTTAATTCCACTCTCTTTGCTGTGTCATGACAAGTGATGCGTGCTTTGTTGCATCGGCCATGCTTTTCCATTACATTACATTGGTAAGTTGCACTAAGCTATCTTATCTTACTCCCTGTCTGTGTTAACAGTGACATTGCTGTGGTTATGCCAACCAAGCAGAGCTGAAAAGCCAGCCAAAAACTGCAGAAATAATGCAATTGAGCAAATATTTAAGGGTGCTAGTTACAATTGTTCATCACTCCATCAGCTGCATGTTGCAACACCTTTCATGAGGAGTGATGTGAGCAGAAGAGGTTAATTCAGTGCAACAGTTTTACTTCTGTAAGTTTAGTAAATTTAGTCAACTAAAATATTAAGTGTAAAGTTTAAAAAAATGTTTTAAGTTTGCTTGAATTTCTGAAGCCATGTTTTTCTCTTGGATAAAATCAAACATCTAATAACCCTTTATTGAATGTTAGTAAAGTCTGAATGTCTAAATGAACAGAAACAAATGTTTCTTTGTATGAAATGCAGTCACCTTTATTTAGGCCACCTGGCAGATCATCTCAGTTACAATACCAGAATTGACAACAAACAGTGAACCTGCTCTACATGAATATATCAATTCATAAAGAGAGCAGCTCTGATTGGATTGCTCCACAACTTATCCCACCACCACCAAGCTAAGGCAGCTGTGATTGGATGTCCCTCTGAACTCATCCAACCTTTAACACAACCAAAGTAGCTGTGATTGGGTAGATTCATCACTTGTCTCTACTTCCTACATGACCAAATTAGGTCTGATTGGATTAAGTCTGTCAGACATTTTAGTCGAGTTTTTATTTGTTGATGAAAATTTCAGTTTATTCAGATTTAGTTTTTGTTCATGTGCACTTGTTTTTGATAGTTACTCTTAATGTTTTAATGTACTTGTACATGAATATTTCTCTCTGTTGTTAATTTAAACAAAACTTAAAGGGCAACTCCGGTTTTTTGACACCTGGACCTTATTTTTAGGTGTGTGCATGCTCATATACTCACTCAGACAAACATCGTGCAGCTCGGAGTCCTTCAGAAGTTATTTAGATCCAACCGATTTAGCCAAGACTTAGCGGGGCCACGGCAATGGAGCTTCAGCGCGGGACGTAATCTCTGCAAAATCGCTCGTCTCTACCACAGCCCGGTTTGTCATTGCAGAGAAATCCTCCAGAGTAGTCAGACATATATTCCTGGATAGATCCATACGCTTGTCAGCCGGTTTCAAGTCCCACTCTGAGCAGCAAACACACTCCTCTTCTGTTGCTATAGGTGAACACTGTCCACAAGCGCACCACCAGTTAGCATCGAGTCGTGGACGTGCTGCTGTTTGTTGTTCTCGAGCCAGCTGTTCGTCTCTCTCCCTCCACATTCTTCTTTCATGGAGCTCCTCGTCCGTGTACTCAGACTCAAACCGGTAAGGACAACCGTCAAAGTAGTCTGACTCTTCGACATCAGATAAATATTCTGCCATGTTGCTCAGCAATGCCGGCAAAAAGTAAATCAGCTGTACCAAAGTGTCGTGCGGCTATGACGTCATCAAAAGTTTTACCAGGTCAGCTGACCCACCTGAAGACGGTAGATGAGCTGAATTTATGATAACACTAGCGATTGATGAAAAAATATAGCTGAAATGAGCGATTTTGCAGAGATTATGTCCCGTGCTGAAGCTCCATTGCCGTGGTCCCTGCTAAGTGCGGCTAAATCGAATGGATCTAAATAACTTCTGAAGGACTCCGAACTGCACGATGTTTGTCTGAGTGAGTATATGAGCATGCACACACCTATAAATAAGGTCCAGGTGTCAAAAAACCGGAGTTGCCCTTTAAGGACAAAGAATTACAAAACAGTAAAATGTTCTGCCTGTAATTCAAATATTCACTGTTGTCAGTGTTAAGGGTCCATTCTTTAAAAAATCATCTAATATTTATTAAATTAATTGGACAATTAATCAGGAAGCTGTATTTTTTTGGCAAAATATCAGCATTGTCCTCGAAAAAATTCTTATCAGTCAGGCCCTAGTTACAAATAAAACTGGAGAAAAACTTCATGGCACACAAAATTCTGGCTTTTTACATGATTGCATCATACTGCCAGCCCCTCACATTGGTAAAGAGAAAATAAAATGACTACAGCATTATCAATAAGAGATAAAGGCTGATATTATAACAGAGACTGAAGCAAACCTAAACAAATACCAAGAACATTAAAATTCTTTGCATGCTTCCATCCTCAGGAGCTTCCTCTTCACCTGCCATCACCTCAGTGGGCCATGATAAGGTCAGCAGTGGAGTGATGTTAGACTGTGAGTCCAAAGGCTTGTATCCTGAACCTGAGGTGTTGTGGCTGGACAGTAAAGGAGACGTCCTTTCTGCTGATCAGAAAAAATCAGTCAAAGGTCCAGATGGTCTCTTCAGTGTTAGCAGCAGTGTGACAGTGACAAGGAGACACAACAACATCTTCACCTGTAAACTCCAACAGAAGAGCATCAACTGGACCAGTGAAGCACACATCCATATTGCAGGTAGACCTGATGAAAGCAAGAACAAATACAGCTTTGAATGCATGAAACACACATAAATCTTTATGTCTCTATGCCAAACTGCATGTCTGGATTGTTTAATTGTTTTTCTTTCCATTTCAGATGATTTCTTTATGGTTTCCTCGAGTTCCAATACGCCCATAGTTTTTGCTGTGTTGTTTGGCTTAATCTCCGCTGCTGCATCTGGTCTGTTGGTCTGGCAATGGAAAAAGCAGAAAACAGGTAAGATGAAAATAAATGTGGTACTTTTACAACAGCTGAGAACTTAATAGATTCAAATCACAGCAATAAATGACAAATATTAATATAGTTACAACGGACAGCATTGTCATTCATAGATGTCAAACTGGCAGATAAGAGAAAAAGTTACTGTTTTGTGTTTGCATTTACACAACTACAGTATAGACGAGGCTTCCTGTTGTAAAGAGTTTTAATTTTTTCACAGTGCAACATATCCAATAAAACACATTTTTGAGACTTAATGAGTCATTATTTGATATTAATTACCATAAAACAATTACTTGTCACAAGTAAACTAATATTGTCCATTTAACATTTCAAAGCTTTTTGCATGTTGTCCTTGTATTGTAATTTTTTTAATTTATGCTGACCAACAGAAAGAACATGCCAAAAACCTGACCAGCTCATGATGGAGGCAAAAATTGAAGAGGAGTTACAGAAGAAGGAGGAAGAACAGAAGGAAATCACAAACATTTTAGAGACACTCACAGGACTGTCAGAGGAACTGAAGACACAGAAAAACCAGCTCAACTTGATGAAGGAGAATACAGAGAAAATGGCTGAGCTGAGGGACAAAGGTATTGAACTGGTGGACAAAGAGGTTTCACAGAAGGACGGAGATAAAACAACAAACAGAGCACAAGGATATAACAAACTCAGAGAAATCTTAAAGGAGGAGAGCTGGAACCAAGAAGAGAGAAAAAAAGAACTTCAAGAGTTGAACATGGGTATGGCCAAACTAATGAAAAAAACATTTGATGATATAAATAAAATCAAAAAGAAAAAGGAGAAAGTAGAGGAACAAGTGGAGCAGATTAAGAAACAAACCAACGACACCAAGAATCAATGTTCGCCAGGGGTTGCCATTCCCATTAAAGTAATACATGATAAAGGCTCAGACACAAAGGAAGTAGAGCACGGCCAAAATTCACTTAAAGATTAACTGTAACCGTATATATATAGATGTATTACCACCTACAATAAGTTGATACTTCTGGAATACTTCTGTCTGTCATAATCGCATGTAATCAGGGGTGCTGCCAGGGATTTCAAGCCCCAGGGATTTCAGGCCCCATGAAATAAATCTTACTGGGCCCCCTACACCCAGCATTAAGGCTAGTGAAAAATTTTAGTACTGTTTGCATGAAAATGAATTTTAATATATATTTCACTAACATTCCTATACTTGTGAAAAGAACAACATGACAGATTCTTGGTATGGAAACACTGAAATAAACTGAAATTGATTTAGCTTTAATTATTTGCTCAAAGACGGATACTCTATTTAAAAAAAAAAAAAACAACTCTTAATTTACAGTTTCGAACATAAAATTCTCTTGATAAATAAAAAAGTAGAAAATTGAATAAAATGAAAATTATAATCCCCCCACCCCAACCCCTACCCTTGCAATCCACGCCCTCACTTATACACGTATTTTAAAACCTGAGGGAGAGATCCTAAAAGTATACATGATAACGAGACTGAGGAAACTCCACCATGAATTAAAAGTGAGGGAATGCTGGAGCTAAGACATATTCAGTTCCACCATGACATGTTCATTTAAACCACAGAAACAGGAAGTAACTCCACAGCACGAGGAACTGGACCTCCTGCTTGGTGTGTACTTACCTTTTATGTTTTTAGAGCCATTCAAAGGTTGTTATTTGGTTAAACAACTTTTGATATCTCCTTCCTTTAAGTTCTGTTTGTAAAGAATGTTGGACAACACAGTTTAAGTTGTGCTTACCTGCAAAATCTTATGTTTGAGGTTTTATTTTTTCCAGGAAATACTTTTTATGTAATCAACTCACACTTATCAGACTTGAGGTATTGACGTCTGAGCATTTTCAAACAAGGGTTTCCTATCTATTTAAAAAAAAGCAAATGTCAGCAATGCTAAGTTAATCAAGTTTCATTAGGTTTTACTTTTATACGATTGTGATATGAAGATGATCAGCATAAAAAAAATTGCCCTGTGTTTTTTTTTTTTTTTTTTTTTGTATTTTTATAGTAATTGTGGTGATGCACATAGTGTTTTTTTTTTCATGTCTTAAACTCAGATCTTCTCAAACTTATTTTTTCAACATGCCAATGAGTTCACTGTACACCAGTGACCTACACAGTCACCGGATCTTGAGCACCTTTGGGATGTGGTGGAACAGAAGACTTTCACCATTGATGTGCAGCAAACAAATCCGCAGTAGCCATGTGATGCTATCATTAGCCTTGTTGTACCAACAAAGTGTACCTAATAAATTGGCTGGTGGATGTGCAGACAAGTTGTATCAGATATATATTGATATTGTCAAAATTACCTGTGAACACAAATAAGAATTTTAAGATTTTGGCAATTCTTATGTCATGCTAATTATATTGTGTGACTTTTTTTAGTTTTTTCAACAGGTGCATAAGTTAAAAAATATATCTTTATAATAGTAAAATTGAGATGATTAAGTCAGAAAAATGTATGCAGGCCTTGCTAAAACAAAAATAGATATGATCATATTGATTTCACTGTCATACAGAATAAATGTGGCAGTGATTTTGAAATAGATGAGCAGCCCTAGCAGATGTGAAGATGAACCTCATGTACAGTACCTCTGTTTCATAACTCATGTTGCCCTGCAGACACTGTGTGATATTGTGTTAATATTTGAAACAGTATCCATGTCTCATCAGTTAAATTAATTAACAGTGAACTAAATATTGAGCTGAGCCTGGTTTCTAGGGCTTTGCCAAAATCCCAGCTTGTTGTGTTGCTATAGGTAAAAACCGGTTCTAAATGTTTTTTGGCGGAAGCTTTTAGCATTGTTCAGGAATGAATGAGAGCGGTCAGGAACGGGCAGGAATGTGGGGGTGTGAAGTATTGCCTTCTAAGGGGCCGTTTACATGGAAACTCCTGACTTGAAGCCGCAAAGATTCTTCCTTTCCGTTTTCGAATTCTTCCGCGTTTACATGACACCGCTCGGAGACGAGTTAATCCCCTGTAAATCTGCTGTAGTGTGCATGCCGGCTCGGTAGATGGCGGTGTAGGTCTGCAGAGATGCAGCGCTGCTACAACACACGAACGAAGAAGAAAACCTTTCACCAACAACAATGGCGAATAGACGCACAGAGAAGCAGGAGTTTCTTTTTTGGACAACAAATCAGATCGGACAACAAATCTGTCTGGATAGTTTTTTCTGGATAACAAACCAAGCACGGTAAGACGCTCACACGTTACTCGGTGGACGGAGGAAGCTGCTGTTGTTCCTGGTATGCGCGCGCAGCCTCCATGTGAAAGAGTACTGCGCATGCAGTGACGTCAGCGTTTCCCCCGAAACGCTCTGCTCTGTGTTTACACGAGGCCGGATAGAGGAGCGGAATCAAATCTTTCCGCTCTGGGGAGCGGTTTCAAAAGTTTGCATTTTCAGTGGAAATGCAACGTGGTCTCATCTAAATGGAAGGCCAAAACGCAACGAAATGTTTGCGGAATCAACCATTTTCGGCGTCATGTAAACGGCCCCTAAGATGATAGGTAGGGAGCATAATAGGCTGTGTAAATAGCAGGTTTTTGCATTACTATGAGTAAAACTATTACTGAATGTTTTTCAGGGGGATACAGGTGAGAGTGGTCAGGAATGTGGGGATGTGAAGTATTTATGCCTTTTAGAATGATAAGTTTAGATAGGCTATCCAGACACTTTAATCTGAATTTGGTTGAAGGTTTTAGTAAGATTAGGATATATTTGAATTTAAACTATTTAGCCTGGAGAATAAATGCTCGTATATCTTACTTGCATATTTATTTATTTGATTTACTGGTAACACTTTCTATGAAGCCCACTTTTATAATGCATTATAACTGCATCCATAATGCATTATAATGCATTCATAATGTCTCACTTATAAGCAAACATAATGCTTCGTGATGCTTTATATCAACGGTCATAAAACATTATAATGTCATTTATAATGAATTATAATGACTTGTTCCATGGATGCTCATGAACACTCATGAACACTACATCCATAATGCTTTATGAGATATGAAGTCATGACAATCACAATGCATTATGAGGGTATTCATTACGCTTCAAAACTACACTCATAATGCTTAATGGTGCACTATATCAACAGACATAAAACATTATGATATCACTTATAATGAATTATAATGACTAGCTCTATCGATGCTCATGAATACTTATGAAAACCATATATATTATGCTTTGAGGGCACTTATAGTGCATTATAATGCACTCTTCACTGATTGCTTGGAATACATTATGATTACCTATACACACAATTCAAGTCAACTGTAGTAAAAACACATAGTATGTAATAACAGCCTATGCAGTATCATGAGTCATCATTGTATGCATTAAGTAAAGTGACATACATGTGGATGCATTTATTATAATGCATAAGTCATCATAATGCTTCATTGTAGGGGCTAAGTAAAGTGTGATGCATTTGGATGCATTTATAAGAACATATGCTGCTTCTTAAATTATTAGTATGCAAGACATAATAAGACAGTAAATGTGGGTTCCGTAGAAATGGAAACTCAAGGTATTAAAAATACATATTCAAAGAAAGAAAAAGACCAAACACATTTTTCAAGTTTATTCAGGGTGTCGAACAAACTAGCCAATGTTATAAGAGGTATAAAATACAACATTTAACTTAAGATGCCCTTCAGCTTTTAAAGTGCAGTGTTTCCTCTACATTCATTTAGGAGCGGCGGGCAGCCGCTCCTAAATCCTACCCGTCGCTCCTGCAATTTTTTTTTTAATATACACTACTGCAGCATGTCGCCGCCTTCACATCACAGTCCTGCATTAAATCGGGTGTCGCGGGTGCTGAGGCAGATAACTATCTTGCCCATAGTTGTGTCGCTATGGTTTGCTTACATTTAATAAAATGCATTTTTCCTCTCCGCTCTGACAAACGCCTCCTCCCCCGCTCCTCTTGTGCAACACCGATGAGCCGCGCGGCAACCAAACCGTCTCTCTGCAGGCGGAGTCCCCCCGACATGCATTTTTTTTTAAGAGGCTGCTGCCACCGCGGGCTGAGACGAAGCGATGATTCAGTGAATGTCAGAGCAGAGGCCACCTAAAAGTTTCTCACAACACTCCCTGTCATAGAATGAGCCGATAACTTCTGAATCGTTAATTCTCTTTATAAACAGACTCAAACAGCGTGTCATACAGTTAGCAGCTCTCTCTCTCAGTCTACACTTCCGTAACCCTCAGCCAATCCCCGGGCTCCCCCTTAGCAGCGTTAACTTAAGACAGTAACTTAAAAATCAACTCAGACGCTGTGAGTGATGAGGAGACAGATGTAGATGCTCTAGTTGCTTTAAAAGAAAATCTACTGTCCACTGACTGTGCAGCTCATGACAATGTGGACAACACCCTATGCAGCAAGTGTAACCTACGTCTTTGCTTTTCTGAAGAAAAAAAACTGTTTCTACCACTGAAAATGAACATGGCTGAACACTGGACACTATGACTGAATACTGGGGAAGGACATTTTTAAATTCTGACTTTTGTAAATAAAGTTTATCTTCTTTTTTATTATTAATAAATGACAGAAAAAAATGAAATAAAAGAAGGTTGTGTGGTTATTATTCATGATACAGACTGTTATTGGGCAACTTAATTGCTCCACCCTGCAATGACCCCTAATTTGTTTTGTATATCTATGGAACAGCTTACCAGAGGACTTCAGGGCTGCAGAGAATGTTCATATTTTTAAAAGTAGGCTCAAGACCCACCTTTTTAATTTAGCTTTGAACTAATCTAAATTTTTATCTGTTATTTTTATCTATATTTGTATTAATTTTTATTTTATTTATATAATCTTGCCCTCTTTTTACTTGTTATTCTTATTCTATTACTATTTATTTTTTATTAGTGTTTTATTTACTTTATGATTCTTAGCAAATGTAGTTTTATGTTTTATTCCATATCTCCAGTGTTTCCTCAGCAGGGGGCTGCCTGCACTGGGGGCTGCTGATGGCTCTGGCTGGGATGTCTCTGTCGTCATGGACAGGTGGGGGGTCTGCAGCAGTAGAGAGTGGATCAAATAACATTCACTCAGTCACGGTTTTCGCTAATTGATTTGACAGCTCATCAATCCAATCAAAAAAAAAACCTTGCATGCTGTGTGTGTGTGTGTGGGAGTGAGTGAGAGAGTGAGAGAGAGAGAGGCCTCTAACAGCCTGAGAGAAGAGAAAATAATAAAATCTCTGTGTATGTATAGATATACGGCTTACTTGTACTTAAAATATTCCTTGTATTTTTTTTCCCAACAGCCACTCATTTCAACATGTGGGATTCATCGAGCAAACACGACTCGAAGATCATTACAGAGACAGCGGTAACCATTATAGAAGAAGCAGAGTCTAGCACAAACGGCTCCAGGAAATATGTGGTGAATCTGCGCCGAACCCAGTCCCCTCCTTCTAATTCTTTAGGGGAGGAATGGTCTTTGGAGCCCTACGGAGCGCGAGGCAGTTAGGGATACATTTCTAAGTACGAGACGGGGGAATTATGTTTCTACCAAAAGGATGAAGGGGAAGTACCGTCTCCCGCGACTGACATGGCAGTCCTATCCTCCAATGACTGGGGTATTCTGAGGACCATGAATCCAAAGAATCTGATGGAGCACGAAGAAAACATCCCTCCACAGTCGGTGAATCCTTACCCTCGAGAGCAACTGGCCAAAAAGATGAAATTTATGGCCGTGTGGCTCACCAAAGCCTCGGGCCCGGCTCGCTGGTTCTTCAGGGTGAGTCATCGAACCTCCGCAACGGGCAAGAGTAGGGGGCCCGCAGAGTTTTTTGTCCTGGATCATTTCAACTCAGACTGCGGAGTATTTTGCACGCTTTTGACCATACCTTTGGATGCCTGGAAAGATAAGGTTGAACAAATTTCTGAAAAAGTTGACACCCTCTTTCGCGACTGTCGAAACTGGAACGAAGCTATTGTGATTAAAAAACCTCTCTCCGCCTAGACCACACCCTCGCCCCTCCCACATATCTATAAAAAGACTACTTTGCCGGGCCTCGAGCATCATTTTTTGGGAGTGAGCCGAAGGGACCGTGACTACTCTCAAGAGGAAACCCAGACGCGCGACCACCACCTGCCTCGGATCTCCTTCTCTGCTACCGTTCCTGAGAACACTCTCCCCTCCGCTGGGCTATATAGAGATAGACGGGCCTGAAGGACCCGTCTTCGCTCCAGAACCCCTCCGGGCACCCGTTGATTCGACCCAGACCCTGGACATGGATATAGAGGTTGACATACCCCACGACCTTCTACAGCCCCGCCAGACACTCGTTGAGTCGGCCGAGACCCTGCCAGAGGGTTTAGAGGTTGACATACCCCACGACCTTCTACAGCCCCGCCAGACTCTCGTCGAGTCGACCCAGACCCTGGAAGAGAATATAGTGGCAGAAGGGCCGGACCCTGCCGGGTCGACCAAGACCCTGGACGAGGATTTACCGGCAGAAGGGTCTTGCCCCGTCGCAGAGTCGACGCGGATCCTGGGCGTGGATTTAGGGGTAGAGGGACCGGGTGATTCGGCCCAAACGATGGAGGAGGAGGAGGGGGAGGAACCTTCGAAGCCTCCTCCCATTCTGACCCCACCCACTCCTCCCGCGCCGGGAGATAAGAAGGAGGTGGAGGAGGAAGTCGACGGTTGGGTGTCTGATATTGCTCTGAAAGCGATAAAAGCCGTCGTGTATCACCTGCTCGGAACCACACTTGCCAAGTACAGAAAAGAAAACTGCAACGGTTGTCAAGTGAACCATCCCAGCCAGAAACAGCACAGTTGCTTGGAAGTACTGGAAGAAGACTTTTTCTGTAACAACTTTAGTCGGCTTATGAGGAGACTCCACACACCAAACTTTGTGCCTGCCATCCAGTGCTTCTTATCCAGGAACCGCATCGAGGTGGAGGTGACAAAAGTCACCGCTATAGCAGAGACCCTTTTGCACGAGCTGAAAGCAACGAGTTGCATCTACAAACCAATCGGCTCCTTGTACAGCGATCTGACATCGGACGACAGGTTGGATATCGAACTACTGGAGAAAGCATCTGAATTGTGGGATAGCTCTTAAAAAAGAAAAGGGCGGACCCTTATTTATATTGAAGAAAACAAACAGAAAAAGAAAAAAAATGAAAAGAAAAAAAAGGCGATGGGGCACGCTTGGATAAAACTCATGGCATCTATTTCATCGTATCTTGAGAGGTCCTTCGTCATCCAAGAGTTGATTGAGCTTCTCAGAAAAGCCATCCAAAACAAAGTTGGATCTCCTAAAAACATTGAAAATGCAGTGGACAAAAGACTGGAAAACTTGCTGGATAAAATCCGGACTGTCTTTGCAGCGGTGTGGGACACTATGGGGAAATCCACCGTATCAATGTGCAAGTCTGGGTTGTCGGTCACCTTTGAAGGCATTTTAAAAGAAATGGCGCAAGACACCATCGAACCCGATCATCTGCTCGCTTTTTATACCTTGTTTGTTGATGTCGCCGCCCAACTTTTGCAAAACAGTGAAACGGTAAATATCTCGACCGAGCTAGGGAAATTACACAAGGCCATTTCCAACACTCTAGATTTTCCTGTATTGTCTCAAACTTGAGTCATGATGAAATGTTAGTTTTGTTTCCTTGTACAAATGTTAGTTTTGTTTCCTTGAGCAAATGATAGTTTTGTTTCCTTGAGCAAATGTTAGTTTTGTTTCCTTGAGCAAATGTTAGTTTTGTTGTACAAATGTTAGTTTTGTTTCCTTGTACAAACGTTAGTTTTGTTGTACAAATGATAGTTTTGTTTCCTTGAGCAAATGATAGTGTTTTATCCTTGAGCAAATGTTAGTTTTGTTTCCTTGTAAAAAAAAAAAAGTTAGTCTTTCTCAAACTTGGGTAATGTTAGTTCTTTTTCTTTAAAAAAAAATGTTAGCTTTTTTTAAAAAAGTTTTCCTTGTACAAATAGTGAGATGAGGATCATCCGAAAGTTTCTTGCAGAGGACAGAGGCATGCAGCGGTAAAGCTAATACAGCCAGAATACATTTTGCTAGAAACAGAGTTTTACGACCTTTTTAGAGATTTTCCAAGCCTCACCTGTGTTTGTGTGATGTTTTGTCGGGCTTATAAACGCATTCTGACCTTTAAACCAATTCATTATTGTTAATGTGTGATATGTTTTTTTTCAGAGGGGCATAACATGGCTTTAATAGAGAATAAATGGTTTTGTGTGAAGAGATAGATGTTTGAGAATCTGTTTCAGATGAAAAGACAGGCGGATGGTAAAAGATTTTAAAAAAGTTTGAGGCGTTTGAGGCCTTGATAAAAAAAAACTCATTAATCTTTTTCCACAGCCAGCGATCTCTTTGATTGAAAGATTTAACAGGACTTTAAAAGGTAGGAAAGAATGTCAACACTTTGAGAAGATTTACAGCAAAAACAACCTATTGAGATACCTAGATGTCCAGCAAAGTTACTTTGAGCTATAACCTAGATGTGCTAGACTTGGTTAAAAGTATAAATCACAGCAGTAAAGATTACCAGAAAGTGATCAAAAATGTAAACTACCTCTAAAATTTAAACCAACGGTATAACCCAGATGCCTCTTTTTTAAACCAGATGTATGCGGTTTAAGAGGTTTCCTTTTACATCACCCATACGCCAGCCTCAATGTTTTTAAAGATAATACCAGCGATATTTCATAGATTTACAGATTTAACACATAGATTTAGAGGGGGACTGGGAGGTCGCCATGACCGAGATTTCATATCCCCACAGCTGGTATAACTTGCCTCAGGACGTGGCCTACTTTGATTGGAGGCCCAAACCCAGAAAACCGGCCACAGAGAGTAAAATTATCATCTGTACTGTTACAGCGATGTGATACGACCCCAGCTCGTAGGGGACGCTTATGCCCCCCTTTTGAGAATGGTCGACGTTGAGGGTACCTACGGGGACGTTGTTACACAGCATTTTAATCCCCCCTATTATCTGCCCGTGTCAAAGCAGCACATTGAAAATATTCAGATCCAGATCAAATCTGACCAAAATATACCTGTGAAATTTACCTACGGTAAAACTATCATCACGCTCCACTTCAGACCGGTCGCTTAAAAAAGTGAAGCATATAACCCGTTTCACCGCGTCAGCGTCATTCAGTGTCAAACGACCCGTGAAGGGAGCTGTAAGACACGTAGCTCCGTTGTTTGTTTGTTTTTTTTTCTCCTCATCAAAGTTTTTATCTAAAAAAAGAAATGGCTCTGGCGGGCTTGAGAGCGGATCCTCATCGTTTTGTACAATATTATGAGAGGCAAGTAGGAGGGGATTTACCGGGTTTCTACGGAGCCCCCGTCATGTACGGTCGTGGTATAGGCTCTATGTTTTCAAAACTGTTTCGTTTTGTATCCCCCCTGCTGAAGAAAGGTCTCGCGATTGCTAAACCCCATCTCAAATCAGCCGCCAGCAACATCGCCTCCGACGTGTTCAGCCAGGCTGTAGGAAGACTGACCAACCAGCAGAAGCAAGAGGGATCCAGAGGTATTATGGTCTTGTCACGCAGGTCGAGGAAACGACCGCCCGGACAGCGTGCTGCATCGACCTCTAAAAAACGTTCGACCGTCAAAAGAAGAAAGTCACTCGGGAGAAGCTCGCGAGGGAAGAGGAAGTCTGCCAAGAGCTCCGATATATTCTAAAAAAAAATTAAATAAGGAAATTTAAATAAAAAAAAACATGGCCCTCTTACATCAAAAATCTCCAGAGTGTACCCTAGCGGAGCTAGATTTATTCTCAGCACCTATGACGCAGCTTTCAATCGAGGACAAAATCTACACAGAAATCTCCCCCGTGGCAGCCATCGCCGACGGCGGACCCATTGAGTTTTTTATTCCCGGGGACGGAGAAAAGTATCTGGACCTCAACGACACCTTGTTGCACCTCAGAGTTAAAATTACCAACGCGGACGGCACCGACCTGGCCAACGACGCGGTCGTAGGCACGATCAATTATCCTCTGAATACAATTTTTGATCAGTGCGACGTTATTTTGGGAGACAGGTTGATTTCACAGTCCAGCGCCACACATCCTTATCGCGCCGTGATTGAGACTCTTCTCAACTTTTCAGAGGACACGCTAAAGAGCCAATTTAGCGCGGGTCTTTTTTACAAAGACACCCCGGGTGCTATAGATTCTATAGTGACGGTTAATGGGCCAAACGCGGGTCTGAATAAGAGATCCTCGTTTACGGAGAGGTCCAGGGAAGTGCACCTTCTGGGTCCTCTCCACGGGGACATATTTTTCTGCGAGAGACTCATGCTGAATTCGGTAGACTTGAGAATTAAGCTGACCAGGGCCAGCGACGCCTTTTGCCTCACCGGGGCCCGCGACTCCACTTTCCACCTGAGAATACTGGGGGCCTCTCTCTTTATGAAAAAAGTGACCGTCTCACCGGCCGTGAGACTGGGTCACGCCGCCGCATTAATGAAAGGAAATGCTTTGTACCCACTCTCCAGGGTCAACGTGAAGACTTTTTCGATTCCCCAAAACTCCAGGATATGCAGCCAGGAAAACCTGTTTCTGGGTTCCATGCCCAAATATGTGGTTTTGGGTATGGTGCATCACGAGGCTTTCACGGGCAGAAGAGACCTTTCACCCTTCAATTTCATCCACTGCGACATTGAGTATTTGGCTCTCTGTCAGGACGGCAGACAAATTCCTGCCAAGGCTTTTCAGCCTCAGTTTAACAACAATTTGGCGGTCAGAGAGTTTTACAACATATTCCTGGCTACTGGAAGACATCTTAAAGATCTGCCCCTGAGCATCGACAGAGAAGGATTTAACGATGGGTATTCCCTGTTTGCCTTCAATCTTAACCCCGCCGATGACAACGACGCCCTTTCTCCCGCCACCAACGGAAATTTAAAACTGGAAATGAGGTTCAGAGTGCCCCTTCCACAAACCACCACTCTCATCGTCTACGCCTGCTACGATTCTATTCTGGAGATAGACTCTAAAAGACAGGTGCTGGTGGATTATTACTAGAAGAACATGGATACTCATCAACTGCAGAGCCTTTTGAGGTCTTTGCTGGGAGATGTATTTTGCGGGGTGTGGGCTTCGGATCAACTGCCCTTATTGACGCAGTCTTTCAGCTTCCCCGCATTTTTTATTGTAAACACACACCCGGCCCACATGCCGGGGGAACATTGGTTATCTCTGACGCTGGAAAAAGACGGGGAAGCCACATTTTTTGACTCTTATGGATTTCCCCCCGAGTTTGTTTGTTATCCCCAAAGCATTTTACAGTTTTTGGAAAAATATTCTCAAAACATCAAATACCACGGCGGTCAACTGCAGCACCCCTTGTTGGCTGTATGTGGTCATTGCGGTCATCACTGCGTCTATTACCTCTGCCATCGGGCCTGCGGATTATCTTTTGAACAAGTATTGGAGCTGTATGACCGCGATGCGGTAAAGAATGACCTGATGGTATACAACTTTGTAAAGAAATATCAAAGCTGCGTCAGGAAACATACTAACGCATCCAAACAGGGGAACTGTTCTTTACAGTTATTTAAAGACTGTTGTAAATGATTGTGTTTTTTTTAATACATCTATTCATTTATGTATTGTAACGTTTTTGTTTTTGCTACCTCTTTTATATATTGATATGTAATGTTTTTGTTTTTGCTACCTCTTTTATATATTGATATGTAATGTTTTTGTTTTTGCTACGTCTTTTATATATTGATATGTAATGTTGTTTTTGCTACCTCTTTTATGTATTGATATGTAATGTTGTTTTTGCTAGCTCTTTTATATATTGATAAGTAATGTTGTTGTTGTTTTGCTACCTCTTTTATATATTGATATGTAATGTTTTTGCTACCTCTTTTATGTATTGATATGTAATGTTGTTGTTTTTGCTACCTCTTTTATATATTGATATGTAATGTAATGTTTTTATTGCTACCAGCCATTTGTAAAAAATGAAAAATGTTTCTGTAATGAAAGAAAAACAACCGCACGCTTAAAAATATGAGCAATAAACAATTTTTATTGATGAAAGACAAAAAAAGTTGTGAGCGTCACATTTATTTATTTACGACGAAATCCAACGTGGAGAGAGCGTGATTTGTTTTTTCCGTCTCTGTAATCCAGTCTCTCTGCATTTTGGGGTCTCCTCCTCTTTTTCTTTGCGCGGGGTAATCCAGCGAGGCGATAATACGGGCGTCCTTCTTCTTTTTCTTGTACCGCTGGGAGGCGTGTCCGTGCCCATCTTGAGTCGTCGATATTGATCTCGTGTCTGGGGGTTACTCACTGAAGATATAGGGATGTTCAGCTCCGATAACCGATCGAGAAACTTTATCCAACCCTCGGGCGGTGAGGTGTGGGATTTTTTATAAGGGAGTGAAAGGTATTTGAATAAGTCAATCATGTGAGAACCTTTCACAGCGTCCCCCCTATAAATAAATTCGCCGTTTGAATTCCATCCTCCTCCGTCGCTCTTGGATAGTTTCTTGATGATATAGTCCGCATTTTTGCGATCTCGCGGGGGTAGACTTTTCAGAATCTCATCCCCCGCGTCCTCAACCCCCCTTCCCTCGGACAGTAGAGATGGGGCTGCAGGGGCATCGTCCTCCAGGCTCTCATCCGCCATCTCTCCCATCCGGTCACGCTGCAGGGTCAGAGTCACTCGACGCTGCTCATTTTGATCCTGCTTCGCAAACATCAAATATCTTTGCAATAAAGCGTCGTACCTTTTAATTCTTTCGTAGGGACTTAAGCCGGAGTCATTTAATACAGCTCTCATCCTGTCATCCAGCTCCCCCTCCGCGGTTTCTCTGATGGACGTGGTCGGTTGGGTCATCCTGTTGATATGCTGGGGTGAGACGAGATACATCTTTTGGGCCCTCTTCAAGGTCATTTTCTTTTAATTCCCTCCTCTCACCAGGCCTCCTATAAGATTCCCGATAAAAGGGACGGCTGAGGAAAGCAGAGGTAAAAGAAACCCACCCGACTGCCTTTTAAGAGCCAGCCTTTAACGTTTAATACCGGTTCTCTTATCAGCCAGCAGTCTGATTATTTTTTTCTGCCTCTTCAGTTTTTTGAATTGAGAGGGTGAAAGCGGGATGTTTCCCTTTAAAAGATTCAGAGCAATCTCACACAGGGCCTGGATAAAGTCCGGAGAGCTACGTAGCAGTATGTCTTTACGTTTCTTGGGCGGAGCCCTGTATAGAGCTTTGAGTAAGGGGGCGTTTCTTTTTATACGAGCAGACATGATGATCTAAGCTTTGGGGACGTAAACTGTGTACCTTTGGTGAGGTAGTATACACGTCCTCAGTCTGTATCGTTCTGGACACCCCGGGGTCAGGTCAACGATTAAATACCCGTGAGCGTCTCTGGTGGCATCTTCAAAACTCTCTAAAAAGAATGCCTTTTGAGAAGGAAAAATCTGATGAGCCAATATTTTTATTTGCAATTTATCTCGTGGGTTTTTGAACAGGACTAGGTAAGTGCTGTTCAGACTAATGGTGCGGCTGTATTTACCTTGGTGAAATACATTTTGAGTCAGCATCATAACGCTCATGTTTCTGTGATGTCTGTACTGAGTAAAAAGTTTTACCACTTCAGGATGATCAGAGGCTTGAAAAATTGCATCGTCTATAATGATGAGATGCTTTTTATCAGAAGAAGAAGGAAACAACGTTTCATCTTCAAAAGAATCAGGCAGACCTTCGACAAATTTAATCTTTTTATTCATTCTTTGCAGTTCACTGTACATGGGTTGAAAAGAGGTATAAATCCACACAATATTGTCGGGTACAGCATCCATTACATGTTCACAGTTTTCCAATACATTTTTTGCAAAAAATGTTTTCCCACACCCGCTCGGACCCACAATCAGACATGAGAAAGGAAAGATAAACCTGGGCTCAAAATCAATTTGCTCCATGACAAGTATTGACAAAAATTAATAGCCGAAAGGCAGAGTCGACTCGTCAGGAAAGATAGGTCTCTTGTCATACACCACCCTGAACCTTTTCAGAAATGCCCTGTTTTTCAGCGTGAGGCCCTTTTTATTTCGCCCAATGTTTTGCTGAGGGATCTCAATCAGGTCCTGTCTAGAGCCACGCAGGTAGCCCTCCACCAGCTCTCTGACGCTGTCAAAGTTTACCCTCTCGCTGCATTCCCTGGTCTGTGTAATGCCTTTGGCTCGCATGACAACCTTTTTCTGATTTCTGGTCTGGTAGGCATAAGTCTTTGGACCGGCTGACACAAACTCTTGAATGCTATCGCCCCCCAGCTCGTCCGTCAGATCCCCCAGGTAATTCCCCGTCTCTAGGGGGGTCTCGCCTTCCTTTAGCACATAAACCAGGCTGTCGGTGTCCATGTAAAGAACCCTCTCCCGCAACTTTTCTAGGTAGCTGTACAGTTTCAGACGGGCGTACGTGGTGGTGAATGCCGGGATGAAAATATTACTCGTTTTACCCGGAGGATAAATACCTCTGTACCTCCACTGAATAAGAGCTTTCTCATCGTCGAGAACGTCAAAGTACCCCACTTCATAGTTACCTGAAAACAGATAGCTGAAAAAATCTTCCGGCTCGGCGACGACGCTGGTCTGGAGCATATTGTCCCTCTGCGCAAACTTTCCCCAGAAGCTGTTGAGGCACAGTTTGGCTACCTGTCTTTTGGCGGGATTTACCTCAATTTTTTTTGGGTCTAACCGGATCCCCTGGTTGGTAAGGTAGTCCCCAATGTATTTTTCCTTGCTTTTTTCATCGGTCGCCTCGGGCGGATAACCCGAAGCTTCCTGCTTCCCCTTTAAAAATGTGTGGATGTAGTCTACAAACACAGCGTCGCTACTTTTATCAAAGTGCCACACTTCTGTGATTTTTCCCACCCTGTACCCAACCTCCAGCGCTTTATTAAATTCTACCGTGACCCAGACCCCGGTTAAGGCTCTGGCCTCGTCCTCGTGAGTGCAGGGGCCCTCTTGTTGATTTGAGTCAGCGCAGGTACGGCATAAGGGAAACACTAGTTTACCTCCCAAACATTTGTAAGGTAACACGGGGAAAAAGAGCTCGCGGGATGGGTAGATCGTGGCCCTGATGAGCCCAAAGTACTCTCTGGGGTCCCCAAAATCCTTGTGGATGATGGTGGGGTGATCTAAGGGGTAAGGACACGTACTGTTAACAAAAGGGTACAGAGAGACCACGTCTACATAGTGCACGGTTTCGTCGGGCCCCGCGGTGTGGCGAAGCTTGATGGCGCTCGTTCTACCTCCGTAAAGAGCGTCGCGTGGCGACAGGGGTTCGGGGGGATTAAAATCACGAAGCAAATGTTTTACCTCCTCGCACGATGTTTTAAGATCGTCCCATTTGTGTTCCCACAAGACTGTGACGCAAACGCTGTGTTCTAACTTTAAGGCCCTCACCCTTTCCTCAGTCGCTGTGTAAAGTTCCCCGTAAGTTACGCCTCTCAAGGGGCACGTGTCGGCGTGGTTTAAATGCCGGGGGCAGCCGTGGAAAAAGCAGCCGTGAAATTCCCAGACGTATTTAACGCCGTCAATCTCGGCATAACCATCGACTAAATAAGAGCCCAGCTGCTTTTCACCTACGTTTAAGGCATGCTGAATAAAGATGTTTTGTTTGTGCATTACCCACTCTAGCCATTGGATGGATGCGTTTGAGTATCTCTTACAGCGACGCGCGTAGTTGTCCGGGCAGGGTATGGCTAAGGTATCGGGAGACAGGAAATTGGTTAGAAACACTTTCATGCAGGCCGAAGCGATGGTGATACAGTCAAAGGGATCGACTCCCGTCTCATCCAAAAACTCTTTTCTGAAGATGGCGCAACCCTTGGAAAGAATGTCAACATCATTTTAAAGTAACGTACTGCTTCTCGTCTAAAGTTAAAGGTATCCCCGCTGACGTTATTGTACCAGCTGTAAAACTCATTCTGCTCCTGCTCCGTCATGCGTTCTACACCGTATTGCGGGTGAGGGATATGCTCCTACATAATCGAGGCGGTTTTCTGAGCTGAATTTGTGAGGAAAATACCCCTTGGTCTGATCCGTGAAGCCTAGGGCTTTAGGCATAGCGCTGAGGCGCATGGTTAGGAAAGAGAGGGAGTCTATGAATTTTAGATGATAATGGGGGACCTGAAGACTCAGGATCTTACTCCCCACCATGAGAATGTTTTGCGGGGCTACGCCCTCCTTCAGCAGCCCTCTCAGGACCAAGTAGCTGTCAAATCCTCTGGCATTGTGGGCCACAAAAACATTTTTTGCAAATCTGTTGCTCCTAAAGTACAGGAGAAAAGATTTTACACAATCGAGACCGTAAAACGCCTTCTCTAAACCTTTCTCTGTTTTGGCATATACAAGAAAGGGGATGTGCTCACCCTGCTCATTGACAAAAGTTTCAAAGTCATAATAAACCAACTCGGGATGCTCCCTCTGCGGAGGGAGGGGTTTGATGTAACACCGATGTTCCGATGAGTCTGTTTCTAACGTACTCCCGCAGATTTTGCACTTTAATTTACCGCAACGATGCAAATTTTTACTCGTGCGCATGCTGATGTAGTAGCACAGTCCGCATTTTTTGCATTTTTTAACCAGGTTGCATAAACTAAAAGAGGTTCCCGGTTTAGCCTCTTTGTGTCTAGCCAGGCAGGAAGATGACCTGCACGTCCTATTATAGTCTGAACATTTTAGGGGCCTGAGCTTTTCTGTGGGGCAGACGGGGTCGTTGCAGACCTGGCAGTAGCCTTTACAGGTATGCACGTAGGAGCAATTGAAACCTCTGTAGCAATAATTGCAGAAAAACTTTGTTCCTACAAAGCCTTTGATATGTTTTACCCCGTAGTAGTGGTTGTCTTGTAAAAACAAAAACAGGGGATCGGAAGCTTTTGAGAAGTCAGTCTCAAAATGACAGAGAGGTCGATCTACACCCGTCTTGTACAACACTACAATTTTGCGGCCTAGAATCCCTTCAAATTTACCTATATCGGTAAAAGTGACGGGGGTGTGATCGTCTAGGCCCGCCCGACGCTGAAACTCCCTCCCTACTCTCTCGCTCTCGCAGTCGGTCAGGTTAGGATCGAGGACGTGAGCCAGGTTGATGGCAAAGCAGAGCTGATCGCTCCTGTTTTCAACAAAGTACAAATGACGACGTTTCTTGCTGAGGATTTCGCAGTTTAAAGTTTTCTCTAGCCTGCGTTTCCCCCCACCCCTAGGGTTTTGGACGACCTGGATGATAAATTCTACTTCGCGGTCCCCGGCAATATCTTTGTTGGATTGCACTAAACGATCGAGCAAACTTTCAAAAGCGTCACGTCGTCCGCAGTAACGGCGACGTTGTCTCTTATATTTTCACCCACCACTTCGAGCTGCACCACATCATTACGGTTAGCCTTTGATCTCGCTTCGTCCGCCAGTTCCCAAATTTGTCCCACTACCTCTCTGTAAAATGTTGCAATATCGGGCAATTCTCCAAGGGGAGGGATTACAAGCCTGCGTCTGAGTCGCTCTGTATTAAAGGGCCTGTGTGAGGTTGTTGCAGTTTGTGCCGCGCCGTGCTGACCCCCACCCTCTTGAGCCTCTGGGTCTGGGTTTAAAGGCCTGTGCTGATCCAACCTCTCCCCTAAACCCCCACCCTCTTGAGCCTCTGGGTCTGCGTTTAAAGGCCTGTGCTGATCCACCCTCTCCCCTAAACCCCCACCCACTTGAGCCTCTGGGTCTGGGTTTAAAAGCCTGTGCTGATCCAATCTCTCCCCTAAACCCCCACCCTCTTCAACCTCTGGGCTTGGTGCGGGGGCACCTTCTGACGGAGACGGGAGTTCATTTTGATGGTTTGAAAATAAGTCGGTCCGATTTAGACTCTGAAGAGCGTTTTCTATCGCTTCTAACGGATCGATGCTGCAATTAAGAATCTGAAGGGCATTTTCTATAGCCAGTAAGGGATTGTCGCAATTATTACAGGGGTCTACATCTATGTAAGGATTATCTACGTGCTCTACCCAAAATGGACCCGGTATAGCATTAAGTTTCTCAATAGCTTCTTCTATTTCTACAGGAATTAAACAGGAGGGTTGCGAGGCATCTACTTTTCTATCCATACTTTATTTTTAAAACAAATGTTATCCACCAGAAATCAACTCACATTTTGTCACAGATGTTTGTAAATGTGTCGAAAAACCCGCGGTGTACATCATAGAGCATGCGAATGGCCTCGGTCTTGTTGTTGTTGTCTCGCAAAACCCGTCCCCTCCGAAGACTCCTCCGGACGTTGCCTCTTATCTCCCTCTCCGCATCTGTTCAAGAAAAAAAATAGGAATAAGATATTTTGGATGACGAGAGCAAAAAAAAACAACAACTTTAAAATAACATAACTTTGAATAATGGTCTTACCTTGGAAAAGGGCTTGGGCGAGCGTCGACCCAGATCCCCTAATCAAATGCCTCCGTGGAAGGTATGAAAAGGTTTTCTTCGGAGCCCGGGCCACGCCTCTTCTGAGAATCCCGGCAAAAGGAGTTAGGATAGGGTCAGGAGCCGGAACGTCAGGAGCAGGAACCGCAACGTCAGGAGCAGGAACCGGAACTGGGGCTGGATCGGGGACTGGGACTGGGGGCTGGGGGACTGGGGGCTGGGGAGCTGGGGGCTGGGGGCTGGGGGGTTGGGGAGCTGGGGCCGGGCCTGGGGCTTGGGCTTGGGCTGGGGCGATGTAGGCTCTCCTGGCTGGAGGAATGAGTTCATCGAGTTCTTCTGCCACTTTTCCCGGAGGTGTTGGCACTATGAGTGAAAATCTCAGGGGAGAGGATGGAGCTGGCGAATGAGAGGCCGGCAACCTGTTCGGCGATAAAGGAGCGGAGGATTCAGGAGATGTCACTGGAGACCATTGATCCTGAATCGATAATACCGGTGGAGGCTGAGGTTCTGTTGGTAAAAAAAAAAAATACAATAAATAAATAAATAAAATACTTAGTTCTTTCATACATCAGAATTTGAAAAAAATAAAAGGCAGATATATGAAGAAAAATAACTTTGTGTATACCCCTTTTAAAAAAGAATATAAACAATACTTTATTATTTCAAAAATCAGAATTTAAAAAAGACACACGGATATTTTATTTGATATTTAATGTATATCCTCCCAGGCTCTCACTCAAACACACAGCATGCAGGGTTTTTATTAACCAATAAGGGCGCGAAACGTCATCGACCCGTGACGGCCTCTGAGCCAATAGGGGTGTAAAACGGCGACCAGGGATTAGCCAATGAGAGCGCTTGATGTCTTCACAGATCGTGACGTCGACGCAGGCGTCTCGGGATACAGGAAGCCCCGCGTTCATTCAAACAACAGACGCTGTTCCGTGAGGAAGAAGACGCCGCTATTACGCTAAGAGGTTCTTAGATTCTAAGAATAAAAACTTGGGGGGTTTATTTGCCTTACCTACGACGGCCTGCGTGGTAACCGCTTTCTTCAACCAGGGTCCCTGTTGGGCTCCGGGATCTGAGGTTCCTTCCACAGCGTACGGGGCTTCGTGCGCCCCGGGATTGTCCCTCTAGGCTCGGCCTGCTGCAGCGAGATGTCCCGCCCCCCTGACGCCTCCTTCTCCCGGGGTACAAGGACCGATGCCGCCGATGGAGCCGTGGAAAACGACGTTGGACGAAGGTATGGGGCGCCGCTCTGGGATTTAATTTTTACCAAACGATGAAACACACGCTTGCATAGGGGCAAATAAAACTCAAAAGTATTTTTATTTTCTTACCAGATGGCTGTTCTCTCGACGGAGGACGGGCCGGTGTTAACCCCGAAGAACCCGCTTGAGGATCTTCTGGATGATATTTAAAAATTTTGTCCAGATCGTCCTGGTCAAAATCGTCACAAACATCACAAACTTTATCTGCGGACTTCATCAGATCTGCAAGAACACGTTGAATTTTCTATGACATCCTTTTTTTTTTTACAATGTGTACTCTTGTGGGGTTTGTTAAATTCTGATGGAAAAATAAACACAAAACAGAGTTTAACGATACCTAATTCTGACTGTGTGAGGTTGATGTCAGTTAACTCTGCAGCCACAACTTTAAAAACAGACGGGGAAATTGACGTAAAATAATAAAAATAAACTAAACTAGTCGTTTAAGAACAACATACACAAACTATTTTTTAAAAACTAAACTACTCATTTAAGAACAACATACACAAAATACTGCGCTTACCGGGATAGATTGGTCCTCGCTGGTTGTACTTCTTGTTGCCGGACATCGTGCCTTGCTGTGGATGGGGTAGTCTCCTGCTGAATGAAGCTCCGAGTTGAGAAATAACGTGTCTTGGAGCCTCGAGGGCGCTTATTTATCAACCCTCGTGGACGATTGTGAATGAAACAAAAAACAGTTTTGCACGTTTGCGGGTCGAACAAAGATGCCGTCATTGTAAGGCCTCGCGCGGGAAATTCTATATTATTCTGTGTTATATAATTCTGTCTTTCGCTCTTAAGTAAGAGTAGACCGTTTAATACACTCTGGGGCCCGAGGCCTCATCTTCGTTATTGATCTGATGGAAGCCTATTGTGTGTGGGGAGGGGGATGTGCGACAGAGAGTGGGAGAGGGGGTTGAGAGAGAGTTTTTAATCTTATATTGTGTCTTATGGCCATTCTTTTAGAAACACTCAATAATTGCAAAAAGTGTCGCACGTTTGTAGGTCCTACAAAGATGCAGTCATTGTTATTGTACGGCCTCGCGCGGGGAAATTCTATATTTTATATCATATAATTCTGTCTTGGGCTTACTTTAGAATAAGTCTGTCTCATGCACTGTGGGGCCCCCCAAGGCTTATCTTCTTCTTATTTATCTGAAAGGAGCGTCCTGTGGGGGGATGTGAGAGTGTGAGAGGGGTTCAGGGTTTTGAAAGAGAGAGTTTTTCAACTTATTTTGTCTTGTGACCTTTCTTTTAGAAAACCTCAATTATAGTAAGTGGGGTTATAGTTATAGATGGAAAGGGGTTTGTTATAAAACACACGTTAGAGGTCCTTATAAACTATATTACTCTATCATATGCCCGCTTCAGAGTAAGTCTCTGTCATTTGATGCACCGTGAGGCCCACAGTCTCATCTTTATATTGCTCCAAAGGAAGAGTGCTTTGAAGGATGTGAGAGAGAGTTTTCATCTTATTCTGTCTTATGGTCATTCTTATAGAAAACCTCAGTTATAGTAAGTGGGGTTATAGTTATAGATGGAAAGGGTTTTTTTTAAAACGCACATTAGGGGTCCTTTTAAACTATACTCTGTCATTTCATTTGACTAGTGAGTTTACTCACTTCACTACATACGTCATACGTACCCATACATCTCATTTGCATAACGTGGGAATTCATTTTGGGGGAGGGAGGGGGAGGGAGGGGAGGGGGAGGGAGGGGGGGTGATTGATGAGCTGTCAAATCAATTAGCGAAAACGGTGACTGAGTGAATGTTATTTGATCCACTCTCTAGCAGTGCATTGCTGCAGTGGGCCCCTCGCCGGTCCTGTAGCGGGGCATGTCCGGGTGGGGGCATCCTGGCTCTGGGCTGTGGGCGGCGCCCAGTGCAGTCGGCCTCCTGGCGTTTCCTGACCTGGCTCCTCTGTACTCAGCCACACGATTTTAAAATCACACTTTAAATCTTGTTATGTGTGTGTGTGTGTGAGTGTGCATGTGTGTGTGTATGTGTATGTGTTGGGGTGGAGTTTGAATGGGGGGGTGGAGGGGGGGGTGACTGTTTTTAACATGTATAGCACTTTGTGCTGCATTTGTAATGTATGAAAAGTGATTTATAAATAAAGTTTGATTTGATTTGATTTGATATTTATTTAAAGGGACTGTGAGGAGAATCTGTTACCGGCGACATAAAGAGCTGCTATCCATGAGCATGCGCAGGGACTGTCATAATGCTGCGTTCCAGTACCCTCGGAAATGGGAGTGACATCATTTCCGACTTATGCGTTCGAGTTGAAGTCGGAAAAAAAACATGTCGCTCTACTTAGCTATTGTTATCTATTCTTAGCACGCCCTGTGTTGTTGTATGAAGAATGTGATTATCACAACGGCAGCATTTTTGTAAATATCAGTCTAATTATACTATGTATACAGCTGATCTAGAGCGACACACCAGAGTCAGAAGTGTAAAGAAATTGATTATTACAGGAGCTAAATAACTGTTCACACCGGGGGCATCCATCTTCCATTGTCAACTTGGGGGTGGCGAGGTTTCACCGAGTTCCCAGTGGGAAATTCCGATTTCAATCAGGAGAGACCAAGTTTGAATGAACTGGTATTTATTATACAAGTTGATATGAATGAAAATGTGCATAGTCTCTGGTTAGAATCTCTTTTGGCGCTTAGACTCCATCATGCTGTCTTAGTGTACTTCAGGGGTACTGAGGGTGAATGACAGAAAGGACACCCCCCGGAGTCTGACACTGGTGGTGGTGAGGAATACAGAAGATGAGTTGAAGACATCTGCTGCTGGGACCCTGATGTAATTGACATGGGGCATCTGAGATGAAGGAGCCAGGATTCTGAGAAGTTGGACCAGGACACTGGTGAGATGACTTGAGGTGCCTGGGGTGTAGGAGGGTTGCCAAGATCACTGGTATGTCACCAACAGACCGACTGTGGAGGAGCGAAGACATGGTTTAAAAGAAGGCTGCAACATGATGATTGGCCAGGCCGTTGTGTGTGGCAGGATCTGTGTGGCTCAGTGCTTGAGTGAGAGCACACCCTTCATCAGCTGAGATTTGAATCACCTGTGCAGGTAGGCAGAGTGAGGCATGAAAGAGGAGACTAAATGAGCATACAGGTCTTTCTGTCTGAACTTTCGCTAAGCTTCATTTCAATCAGGAGAGACCAAGTTTGCATGAACTGGTATTTATTATACAAGTTGATATGAATGAAAATGTGCAGAGTCTCTGGTCAGAATATCTTGGCGCTTAGACTCCTTCGTGCTGTCTTGGTGTATTTCACGGGTACTGAGGGCAAATGATAGATAGGATACCCTCCAAAAATAATGAAACGTAGATGAACAGACAAGGTAGAGCCTTACCTTTGCAGATGATGTAGACTTCTAAGAAATGATAGCCTTACCTTGGCACAAGAGGATTCTATGAATATAACTGAATTAGACACAAACAATGTTAATATTTATTCTATAATGATGCAGAGATGATTTCTTTTAACCCAACACATCTTGTCTGAAGAACTAGGCAATGGCATAATAAAGAGACATCCTTCATGTGAGCCCTATTCAGTCCGATGACTGCAGGTAAGAGACTGAGTTCCAGACTGACCTGACACATGAACCTGTATAATTGACCCCCAGCCATGAACCCCAGATCTGGTCTTGATACCCTGACGTGGAGTCTGACATGATAACTTGTTAGTCTGCTTGACGTGACAAATGGCATGCAGAATCCGGACCTTAGACAAATGATACGATATAGGCTAAGATTTATCTAATGGTAAAATTGCTAGCTTGCTATACCCCATTTATTTTATATTTTGATTGTCTGAATTTAAATTTACTTAGTTTTCTAAATGTTAATTGATGCATAACATGATCACCAGTTATCTGTCTTGACATTCGCAAACAAAACAAATTGCACAGAACCAGATATTTTATAGGGCAGGAATTGGAGGTCAATTTTTAAGACCTGATAACAAGAATGTCTTGTAAAGAATTCGGAAAGAACCCAAACTGGAACAAGGTCCTGAGCTAAGAATTTGACCATTGATATTCAAACTACTTGGCCCTGAAGCTGACAATTAACTCAGTTCCCAGATAGGTTATTAGACCAGCCTTAGCACTGAATGCAGCTCATGCAGCATTTAACCAGCTTGAGTTTAGCTGAAAGCCTATGAAAGAACACACGCTGTTGGATGAATGCATGCATTGAGAAATTGCACAGAATGCTTAAAGTAATCAGTTTTTTGGCCAGTGCAGGTGTTAGCATAGCATTATAATAGTAATGATAAACAGTTTGCCAAAGCATAGTAGCGATCAGATGAGTGCAGGAAAATGCTTCAATAATTTGGTAATCATAATCTCTGATAGAGTAGCTCTCTCCCTAACTGACCCTTAATCATGTGACTTACCATAACCGATGTCCGATGACCCGTCGTGAAGTTCACATGACTAACTCGCTGCGGCCATGAAGGTCCAAGCTGACTGACCTAATGAATGACCTGGCCATTTACTGCCCGGTAGTCTTAAACCTGCTCTGAATGGGCATCTGTGGTGCAGCTGAACAGCGTGCCCCGCCTGCCAGCAGCCCCACAGGAGTAGAACTTAGGAAGCAGGAGGATAAATTAGATGCTCCCGTAATAGAAGACTTCCCCCAAATAAAAGGTATACCAATACCTGTTTGGTGGAGCTAGCTAAATAATCAGGGGAGAAGCAAAGACAGCAATTAGATAGACATCATGCACACTGTATGATGATAGGTAATACCAATATGCTGAAATACAGCTGAAAGACTGCAGAGAGGGAGAACATTTTAAACTTGACAGATAAGACAGATTGCTGAGAGGGAATAAGAGGCTGACTGTGTTTGAGAGAAGAAAATAAGAGGTAGAGCGAGAGGATAGCGGAAAGAGACATTGACAAAAGGGGCATGCAAGGGAGAGAGTTTCTTGACTGAACTTTCGCTGAGCTTTGTTTTAATCAAGAAAGACTAATACAGAGGAAGACAAACGTGCAATGTAACAAATTTAATGAAACAGATAATCTTTGAACTAATGAAGTCTTTGTACTTAGACCCCACAGGAAGTGGATCATCTTAGAAAGCGTGATATAAATTTGATGCCAAAGTATAAAGAATTCCCCCCAAAATAAAAGGTATACCATACCAGTTGATCAGTACTAAAATTAGGAGAGCATAGACAGGACTTATGAAGACATAATACAATGCATAGTAAAATAAAACAGATAAGATGCAATATTAAAACAGCCTTTGCGAAGAGAAGAATGCAATATTAGAGGCAAAGTATGAAGTGATTTTATAAAGGAAGATGAGCTGGATAAAAAGCATACACAGAGAAAACATATTACAGAGAGTTACAATAAATGGTAGAGCTGCAGAAGTGAAATACTAGGTAGCAAAGGAAGCTGCGAACTTGATATGAAAGTAGGGGATAAAGCAAATATGCAGGGCAAAGAAGGTGCAGAAAAAGAAATCAGCCAGGGATGCTGCAAGGTGGATATCTGAGACACGGGGGTACAACGTGATGCAGGGGTTAGAATTGCAGAGAACAGCTGTCAGAAAAATTGTTCTTTTACCAAGAATATCAGGAAAAAGATCTTCGAAGTTCACCTCTGACTGGTGGAGCCAACACACAGACGACACCAGAGAGATGAACATATCTTTCGAAAGCTTTACTTGCAAGGGATGGCAGAGTACACCAACAGAGTATGCATCATACCAATCGGGGCTTTTCAGGGCTCACAGAGAATATATACACTTCTGACATAACAGTTTTGATTTATAATGACATCTGCAAAACAATCGATCCTCTCAAATGTCGAATAAGGCTTCTTGAGTGTTGAATCAGGAATGCACCAATGTCCCTTCCAGGATGCGGCCTTCGGTCATTTCCTCTCATCAATTCGTCTCATGTCTATCCCAAGAGTTCATTTGTAGGTCTCCATGGGTTCATCTGCAGAGCCTTTCAGGGTTCATTGTCAGGGCTTTCACTGGTTCATCTTCCGGTCAGTCGGTTGCTATTTGTATATGTATGCATCCATTGTAAGCTTAGAGGAAATCATAAAATCATGCTGGCCTGTCCCGTGATTCTAAATTTCATACACTAAATATCATAAAGAGGATATTCATACAAAGTGATATAGAGAATACTAGGATAAAATATACTAAGATATTAAAACATTGATAACTAAGAAATAGAAATTCTCCTAACATTCCCTCCTGTTTATCATGTTTTATGCCACTACAAATCCCTAAAAATCTTTATTTGTTCTAAAAGAAAAAGACATCAATCAACGAAGGAATTCATTTGATCAATGCACATTCAGTAAAGGGTGAAAAAACCTGCTGTGCAGGAAAAAGGCCCTTACGGTTCTCGACCTACACGGTGATCAATCACATGAAAACCCCATTGACCAATGACATTCTAGCTGCTAAGAACAAACATGTCAACTTTCAATGTCACAGAAAAAACACATCATAAAATGGATATATAAGAAACATGCAATTACTATATGATAATATAGATTAACTAATATGATTGATTAACTATGTGATTAACTAAGAAAAAGATAAAATGTTCTTAATGTAAATTATTAGCAAGTGTAAATATGCAAAGAATGAAATCATGTTGCTGTAGTCTCTCTCTTACATCAGTTACATACAACTTCTCTCGAGTTTCTGTAAGCACATCATATTTTAACCTTAGCAATCATAATTACACAGCAGCTATAACAAACTCATCAAAGTCTATGTCCACATAGTCATTCTCAATTGGTGTCATCCTAATGAGTCTTGCATAATCTTTATTCCTCAGCACGAGAGTGTCGCCAACCATCCTGGTCACCAGCTTCCTGAGTAACATATTGAGACAGGGAACACAGCAAGAGATGAAAAGAACAAACAGCAAGAACAATACGAGAATAGGCACAATGAGCTTTGCCAGGATATAATGCCAGGGGCCTGAAATCAGCCATGAGAGCCAGGAGAACGAATTGCCTTTGTTCACATGATCATCATCGATCGCCATTCGTAGTGCTGTCAAATTAGCGATTGCCTCCTGGATCACGCCACCATCTGCGTCATTCTCTGGAACAAAAGTACAACAGGAAGTACCCAACAGAGCACACACTCCTCCTGATGCTGCAGTAACTTGGTCTAGAACTGTACGATCTTGTAATTCCATCATGCGTAAGGCAGTAAGCTCTTCCTTTACGCCTTTAAGAGCTGCAATTGTAACATTAGCAAAAGCACCAAACCTATAGTCCAATGTCTCTAATCTCAACATAATCTTACCAACCCCGAGCCATGGGAACAGTGCCAGCGCCACCTTCTGACCATCTGACCACAGCTTATGGTCTGAGGGCACATCTGTTCCCCAGATTGAGTCATGTTTAGGGAACTGTGACCTCCTAATTCGCCGTTTAGAGATGTCCTGGATGGAAGACGTTACTATGAAAGAGTGATCAGAGGGGATTATTGCTGCACATCTCCCAGTCCAACCCGCAGGAAGGCTGAGATAAACATTGACACCACACATCCACACAAAGTTAGTCTGTGCATATGTACCCATCACATCAGGAACCGTGAAATAAGGGCGACACACAGCGGATGGAGGTGCCTGTGAGAAATCAAAAGTTCCATTGGGATAGGCGGTGCATGCAGCATAAACTTCCTTACAATAGGTCCTAGACACCTTTCCTACGTAGATTTTTGTCTCCTCTGAGATGACCAAATTGTTAGCATAACAAGTGTACTTAGTACCAGGAGGAACGTGAAGTGGGCCATAGATTTTTTCTTTTCCTGCGTAAGGTACCTGTAAGGTATTTTTGTAGGATATTTTAGACACATTTGGTGGCTCTGGAAAGGCTTGCAAAGTTATGCGAGATATTGCCGCTTGTGCATATTCTGGTGTTGTTGCTGATCGTAATAAATTAGGAAATAGTTGGCTGTCTTTTTGATAAGGTACAGGAATCACATGTGGATTTTTTGCTGCTATGGGCATCCTAGTGCAAACATAGCAATCAGTCAAATTTTGTGATCTAGCGACATACTTTGCATATCTGTACCATATGTTGACTTCATAAGGATTTTCATAATCTGTAAGTTTTGTCAGCCATTCTATGTCAATGTTTGGCCTACTGTTATCAGATTTCTTTGCCCTGCTTAGTAAGCCAGATTGGGCATCCCGTCGTCCAATTGTCAATGGTAAAGCCATGATCATGAGCATTCCCAATACAAACAGTCTACCCATACGGTAAGAAGATCCCAGATAATTACAAAGTATCTTTAAGAACAACAGAGAAAGAGAAAGATGTAAAATAATAAACAGTTTTACTTTAAACAACTCTCTCTTTTCTTTTTAAAGTTAAATGTCTTAACCCTCCTCCTCAGGTATGTCTTCTAAGGTTCTCAGTTTCTTACAGTGAGACTGGTGTATCCAGGTAGGTCTTTCAGCTATTTTTATTGCTGTTGGGGTAGTTAATAAGACTTGGTAAGGTCCTTCCCAACGAGGTGATGACCAGTTCTTTCTTTTGATGTTTTTAATCAGCACCCAGTCTCCCGCAGCAATCTGAGAATCAGCTTCCTGCAAAGGGACAGGGTCATCAGTCATTCTATTAGCTAGAATAACATCTTTAGATTTTAACATCTTTATCATATAATCTACTAAATCTATTTCATCTTCCTCTGGAGATGTAAAGGGTTCAAAACCTGGATGTCTAAAAGGTCTACCATGCATTATTTCAAATGGAGTTAAGCCATCATTAGAGCTAGGTGTTATATGCATGTGTAATTTAAAGGTGCTATGAGGAGAATTTATCGCCGGCGTAATGCTGCGTTCCTGTAACCTTGGAAATGGGAGTGATATCATCTCCCACTTATCGGCGTTCCAGTTAAAGTCAGAAAAAAACATGCCGATCTACCAGGCTATTGTTAGCTGCTGTTAGCACGCCCTGCGTTGTTGTATGAAGAATGTGATTATCACTATGGCAGCATTTTTGTAAATATAAATCTAACAATACTATGTATACAGCTGATCAAGAGCGACACACCCCAGTCAGAAGTGCAAATAAATGGATTATTACAGGAGCTAAATAACTGTTCACACTGGGGGCATCCATCTTCAATTGACATCTCGGGGTGGCGAGGTTTCACCGAGTTCCCAGTAGGAAATTCAGACCTCTGGGGACGTTCCAGTTTTAGTTAAGTATTCGGAGCCCAAAATTCCTACTTCTGACTACAACTTGAACGCACCGGAGACGTGAAGCCAAATGTGTTTGTATGTAATGCTAATGAATGCAGCATGGATCTTTGTCGGAACTCTGCATTGCTATACAGCTTCTTTTTCAACAACTTACAGGATGCAAAGCCACGAGGTAATGTATCTCTTTCTAGTTACGTAGCTCTAGTTTTTGATGTGTGACGACAAGCAATGCGGGGAAAAGTTATTATCATAGTTGTAGACGGCTAAAAATCGCTACTTACAGCCCGGCGCTCTCAGACGTGTAATATAAATAACAAAACAATATAAATTTGCTCTAGTTTTAATTGTCTGGTTCCCCGAAGTTGAGTATCCAGGCCAGTTCAGCCCTGACCGACCCGACCAGGAGGCTAAAGAATAGCATTTATAGATAACCTATTTAGATGCTATAAAACTCATCGATACTCATCTTAAAGTGTGTATTTCGATCAGGCATACGTCTAAAAGTGAGACTTTTTTGTAATTACTCAAAAACTCCTCACAGTCTCTTTAACTAGATCAAGACAATATATCCAATTTTGTCCTGTTTCTTCCATGGTTTTCTGGAGTTTATTTTTTATTGTCTGGTTGTGACGTTCGACCAACCCAGCACTTTGGGCATGGTAGGATGTATGTCTCTTTAAGTTTATTTTTAATCTCTGTCCTATTTTTGTTATGACTGCATTAACAAAGTGAGGACCATTATCACTATAAATAGCTTTTGGAATGCCATATCTAGGGATAATTTCTCTACACAAAATTTTTGCTACTGTTAAAGCATCTTCATGTTTTGTAGGAAACACTTCTGTCCCTTTAGAGAATGGATCAATAATCACCAAACAGTATTTTTTCCCTTCACATGGAGTTAACTGTATGAAATCCATAGTAAGTGTTTGAAATGGATACGAACTGGGTGGGAATTTACCTCTTTTTGGTCTTAAATTACCCTGCGGATTATATTTTGCACATTTAGGACAAGCCAAACAAAAATTTTTTGAGTAATTTGTAAATCCATAATGTGTAAATATGTTTTGTATAATCCTATTCATCCCTCCTGTTGAGACATGGCAAGGCCCATGGCTCAATATAGCAGCCCATTTGTATAGGTTTTTTGGAAGAATAGGTTTACCTTCTGGTCATTTGTAAATATTATCAATTAGTGTAGCACCTTTAGCTAACCATTGATCTTTTTCAGTTTTAGGAGAATGAAATTGCATATCAGCAAGGACAGTTTGATCAATACTTTGTTGTGAGGTAACAGCGGTTTGAATATAAGTGGCAATGGCTTCAGCAGCCTTTTTAGCAGCAATATCAGCAACTCTGTTGCTGTTTAGAAACTGGATCAGTTCCTGTAGTGTGAGCAGCACATTTGCATATGGCTAATTGTTTTGGAAGCTGTATAGCTTTCAGTAATTGTTTTAACAAGTCACTGTGATTAATTGGTTTACCTGTGGAAGTAACCATACCTCTATTTAACCATTGTTGAGCAAAAACATGAACAGTGGGAAAGGCATATTGGCTATCTGTATAAATAGTAACTATTTTATTTTTAGCCAATTTGCATGCTTCTGTTAGAGCCACTAATTCTGCAGCTTGAGCTGAGTAGTTATTAGGTAGTGGACCTGACTTTAAAGTACGTTTATGATCCACTACTGCATAACCCGTTGCATTTGTGCCATCTAGTTTTTTCTTTGATGAACCATCCACAAACCATATTAAAGAATCAGGAATAGGTGTGTCTAAAATCTCAGGATGTGGTAGAGTGCATTCTGTGCTCTCTGCGAGACAATCATGTGGTTCACCGTCTATCTCTGTAGGGAGTAAAGTTGCTGGATTTAACTGAGTGCATCTCTCTATTTTTAGATGTGGCTGTGATAGTAAAATAGCCATGCATGATAAGTGACACGATGGAGACAATAAGGCTATTTTATTCTGCAAGAGCAGCACTGAAACCGCATGTGGAACTTTCAGAGTTAAAGGGTGAAATAGCACAACTGTAGCGGATGCTTGGACAGCCATAGAAGCGGCTGTAACAGCTTGTACACAGTGTGGGAGTGCCAGTGCTACTGAGTCTAATTTGGAATAATAATAAGCTATTGGTCTCCACTTATCACCATGTTGTTGTAATAAGACGGATGTCATATATCCTTCTTTACAATCGACTGTTTGAACAAATGGTTTAGTGTAATTAGGTGGAGCTAACACAGAGCTTCTCAGCATAATTTGGTATCCAACTTCTACAGAAATTAGTCATCCCCAAAAAAGACATAATCTGTTTTTTAGTTAAAGGTTTCGGAGCTTGCAGAATCGCTGTTTTTCTGTTTTCATCCACAGTTCGTCCTTCAGCAGTGATGCAATGGCCCAAATATTAACATTTTCCTGCCAAAGTTGCAATTTATTTTTGTTAACTTTTTGGCCCTGATTTGCTAAGAAAGCTAATAAGGCTATAGTGCCTAATTTGCATTGTTCCTCAGTTTGCGATGTCAGTAAAATGTCATCTACATAAAGTAAAACTTGACTACCATATGGAGGTTCAAATTGAGAAAGGTTTGAACTCGTGCATTGTGAAAAAATAGTTGGAGATTCACAATAACCTTGTGGTAATATAGTAAAAGTGTATCTTTTACCTTTATATGTAAAAGCAAACCAAAATTGACTGTCTTTATGTAATGGTATAGAGAAAAATGCATTACTGATGTCAATCACAGAAAAATATTTAGCTTTTGGTCACAAATCATTTAACAGTGTATGTGGATCAGGTACACAAGGAGCTCTTTGTATGACTGCATTGTTTACAGCTTGAAAATCCTGCACCATTGTCCATCCTACAGAAGGTGCTGCCTTTTTTACTGGAAATAATGGTGTATTACATGGCGAATCTGGACACGGTATTATAACTTTAGCTTGTTTAAGAGCTTCAATCACAGGTTCTATGCCTTTCTCAGCTTCTGGTTTTAATGGGTATTGTCTTTGATAAGGTCTATAGGTAGTTTTTGGAGTTATTGTGACTGGTAAAACCCCTTTCATTAGTCCTACATCATGTGGACCTTGAGACCATAAATCATCAGGTAAGGTTGTCAAGTAGGTTTCTTTTTCTTCAGTTAAGTTTAACAACTGTCAATCATCCCCCCCTTCTGAAGTTAAATGAGTTCGGGGTATGACAGCGGTTCTCCAGTTCAGTTGTTTTCTATAAACATGAATGTCTGGAGAGAACTGAATGTCTTCAGTTTAGAGCTGAAACGAGTCCTCGAATATTCGCGAGTACTCGATTACAAAATATCCTCGAATTAAATTTTGTGCCTCGAAGCCTCGTTTAATATATAATTATACGTATAAATATATATCTGGACTACTATACAGTGCACGGTGTTTGACACGGACGGTCATTTCTGTGGCACACCTCGCCTGCTACCTCCGCTGCTGCGCGGCTTGTACAATCATGATGGAAGAGAAAAGAGAGGGACAGAAAGGAGAGAGTCCACAGAAGAAATGGCAGAGAGTGTCCCAAGTGTGTGGTCACTACAAGAAGGGACAAAAAGAAAGCACAGTGCAGTGTGTCTGATGTCAAACAGAGTTAGCTTAGCACATAGCTTAGCATGATAGCATGTCGTTAGGGCTGCAACTATTACTATTACAGCATTTTAAATATGCTCATCACAGACATGCGTCCTCTTTCCATGGTGGAGGACACAGGATTTAAGAACATGATCAAGGATTTTAATCCAAACTACACAATGCCCTCCAGAACACACTTCACAAATATAATTGTAGAATTATATTACTGCTTTGTAAATCAGTATTGTATTGGCTTTGTTTCAAGCCAGTACTGGTTTGAACTTTGAAAGTTGTTAAAATAAAAACCCTTTTCTGAGGAATAAACGGCATTTGGTTGCTCATTTTGAAAGCCCTAACATGTTGCATTGTAAACAATTGATTTATTTGTTTAAAAACAAAAAAGTATATTTTGTTACAGTACTCGAGTACTCGAAGAAATAATTGACAGAGTACTCGATTCCAAAAATACTCGATAGTTGCAGCTCTACTTCAGTTATGTTTTGCCAATGGAGATAATCTTTGACTGCTCTGGAAGCTAGAGGTCCTATATCTCTCCATTGTATGTCTGGATTTTTTGACAAGGAGACGTGTGCTCGCCAAGGCATCTCATAAAGAGCCTTTTGAGCTTCAGTTAGATAACATGTAGTCCAACAGTTTCCTGTCTGGTCCCAGAACAGGTTTTGCAGTGTTAGCGTTTTATCTGAAAGTTTGTTTAGTTGTTTTTCATATTGCTTATCTGGACCTGGTGTATGTTTAAAATACATGGTACAGTGTAAGTCTTCAGCTTTGTGCACGTTTGAACAGGGATTCACTAATGTTTTAGCCAAATCAACAAGTCCCTGGGCTTCCTGACCTAAGGTAGTAGTTGCTAGGTCTAACGTGTAATAGTAGTGAGGTAGACTGGGGCTATGATAAACCCAAACATCTGTCATCCTGACTACTTCCATTGAGTCCTTTCCTGGATGTATTCCTAATTTAAGTAGAAACATTAAATCTCTACCTAATAGGTTAAAAGGACATTTTGGTGAATAAACCACCTTTGCTCTGGCTGTGTTTTTGGTCACAGGATCAGTAAATTGCATCTGTTTTGTTAATGGTTCTTTATCTAACTCTCCATTTGCAGATCGAACATAAATATAAGAGTCTGATAACATAGTTTTTGGTACATCCTCTGTTAAAACTGATCTTGTAGCGCCTGTGTCACACAGAAACAATGTAGGTTTATCATCTACATTTATCGTTATTTTTGGAAGTGTGTCTTTTAACATCAATATAGTGTCTAAATTCAACACTTCACATGGGTCTGTGTCCAGGTCTTTGTCGTCAGAGTCAGTGTCTGAGTCTGTGTAAATTGTTGTCTTCCCCGTCTCAGGATCAGTGTGGCTGACTGCAGCTGCACACTCATGACCCTGGCCTAGTCATTTACTATAATGTACGTCTTTGTCTTCCCTTTTCCTTCTTCTGTCTGGCTCTGGGCATTCCCTAGCCCAGTGCCCCTTTTTATCACAGTTGTAACACACATTTCTGTCCTCATCCTCACTATCTTCTTCTGATTTTTTGTTTCTCCTGTCTTTATTTAGTTTGTAACCTCCCTTTCCTCTATATCTGCCTCTAAACTTCCCTGATCTTTTGCCATCTACGAAAAATACAGGCTGTGGTTTCTCCTTTCTCTGTCTTTCTTTGTCTAAGTGCTGTTTTTGAGCATGCTTAGCATAAGAACTGTATTCTTCCAGTGTACAAAAGTCCATGTTGATTAAGTGCTTTTCTATGTTTCGTCTGATCGGAGGAAGTGACCCTCTGTGCAGGCTTTGTTTCAGCTGTTGTCTGTATGCACAGTGATCAGTGTTCCCATCTTTCAAGCCGCTGCAAGTATCAAAAACTTTAACGAGTCTGAATTTGTAACCCTCCCAATCTTCATTGTCTTTCTGGGTGATTGCATATATTTTACTCCAATTTGTTACAGGACCGTATTTTTTCTTTACAGCATCAGTCACCTTTTTTACTTCTGCTTTTGCTTCAGCTGTGTCTGCTTCTAAAAGTTCATTTTCGTCATCGTCTGCTTTGTAATCTCCTTTAAAGGCATACCAATCACTCTTTAGGGATGCTCTCATCACCCTCTCTGCCTCTAAGGCATTTAAACGGAAACTTAGAATGAGACCTTCTATATCTCTAATCCACCCATCTGGATCCTCTTTATGATTTGGTAGAGGCTTTGCAGCATCCATCACATCAGATTCAGTCGATGGTCGGTAGACATACATGGTATCCTCACCTGGCTTCGGACTTGCTACTTGTATTAAAGGGCAAATTGAAGTAGGCTCACATTGTGGTGGCTGGATGTTACTATTTACCTTTGATGTTGAAGGTTCCGCATCAGGTTTGTCATGAACAGAGTTTATGCCTTTCCTTTGTAAAGGAGGAGCAGTTGGAGTAAATGGAGCATAGGGCGGTGGACGGATTCCATCACCATTTTTCTCCTGTGATCTAAGAGACATGTGGTGTGTTCTCTTTTTAGATGAGTGTTTAAGCTTAAGCTTAACTGTAGTTGGAGGTGTAGTGTCACATGTTTCACTGCCCTCATCTGTGCTGTCTATCTCTGTCTCCCCCTCCGCGGCGGTGTCATATGTATCACTTTCTGCTTGCCCCTCTGTCTGTAGTTGTGGTTTAACTCGTTTTGTCTTTAGTGATTTTCTCTCTGGTGTCACCTGTGGTACTATGTGTTGTGCCACCGTCTCACAGTCATAGTCCAGTCTTTTAAGTCGTCTGTTCTCTTCTTCAGTTTCCTCTTTTTCTTTTTTCATCAACAGAATTTCTTCTTGCCACTGTTGTTTTTCTTTAGCATGTTTTTGTCCCATTTGCCGTGTTTTAGCAATATCAAGCCATTTTCCTGCTTGTTTTAATCCCAATTTATTTTGTTGTTTTTTGCTGGGCCCAGCTTTAGTTTTGATTTTTTGTACAAGTATGCTACATTCTTGCACATTCATTTTACCCTCAAAGCAAAATTCTTTAGTCCAAAGTTGAAGAGGTTTGACATTTTCAGGATTTTCATTATGCATGTATTTTGCATCTCCCTCTAATTCGACGTCATCCTTAATGGGTTTACACAATTTACTACCCATTTTACTCACAAATTTTAAATGTTCAGAACCAATATACTACAATTAGCGGATGTAAAATTGGCACCATTAAGTTTCCATCTGCCCTGTCTCTATTACTGAACAATCACATGCACACACACATTCATACAAGTTTTTGAGTTTCCCCGAAACTCCCCCCTAGGTAAGCTTTTTTAACGTGCGGCACAGAGTTATCTTTTAGAACCACCTACTCACTATGGTTCAGGCATTAAATTAGTCCCAGACTAATTTTACGGTCGTCTACGCGGTAACCCAGTCACCACTCAACCATACAGCGCTATTGATACTCACCCCCGAGTCGTCTCCTGTTGGCTCTTGTTTGAATCCCGTCACTGCAGCCAGATCTGATGATACGACAGGTCCGCCTCAGGTTGCACCCAATGGAAGGATGGAGGTCTTTCAAAAAAAACGGATCTTTGTGACAGTGTCAGACCCGACCATGCATGGTTTTCAGCAGTCCGATTGTGAATAATCAGTCTCTAGTGCAGATGTTGGGATCCGGCTCTCGAAGGACCAAGGTTGTCAGAAAAATTGTTCTTTTACCAAGAATATCAGGAAAAAGATCTTCGAAGTTCACCTCTGACTGGTGGAGCCAACACACAGACGACACGAGAGAGATGAGCATATCTTTCGAAAGCTTTACTTGCAAGGGATGGCAGAGTACACCAACAGAGTATGCATCATACCAATCGGGGCTTTTCAGGGCTCACAGAGAATATATACACTTCTGACATAACAGTTTTGATTTATAATGACATCTGCAAAACAATCGATCCTCTCAAATGTCGAATAAGGCTTCTTGAGTGTTGAATCAGGAATGCACCAATGTCCCTTCCAGGATGCGGCCTTCGGTCGTTTCCTCTCATCAATTCGTCTCATGTCTGTCCCAAGAGTTCATTTGTAGGTCTCCATGGGTTCATCTGCAGAGCCTTTCAGGGTTCATTATCAAGGCTTTCACTGGTTCATCTTCCGGTCAGTCGGTTGCTATTTGTATATGTATGCATCCATTGTAAGCTTAGAGGAAATCATAAAATCATGCTGGCCTGTCCCGTGATTCTAAATTTCATACACTAAATATCATAAAGAGGATATTCATACAAAGTGATATAGAGAATACTAGGATAAAATATACTAAGATAATAAAACATTGATAACTAAGAAATAGAAATTCTCCTAACAACAGCAGTATGCAGGGTAAAGACAAGCTAGGAATAGGAAAATCAGCCTGAGTTGCTGCAGGGTAGTAGGCTGATGGAGCAGGGATTAGAGGGATATCAGCCAAAGCTGCAAGGGTTACGGCTGATGATGCAAGGATGCAGACATGATGCAGGGACAAACAGAAAACAAATGCACAGGGTAAGACAGATTGAGAGAGTGGGAATCAGCAGATGCTGCCAGGTGATCGGCTGATGATGCAGGGAAAACAACAAGTGCAGAATTTGAAGAAAGGGGTAAGAAATGCACAATGTAAGAAAATTGCAGGAAAGAAGTATCAGCCATGAAAGCTGCAAGGGTGATGGCTGATGATGTAAAGTTGCAACATGATGCAGGGGATAACACAGGATAAAGCTATGCACAAGAGAGCAAATGCAGGGAATAAGAATCAGCCTGGGATGCTGCTAGGGTGACAGACTGATGAACCGGGGTATAGCATGCTGCAGAGGATATAGGCAATAGCAAGAAAATAAATATGCAGGGAATGGAACATCAGTCAAGTGAGCTGCAAAGAATCTGAAGATGCCAGTTCAGTGGAAGGCAGGTGGTTAGATATGCAGGGGAAGACAAATGGGGGATGCCAAAGAAAACAGGGAAACATTTAAATGAAAATGGATAAGATTACAAACAAGGGGACAGATGAACATGCATGGAGATGCATAGAAGTAGAGAGGAACAGCTGAAAAGAGTGAAAGCATAACCACATAAGCGTAAGCTGGAGAAGCTAACAAACCACCACCAGAGAGATGCATTACTTACTACATGCTGAGCTAGGGAGAATAGAGATAAGGCAGGTGATGAAACAGGTAAACTGCTTGAAACTTTAGAAAATACCTTGCATGCTGATGCAAGGGAAAACCAATAAATTCAAATAAAATAAAAGCTTACATGTTGATGCAACAGAAAACCATTAAAATCAAATCAAATAAAAGCTTGCATGCTGAAGTTATAGTTATATACAAGTTAATGCTTAGATTTATCCAAAGATGTCCTTTCGTGTTAACAATTATTCAAACATTATTATGTTAGGGCAGATCAGTTCAACATGTTTGTTCAACAGGTCAAATGTCTCATAAATCGTAATGGTGCAATCTCAGTTAGACTGTGGTTTCAGTTAAGGACTGGGGGGCCAGTTTCCCAAAGTTTACATCCTGTAGTTGGTCTTGTGGTTTTGCAGAACTGCAAGAACTTTCGTTGAATTTCTGCCTGAAGTCTGACCTTTATCTAGCCGTTATGTTTATCTTTCTTGACAGACATAGCTTATGAAACCAGACAGGATCTTAATGCGTGATAAATTGGTACTGCCTAAATCCTGATGTGTATAAGATCTTGTGTATGCTATTGTAATGCTCTTTGTCTGTACATCCCTGGTGAGGTACAGAACAGAGTCCTCAGCTGAGTATTTTTATTATTTTTGTATAGTCTCACATAATGTCAATAAATGGTTGGCTAACCAATCTAATCTGGACTTGTGCCTTCTTCCAAACTAAACATAAACTTTCAACACTGATGCAAGAGAAAATCAAATAAAAATAGCTTGCTGATGCAAAGGAAGAAATTAAGATGAAGCAGATAAATTGCATGAATATCCAAGCATGGGATGCTTAATGATGAAACAGGTAAAACAACTTAAATTCAGAAGAACAAAATAATAGCTTGCATGCTGCTGCAATGGAAGAATCAAGATGAAGCAGGTAAATTGCATGAGTGTTAAAGCATGAGAATGCTTAATGATAAAACTAAACTCAAGAAGCAAAACAATGCTTGAATGCTGCTGCAATCGAAGAATAAAGATGAAGCAGGTAAAGCTGATTAAAACTTGAAGAGCAAATAAATAGTTTGATGATCTGCATAAGGACACATGAAAATAGAGGAGAAATGCTATTAATAAACCAGGGGGGGAATTAGGACACATAATGAGTAAATGCATGCATATGAGTGACTCCCTTTAATTTATCCCACTAGAAAAGACTCCAGTTAATATGAAGTCTCGTCAGGCTAGGGAATGCTGCGCAAGTGCACAATGTTTCATTTTAGATTTTAAAATACGCCTCTGGCCCAACTAAAAATTGGAACATGCTGCCCAGCCCTATGACAGGCTGATTGAAAGAAACATGAGAAGTTTGAGCAGCTCGGAGACGTTTCTCGGGCTTTGAGTGGATACTGACTTTATACGGTGTGGAGGCAGCAGGTTGGCAGCAGAAGTGCTCTCTGAGCGGTACAATACCTGTGAGACTGCCACGGTGATCTGTATGTTGCTTTCCTCGACTTTGCGAGACTATTCGACTGTTAGTCTGTGAAAATCAAGAGGACTCGTTTTTACCTGAGCAAGCACTTATCAAGCAGGGATTGATTACACCTGGGCCGAGGTGGGGCAGCGAGAGGTTTCCTTGTTAAACGTGTATGACCACTGTGAGGTGGAGGACAGCAGCTGCCATGTGCTCGCATTTGGAGGTCTGATCAGGAGCAGAATGCACTTTACCCAACTCAGAAACGCTCTTTGATGATTCACCAGACACTTCAGTGACATCGGATGGAACTGACGACGGAGAGCCGAGATGTTGGAAAGTTTGAAGCAGAAATGAAGAACTGCAGGAAGTTAACCTTGAGAATTAATCAGGCACACTAAATGACGTGAAGCTTGTTCAAGTCTGCAGTGAGATTGCCGAGATCACCAGTATGTCACCAACGTACTGACTGTGGAGGAGCAAAGACATGGTTTAAAAGAAAGCTGTACCATGATGATTGGCCAGGCCGTTGTGTGTGGCAGGATCTGTGTGGCTCTGTGGTTGAGTGAGAGCACACCCCTCATCAGCTGAGGTTTGAATCACCTGTGCAGGTAGGCAGAGTGAAGCATGAAAGAGTAGACTGAATGAGCATACAGGTCTTCCTGACTGAACTCTCGCTAAGCTTCATTTCAGAGTATCCACCCGTCTTGGATTCCCTGGAGGGGGTGCTGGAGAGTGCCCCTTCTGGGGACTGCCTCGTTCTACTGGGGGACTTCAACGCTCACATTGGCAACGACGGTGAGACTTGGAGGGATGTGATTGGGTGAAACGGCCCCCCCGATCTGAACCCAAGCGGTGTTCTGTTATTGGACTTCTGTGCTTGTTACAACCCCAGCTCATTGGGGAAAAGGGAAGTGACATAAAATAACCAGATTTTAAATTGTTTAAATAAAAGTTATTTATTCTTACAGCAAAGGAAGTAAGAATAACAAAATGAAGATGAAAAGGGCAAACTAATAATTACTAGTTTTAATAAAATACACAACCAAAACACAAAATTAAAGACCACAATAGAAAATTCAAGAGCAAAGATAAACGGTCCAAAAGGCTAACCTAAACAGAAATACACAAAACAGAAACAATTAAACTAATGCCCTTGAAAATACGGGACCTCTGAATTATACACAAGGTAATCACAAAACTTTCGTTCTAACAAAGATTTTTCTAAGATGCAGGCTCTGTTGAGAAGCTCCCATGATCAGGCTTCTGGAGCTTCTTATAGTGATGGACGGCCTTCCTCTGGCAGAGCGATTGGCTGCTGCACCCTCCACAGCTGCTCCTTAATTGCCCAACAATCTTTGATCTGCTGTCTCACTCACACACACACACACACACACACACACACACACACACACACACACACACACACACACACACACATACGTGTCTTTATCACATTGTGAGGACCATGACCCTGGACCTCATTGTGAGGACCACCATTTCTGCTGCAGCTAGAATGTTGCAAAAAATAAATCTATCACTAGATGGCAGTATAAAATCAGAATGTCACTTCAAATGTCAGAAAATGCAAAGTTTTACAAAATATTTTACTTCTATACTTGTGAGGACCGGTAATGGTTTCTAGGCAGATTTCGTGTGTGTTTTCATTTTGTTCTAAAGGCTCATTTATACTAGTTTTAAACCAACTTAGCATTATACAAATAGACATTATACAATTATGTTAATGGACTTTTTTTTATCTCCACTTTGAGCTCACATTTGTCAGCTGATATTTGTTAGCATTTAATAAGATATCAATACCTATATTCCTTTATCTATCTATCTATCTATCTATCTATCTATCTATCTATCTATCTATCTATCTATCTATATTTATAGATATATATGTATGTATGTATATATATATATATATATATATATATATATATATATATATATATATATATCTATATATATATATCTATATATATATATATATATATATATATGTATATATGTATATATGTATATATATAATTAATATTCATAATTAATATTTGACAGTTAAAAGCTCTTCAGTTTTATATCATATTTGACCAAAAAACATCAAATTTTTTAACAAAAGACTTAACATGACCGTACTGATCACAGAAATGTATTGCCAGAACCAAAAAAAGCCCAGAAGGCATAAATGTACTATTTGAAAATGTACATTTTTACCTACTTGTCGAATGATAAACTTGTTGAAAGCAACTTGAGGAAGACGCTTTTACCAGCTACAAGTTCAACTTCATGTATCTTTATACAGAGCATTAGAAATCATTTGGCACTGATTAGGGATGTAACAGTTACGGGTAAAATGGTTAACTGCTGTAAAATTTCCCACGGTAATAATTACCGTGTCCTGTTAAAATTACCGTTAAACCGTGTCTGATCACCACACTGAGTCAATAACTCATGGTGTTGCTGCTCTTTGCCTGGAAAAGCCGGAACTATGTGTGTCTGCCCCTCGATAAAGCAGCCTCACAGAAGACGCGCATGCACAGTTTGCATTGTTTGTCGTGAGTCTGAGAGCAAAAGTTAGAAACACAGTGGAGATTTTTCCTTTTGAAACGGACAAAGTCTGGTTGAATTTTGGATTTTTACAAGGGTGTCGAGGGTAAACTGATGGACAACAATCACCCTGTCTGTGGCAAAAAAGTAGATGATTAAAACTGCTGTAACTCCTCGAGTAAACGAGCAGAGAGAGAGAGGATTCAGAGAGCCATACCTGAGTGAATTATAGGAGGTTTATCAGGATTTTCTGTGTAAATAATGTATAAAGGTTGTAAATAACAGCATTAGTATCATTCTGGAGCCAGTTCTTGCTGTTCTGCCATTTATTTGCCGTACTTTGAAATTGATCGTCTTTTTCTGTCAAAGCTCGTGTTTTATGGATTTCATCAAACGTAATTTGGAAATATTAAAGAAAGAGCTGTGGAGGAGATCGGCCAGAGAGAGGGGAGACCAGAGGAGAGTCATGAAGGGGGTTAACTGCTTTTATGACTATCGTTGGTTTAAAACAAAAAAAAAAGGCCTGAACATGGTGTAATATAACGAGCTGTAACATGGACACTAACGCTGCAGGAAAACGAAAATGTTTGAGTGTTTGAAAATAGGTTAAGTTTATTTTTGGTCATCTCAAAACTTTGAACATGTTCATTATAATTGTTCATGAAGAGAATCCTGTTTGAAGTTGAAATTTGTTTTTTTCTTTTCTTGTAATTACACACAATTTTAGCATTTAATACATAATCATGACAAATACTTGCCAGAATTAACTTTTTTTTCTCATGAAAAAGAGTGAAAAAATGTACTCAAAGGGCACTTCTTGCCAAATGTATTGACAAAATGGAACCGTTATGATTATACCATTAAACGGGTTAAATGATTTCAATTGTGTGTAAAAGTACTTTTTGAACACAGCAACAATACTGAGATAACAACATCAGTGATAATTTTGGCCACAGTAACCGTGATACAAAATGTCCATATCGTTACATCCCTAGCACTTATCGGACATTAACAACCATAACATTGAAAAACTGAATTGAACTGCTTTGACAATCGCAGACTACAACTGCTTCCTTTTGTGAGCTGTGATGCAATTGTAGACTTGATTCTTCACATCCTTCCAGCCGCGGGTCCTGAGGACAGGTTCCTTATCGAGTGCCTTGATACACTGATCTTTACCAGGAACTCTATGCAGAGTAATGTACCGACCTAGTTGTCGCCATATTGCTGCTTTTTCACCTGAACTCCAAGGCCTGCATTTGAATGCACTTTGTTTGAGTGACAGTTCATCTGTACCTGCAACAGAGATCACAAAACATCTTGAGAATGAATAAATCATGCTGTTTTAATGTGAAAGTGATTAATTTCTTCTGCATCTTAACATGTTGAATTACTAAGTGGCTGGGAAGCTGATCTTTCTTGTAGTGTTCTGAGCATTTCACCTTTATTTGTAGACACTGTTTCAAAGTTACTATTCAGCCATAAAAAGATGAACACAGGATGTACATCTTTATCTCTACTTAACAACCTTATAAAATCCAAAATTATATAACTAAGACCACTCCACCATCTTGGAGTCCTGTGAGCTGTGATGTCATGGGATTGGTTCACTTTGTGGAGCTGATGAGAATTTCCTTGTTTACAGCACAATAGAGATACTAACAGATTGAAAATGTAAGACTGGTGAGCCGAAGCAGAAGAGGAGACGGGGGGGAGGAATAGCATACTTTTCCTGTGTGTTAAAATAAGTTTAAATTCAAACCGAGGACAAAACAGCCCATTTTTACAAACTTCGGATGCAGCTGCATATATATATATATATATATATATATATATATATATATATATATATATATATATATATTTATATATATACATATTTATATATATACATATACATACATATACATATACATATATACATATACATACATATATATATATATATACATATACATACATATATATATATGTATATATATATATATATACACACATACATATATATGTGTGTATATATCTATATATATATATATATATATATATATATATATATATGTGCATTTTGGAAAAGAACTCAATATGTAAATCACAGATGGAGGGAGGCATCAGATAAAATCTCATTTAGGGCCCAATGTTAGATGGAGAGGGTTTGCATGCACGCACAAACTCGTGCACACTTGAACACATATAATCCAACAGCAGCATGCAGCATAAGCAGTATCCATGAATGTTTCAATTTCAGTTTCACGTGCAATTCAACAAATTCATAATAAGGGCACAACTTTGATTTTGGATTCGTTAATGTAACGGAACTGTTTGAATCGATATTGTGATGTTTCAGCGGAGTATGAAGTGTGTATCAGTGCACTATTAAACATTCAGGCGGTCCGCAGAGCTTCGTTGTTGTGTCGCTTTGGCGTTGTTTTCTCTCTCTTTTTTTTTTTAATTAGGTCTTTTACCTCCTAATATGCCTCCATGAGGACTTCCTGCTTCGACGGAGACAGGCACGCCGCTCTTGTTGTCATGGTGAATCTGTGATTCTGTGATCGATCGCGGGGTCCGTTGAAGTAATCGCGTGTGCACACTGATCCAGGATGAGCTACACCTGGCTTGCAGAATCCGTGTGCTCTCATTCTCGCTTGGTCTTTGTGCAACTAAATAAGCCTGAACCCCCTTGTTTTGGATTCGATGAGCCAGGCTTAATCATTTATCCTGGATGTCTGAATCCTACTTTCGTGCAACAGGCCCCAGATCACAACTGAGCTCATGTGAGAGCTCAGCTGAGTCTGACATATACTAAAGCTGTCACTTTTCCTAAAAATCAGACTCAAACAGTTTTCGAACATGCACCCAAATGATCGAAGATATTCGATTATTCTCCCCACCCCGTTGTATGGAACAGAGACTCTCTTATCTGCCCCGTCTGTGCCAGGGCTGAATGTGGGGCTGGCTGTAGCTGCACCGAGAGGAGCTTGTAGATTATTTCTGAATTATTATAAGTGTATAGTCAAATACTTACAATAACAATCCGAGTCATTCAAATATCCATTCAAACTGACTTTCGCTTTCAGGAAAATGCACTGCCACACTGCTGACAGATCCTAAATACAGCCCAGGTTCACACACAATGTTATGTCTTACTTCTTTTATTTGCATCTAGAAATAACCTAATTTGGTGCTGACAATCTCATCTTAAACTGTGGATACAATAAGGCATATGTCTAAAAGTGATACTTTTTTTAAGATCATTCAGAAAGTCCTCACAGTTCCTTGAATAGAAAAAAGGCAAATAGCATTTTAACTCGTACCTTCCATGTCCTGAGCTTGTTCCAAAGAGTCCTCATTGACTTCAGCACAGCTTTGACTGACTTCTGCATCTTGGACATCTCCAGCTTTTGCAGACAAAGCCACTGTTGATACAAAACACAACAGTTAGTTATGTTGGATTCACATCATTCTCATATTAAAGGGGACATATCATACTGTTGTCCTTTTCATTATGCCAATCTGGGATGCCTATGGAGTACCACTTGCTCAGGCTCGTCCAGTGAGAAGAGACTGATAAAACCTGACGTCAGGTTGCAGGAAAGATCGCAGGACTTTCTGGAGGTGTAGATTTGGGTATTCACCAAACAACATTATTATTAAGTATTAAATGTATCAGCGTGATATGTCCCCTTTTAACACAGACATTCTGTCTTTCAATATAACAGCATTATCCATTTCATACTCACTTTCTAAGCCTAGGTCGATTGAACTTTATGGCAGTAAACACAGTAATGCCTCTTGTCCCACTTTCATTTTTCTCCCTGTCTTCACTGTAACTGCAGGTAGTGTCCTCTCACCTTCATCCTCTTCATCTTCTTCCTCAGTGTCAGCGCTTTCCTTGAATTTTTTTCTTTGGAGTATCCTCTTCATCTCCAGACCAATCAGGGATGATGGCACATAGTCACTTTCCCGATCATGACTGGAGTCTGACAGAGATTCCTCTGTGGCACAGATCTCCTGAAACAAACAAAAAAAATCAAAACTGAAAGTTAACTTGCAGATCACATTAGAACATAACCCATTTGAAAAGCTGTTGAATTAGCATAGCATTTTCTTTAAGCAATTATCAACTTAAGAAATATTAGCTTTGCTCAATGACTAAACCGGTGGGCAGAGTTACCAAGTTTCAGGTGCAGTGCATGACAGCACGATCAACTTAGTACTGGGAGGAGAGAAGTAAGTGTTTATCACTGAGCAACTCCAATCTGTCTCCAACAAATGACTAAACTGGCTGAATATTGTGAACTAATATAAATGATGGCATGAAAGTGACGCTTCCTAAGTCGAATGCCACAGCACAAGTGTGGGAATATTTTGGTTTTATACAAAATTAACAAGGTGTGAGCCCATGACCACTGACAAGCTGATATGTCGTATTTGTTTGAAAGTAGTGACGACGAAGAAGGGGGGGTGCAGCGTAGCCTTCGTCCTGAGGTGCTTACTGAGGCATTTGGTCAGCAAAGTAAATATAAAAACAACAGCATAAATACAACAGTGTTGTTCGCGACATTGCAAAAGAAATGCAGCCCTTCAGTACGGTTGAACAATCAGCAGTTCAGGAAATGTTACTAACGTTTGGCAGACAGTACCAATTGACTGGGAGAAAGTACATGTCAGAAACAATTCCTGAACTATATAAACTGCATTTCATTTATGTTTTCATTGTTGTGTGTGTTTATGTTGGACTTTTTTTTCTTTGCAGAGACAGGGTCTATTTTTTGGTTGCTTTAATTATGAGGTTTTTTTACATGTAGTTTTTCCCAAAAAGACAGTCCATTTCATTTTAATTTTTTCATTTCCTCTTTTTTTGTTTATTATATTGCTTAATTTATTTTATTTTACTTTATTTATTAATTTATTATTAATTTAATTTCTTTTATTTAAAAGTTCTTAACATTCCAATTACAGTTAAATACTCTTAAATTAAAATTCATTGCTTTTGACATGGTGTACTCACTTTATGACGACATATAATTACATCAATGAAAAAATTACATTTCAAAATAACATTGACAATAATATTGTTTATCTGCAATAATTTTTGGAAGAATTATCGTCCAGCAAAATTTGTTATTGTGACAGGCCGAGCAATATTTTAAAATGCTGAACATCTGACTTTATAATTTTTCCAAATACCACCTCACAAACACCTGAACATGTTGGGCAGGTAGGACGCTAAGTTCAGTAGTGTGACAGCAGGAATCAGTTACAGAAAGACAAGACTAAAGGGGGGTACACACATATTGATTATCAGACTGTTTTGTTCTGACTTTCCTCCTTCCTGACCATGGATGGCAAATGCCCGATTATCCTATGTCTTATAAGATTATCCTATGAGATTATCTTAAAGTCTGGGGTGTGTTAAGGATTGTTTTTTCCTGATAATCGGCTTCAAAACGGTAGGGCCGACAACCCCAATTATTAAACTTGTTCAATATTTGTGACCAAAAATCTTTGTGTGTGGGGAAAGCCGAGGACTCGAGTCATGAGTCTGTGAAGCGTGATATAGTATAGAATGTAGCCAATCAAGAAGTGAGCTGACTGAGGCGAAGAAGCAGAAGTTAGTGGACTACAAAGTCTGTGTTCCTTGCCGTGTCCAGGATTTTTTTCTTCTAATCTATTTTTGGTTCAGGAATTTTCTCTTACAAATAGTGTATAGACCACCATCATTCCCTCTGTTATGTCCTCTTCTATTTTGTGTTTTGTGTTTACCGGTTCTTGCTATGTGTTGCTATGTCTCTTCTTCTACTTTTTTTTTTTTTTTGATCACAATCGGTCATGTGAGATTTCTGTCTTGGAGGACTACTTTCCAGATCAGTAGAGGGATGTGATGTGTGTGGTGAGCTGTGTTGAGGTCTTTTGAGCTCACCACACACAATACAATCAAAACAGTTTAATGACAGATTTATTATCTTCATATGTATGGTCTGTAACAGATAAAAAATCTCTTTAGATTTGCAAAATCTCAACATGTGTACCCAGCTTTACTTAGTCGTAAGCAAGGAATCCTTAATTAACTGATACGGAAAAGACAGACCGAAATAAATGCGCTATCTTTAAGTTTGCCTATAGACTACTTTGCTACAGCCCATACCAAAATGAGAAATAAGTGACATACCAATTCCTCCTGCTGTTTCTCCTTTTTCCTCTTTATCATCTGTGAAGAAAGGTGGAATATACATTAGAAACATGAACAATTGACTGTCCCTGGAACAAGCACAAGTAAAGGATAAACACATGAATTTTTTAGGTTGCCGGTTCGATTTAAATTGTGATTCTACGATATGGCTGATTTTTACAATCTTTAGTTAGCTTTTTTAACACCAGCGAAAATGTTGAACAATGATAATGCCTACAGACAATATCAGGAAAAATACACATCGAATGTGAGTCTGTTTTTAGGATTTATTCAGCAATATATTTTAACCAGCTGTTTATACTCTCTCTTCAAAAGCCTGGACTGCATTTAAAAGTGGCTTATTAACACAGACTAAAATGAAGCATTTACATTTGAAAAAAAAAGGATTCTTGTACAAAAAAAAAATCGATTTAAAAATCATCAAACAAAAAAATCCAATACCTATGTGAATTGATTTTTTTCTACCACCCCTAGCACTGATTGACCAATGCAGTCACGCAGCATGGTCCTGTTAAAGAGGCCAAAATGTATGCTTTAAGACAGGACTGGCTGAAACCATTTCCCTTGCTGATGTATGAAAAGGAACTACACGCAATGCACTGCATTTTCTGTCAGGAGTGTGGTCAAAGCATGGCGGTAAGAGGGCATCAGATGTGCAACCAGGCACATCCCACATTCATACTTCTGCTGCCGCGGGTTAGAATCCAGCCTGTGCCCAGTTTGCAGAGTGTCTTCCCCTAGTCTTTCACAAACCTATCTACTGTCTCTCTCCTATCATTAAAGGCACAGAATGCCCCAAAATACAAAAAAAAAGTCACTTACATTATACAAAAGTTATAGAGAGCGATAAAATGGTTACCTTATGGCGTTAGAGGTGACACAACAAACAAATCTGGTTGTACCTAAATTTTGTGCTGGTGTAACTTCAAAAAAAAAAAAAAAACAGGCGCACCGGTGCTACCAAGCAAAGTTGGTCTGGAGCCCTGGGTAAGAATATTAGGCAGATTAGGCCTGTGCTCAAAATATCGATACGGCAAAATATATCGCACTCCTTTGGGATATGTGTATCAATAAAGACTCTACAGAATCGATACAGCCTAAATATTTTGACAGTTGTTGTAAATACACTTTGGGCAATGTTAACAGTGGCACAGTTCAAGGTAGAAGACGAGCTACATAATGAAGCATATGTTCTAAAATTGAACTTAGGTCTACCATCTTTGAGGATCTGAATTGATGTCTCTCAAGTTGTAGAACCACTTAAAACTCATCCTTGTTCTGTTGCTTCTCATCAGAAAAAACTAAACTTGTCAAGAATTTTGTTTAAAGTATAGTCAGTGTTCACAATTTACGTGTATTGGGATACGTATTGTATCGTGGCCTTAGTATCGGGATACGTATCGTAAGGTTGCTGGAAATACCCAGCCCTACTGAACATAAGGCTAAGGTAGCACCATCAGGTGAAGGCATCTCAAATCTGTTTTCCTACTTCTTTATAAACACTACATGTGAAATATACTTATAACATATAGCATCAATAAAAGTACTGCACAGCTTGCTAGCTGGCACCTGAGATACTAGTCAGTTAAATTAATAATTATTTATGTACAACTTTAGTTAAGCATTGTATCTGAGCAATGACACAGCCACACACCACAACATAGCTGGAAACCAAATTAACATCAAACAGTAACTACATTTAACTCATTTAAAGGTAGAAGACATGTACACATAGAAATTTACAGTACGGTTAGTACGGTTAGCACAGTTAGCCTTAGCAGGGCAAACGCATTACTGTTCTACACAAAATGTTAGTCTTTGGTTACTGAAAAGAAAAACTCATCTTTTTCAGGTTTATTTGATAGTGTAACAGGGCTTAAAAACAGGACAATTAAACTCTTTAACCTACCAGAATGACTGAACACGTAGCATTTGATGTTACATGGACAAATTGAGCTAAAGTTCAAGTTCGCTAAACAGCTGCACTCGGGTCCTAGGTTTTTATTAACATATACCTTAGTAAGAATTAAAAATTACTTACTTGAATTAGTTTCAAATTTTCTTCTTGTGATCTTCGACTGTTCTCTGCGGCCTCCGTGTCATATCTCCGTGCACACCGTCTGTGGTGCTCTCTCAATCTCTTCAACCTGCGCAGCATCCTGCGGTGTGTTCAATGTCACCAGGAGAGTGTAGGAAAATGGACAAAACTACCCAATCCTCATGATACCTGTCATCCAGGTTATTGGATAGTTTGAATTAATCAGCAAGAGCTTCACTGGCTTAATCTTAAAGCATCAGTCACACATTAAAGTTTTCAAAAGTCTCTACGTTACAGTAAAATATATTCAGCCAGTTCCAAAGAACCAGAATATCCCAGTGTCCTATGAACGCAGCGTGACGTTCCAGGTGCCCCCCCTCCCCCCTCCCCTTGCTGTATGCTGCCCTCTTCGCGACCTCAGGTTGACACAGCAATATCACAGGATTCACTGAGCTTTACTCAGCACAGCTCTGCACTGTATCACACTGCTCTGACAGGACTACATGTTTTATTTCACATGCATGACAAACAATTACATATTATATATATTATTATATATTTATGCCCAAAAATATTTAAAGTAACATGCATTGGATATTTTTACAAAATTTTGCTGATGGAATGATTTTACATATTTTAGCTCCATCAACTCATCTTGAAAAAGAGGAAATAATAACAATCTCAGATTAAGCAAATAAAGCCTCAAGTTTGTTAACTTTCTTTTTCCTCCCCTCCCCCACCCTGATCACTCAGCATACTAGCATGGTAGAAACAGTTTAACATCACCCCTCCCCCACCCTGATCACTCAGCATACTAGCATGGTAGAAACAGTTTAACATCACCCCTCCCCCACCCTGAATACTGCAAAGACTTTCCCTCCTTTTTTTCTGTCCTTCTCTCATCATTTACATCAGATAGTTCTGCTGCTGCTGCTTCATTTTCTGATTCTGTTTTCTTTCAACAATTTGTGCAAACACACAACTATATTTTACAGTTTTATTCATTACCTTTGTTGTATGTAAATATTAGTATCATATACTAAATTAATTTTTTTGATGATTAATTCAATTAACTGTCCTAAACCTCCTTGCATAAAACCCTTTATCAGGCTATACATACATATACAAAAATAAATATAGGTATATATATATATATATATATATAGATATATATATATATATATATATATATATATATATATATATATATATATATATATATATATATATAGATATATATATAGATATAGATATAGATATAGATAGATAGATAGATAGATAGATAGATAGATATAAAGATGAGACAGTGCTTTATATATATATATATACATATATATATGTATATATATATATAATTATATATATAAAGTTTGCTTGTAAAAAAATTTTCAATTAATAACAATTAAAAACTAATGATTACTTAAATGACTTATCCTGAACCTCACTCCTGAGGCTGTTGTGTAAGCAGTGTTCTAATGAATGTAATTAGTAATTAGAGTGTAATATCTGTCCTTTTCTAATCATTTATTTATTTATATCAGATACCTCTGCTGCTGCTTCATTTACTGATTCTGTTTCCTCTCTACAATGTGCTGACACACATGAGTGTATTATGCACTTTTATTTATGAAGTTTGTTGTAAATAAATATTAGTATCATATATTAATGTTTTCACTCTTTAGATGACTAATTCCATTTACGGTCCGAATCCTCCTTGCAAATAACCCTTTATTAAAGCTACCACAACATAAAACCCTAACTTACTGTGAGTAATGTACAAATATATATATCTATCTATATATATATATCAGCTGCTCTCCTCTGCGTCCTCTTGTCCTCTGCTCCTCATCCTCTCATCCTCTGCTGCTGCTCTCCTCTGCGTCCTCTTGTCCTCTGCTCCTCATCCTCTCATCCTCTGCTGCTGCTATCCTCTGCGTCCTCTTGTCCTCTGCTGCTGCTATCTTCTGCGGCACTCGTCCTCTGCTGCTGCTATCCACCGCGTCCTCTTGTCCTCTGCTGCTGCTATCTCCTGCGGCCTCTCGTCCTCTGCTGCTGCTATCCTCTGCGTCCTCTCGTCCTCTGCAGCTGCTCTCCTCTGCGTCCTCTTGTCCTCTGCAGCTGCTCTCCTCTGCGTCCTCTTGTCCTCTGCAGCTGCTCTCCTCTGCGGCCTCTTGTCCTCTGCTCCGTGTTCTCTCGTCCTCTGCTGCTGCTACCCTCCACGGCCTCCTGTCCTCTGCTGCTGCTATCCTCCGCGTCCTCTTGTCCTCTGCTGCTGCTATCCTCCGCGGCCTCTTGTCCTCTGCTCCACGGCCTCCTGTCCTCTGCTGCTGCTACCCTCCACGGCCTCCTGTCCTCTGCTGCTGCTATCCTCCACGGCCTCCTGTCCTCTGCTGCTGCTACCCTCCACGGCCTCCTGTCCTCTGCTGCTGCTATCCTCCGCCGCCTCCCGCCCTCTGCTGCTCATCTCCTCCACGGCATCTCGTCCTCTGTTGCTGCTATCCTCTGCGTCCTCTTTTAGTCTGCTGCTGCTATCCTCTGCGTCCTCTTGTCCTCTGCTCCGCGTCCTCTTGTCTTGTCATCTTGTCCTCAGAGCATTCAGAACACCCTGTTCTATGACTTTATGCACTTCGGTTCACTTTGATTGAAGTTTCCCCACTATTTTTCATTCAATTTACAGCTCCATTTGAAAAAAAGGCCCGTGTTCCAGTGTCTTTTTTGCTCCTTTGCCGTTCGAGGTCCTGGTGGTCTGAAAACGTACACCAGCATTGCGTTTGGACCCAATATCAAGCATGTGCAGGTTGGTCCAAATCGGTCAAAGGATCTGTGAGATTTTGACCTTAATTGGCCTTTTGGACATTAAAGGGGCACACTTCCAAACTTCCAGATAGTACCCTCTAGCCCCCTGTTGATCTAAGAGGCTGGTATTGTAGATACTGACTCATGGGAGGCCCTACTACTTGTGGTTAAGATTTCGTCCCGTTCGGGTCAAAAATGAGGGTGAGGGTCCAATGCCACTGGCTGAAGGCTCTCAGGTTTTAAGATTCTAACAAGACCTGATTTTCCAACATGAACACTTGCTCATATTTTTCTACTGGGACCCCGGGGCTGATCTTTTAGTATGTTATACTAGGATATATTTGGAGCTGAACTGTGGTGGTTTAGTGTCTCGCCTTCCTGTGACCCCTGGTTCAGGGGTCAAAGTTTCACATTTTTGGGTTATGAAGCCCCATAAATTGATTATTTTTGCATCAAATGAGCTGAAACTTTTAGGGGTGATTCAGGTGACCTTGGTGAACAATTGATTTGAAGCACAAGTCTCCAGGTCACTCTGGGAACTACTTCCAGTTTGGGAGGGGCTAGCAAGACAGTTCCAGTGGATGTTAATCTTAGATCTTTCAGAGGTACCAGATCCCAGGTTTCAGCTCTCTTAGTGTTACAGAAGTGAAATGAGAGCAAAAGAGGGACATTTATGAGAAAACATGACTTTTTGGCCCTCATTCTTTCTTCGGGGCCCCTGGAAGTCTGAAAACATGCATTAGCATTCACATTAGCCTCTATATATAGAACCTATGCAGCTTGGTCCAAATTGGTTAAGGAATGTGTGAGATTTTGACCTTTTAAGCCTGTTTTGAAGCATTTGGAAATTAAAGGGTTAATCGTCGAGTGAGAAACGGGCCCCTGCTCGGGCCCCTTTTGAGCTAGCTCTCTGAAAAAAAATCTGCAAGGTCAGGAGGTGGTCTAGTAGGAGTGTGTCCGATTTTGTGTCTCTAGACCCAAAAATGACTAAGCAGGAATTTTTTTTACATGTTTGAAGGCCTCAGGCTTCATCACTACTAGTAGGCCTCACTGCTGAAAAAAGCAAGTTCCCATGGGGCTAGACCCTTGAAAACAGATACAGTGCTTCATGTGACTACCCTGAATAGTCCCACACAATATCAGACTTGAATTCCACTGGGAATGACTCTTATGATACTTGATATGTTGCACAAAATGTCTCCTTCATTTGAAGTCTTCATATTTAGTGACCCTTGACACCTTCAAAGGTGTTTACACTGCAGACCTGCTACCAGAGCATTCAGCACACCCTGTTCTATGACTTTATGCACTTTGGTTCACTTTGATTGATGTTTCCACACTGTTTTTCATTCATTTTACAGCTTCATTTGAAAAAAAGGCCCCTGTTCCAGTGTCTTTTTTGCTTCTATTTTACTGTTCTAGGTCCTGGTGGTCTGAAAACATACACCAGCATTGCTTTTGGACCCATTATCAAGCATGTGCAGGTTGGTCCAAATCGGTCAAAGAATCTGTGAGATTTTGACCTTAATTGACCTTTTGGCCATTAAAGGGGCACACTTCCAAACTTTAAGATAGTACCATCTGGCCCCCTGTTGATCTAGGAGGCTGATATTGTTGATACTGACTCATGGGGGGCCCTACTACTTGTGGTTAAGATTTCGTCCTGTTCGGGTCAAAAATGAGGGTGAGGGTCCAATGCCACTGAAGGCTCTCAGGTTTTAAGATTCTAACAAGACCTGATTTTCCAACATGAACACTTGCTCATATTTTTCTACTGGGACCCCGGGGCTGATCTTTTAGTATGTTATACTAGGATATATTTGGAGCTGAACTGTGGTGGTTTAGTGTCTCTACGACCTTCCTGTGACCCCTGGTTCAGGGTCAAAGTTTCACATTTTTGGACTATGAAGCCCCATAAATTGGTAATTTTTGCATCAAATGAGCTGAAACTTTTAGGGGTGATTCAGGTGACCTTGGTGAACAATTGATTCGAAGCACAAGTCTCCAGGTCGTTCTGGGAACTACTTCCAGTTTGGGAGGGGCTAGCAAGACAGTTCCAGTGGATTTTGATCTTAGATCTTTCAGAGGTACCAGATACCAGGTTTCAGCTCTCCAAGTGTTACAGAAGTGAAATGAGAGCAAAAGAGGGACATCTATGAGAAAACATGTCTTTTTGACCCTCATTCTTTCTTCGGGGCCCCTGGAAGTCTGAAAAAGTGCATGAGCGTTCACATTAGCCTCTATATATAGAACCTGTGCAGCTTGGTCCAAATTGGTTAAGGAATGTGTGAGATTTTGACCTTTTAAGCCTGTTTTGAAGCATTTGGAAATTAAAGGGTTAATCGTCGAGTGAGAAACAGGCCCCTGCTCGGGCCCCTTTTGAGCTAGCTCTCTGAAAAAAAATCTGCAAGGTCAGGAGGTGGTCTAGTAGGAGTGTGTCCGATTTGGTGTCACTAGACCAAAAAATGACCAAGTAGGAATTTTTTTTTACATGTTTTAAGGCCTCAGGCTTCATCACTACTAGTAGGCCTCACTGCTGAAAAAAGTGGGTTCCCATGGGGCTAGACCCTTGAAAATAGATACAGTGCTTCATGTGACTACCCTGAATAGTCCCACACAATATCAGACTTGAATTCCACTGGGAATGACTTCTATGATACTTGATATGTTGCACAAAATGTCTCCTTCAATTTGGGTTGCTTTGTTATGTAATGAAAGTAGGCTTCCAGAGATCTTGGGTTGCCATGGCCACGCCCCAACGTGCCCCAAATTGACTTCAGGTAAATTATCCTCCCTATTAGCACGTTGGTTGATATAACTGAACTGGCTGAATGCTGCTCCACCCAACCACACTCTTCTCATTCACAATATTATGTCTAATCTTCAATTAGAAAAGATCCAATACAGTGTAAATGACGCCCTCCAGAACTTCCACAGAACTCAGGATGGTTTTGTGAATTATGTCAGGGATCTCGATGGTCTGTAGTTGGACTGAATAACATCCAGCAGATTTGGTAAATGATTAAAATACACTGACTGGCATACCTATATGTGCAGCCCCTTTTTTATTTATTTATTTATTTATGTATTTTTTTTTTTATCTATTTATTTATTTAACTTTGTTTTTTTCTCTATTTAATTTTCTCCCATTAGTTTATCTCACTCCTCAACTTCGACTGACAATTCTCTACATTATTATTATTATTGTACTGGTTTTTGTCTAATCTTTATTGTACTTACTATTGTTACCTGGTTTTTATTTCTAATTATTATTATTATTAGTATTAGTATTATTAGTATTATTAGTATTATCATTATTATTATTATTCCTTTATTATTATTATTATCATTATTATTATTATTATTATTATTATTAATAATAATAATAATGATAATAACAATTATTATTATTATTGATGTATGATAGGTGTTTTGCAAACACCTATCATACATCAATATACAGTTTGCTTGTAATAGCAATCAATAACAACGAAATAATGATTAATTAAATGAGTTAACCTGAATCTCATTCCTGAGGTTGTTGTGTTAGCAGACCTGTAATGAGTGTAATTAGTAACAAATATAATCGTTCCTGATCAATGGGCATTAAAATTGGGGGAAAAAACATCACATTCTGTTGAAGCTCATCCTTAATGTTTTATTCTTATTTCCTCAATATTGATAAAAAATTGCAGCACTAAAAATATATTTGCAATTAATCCCATCTAAAATGCTACCTTTTTAAAATGCAAATTGATTAGGGTAATTTAAGTTTAGTATGAATATAGTGTGGAAGTAACTTACAAAGGTCGTAAAACAATTTTTATAATGTGTCAGCAATCAATATTAACGTTAATTTTCTGAATTGTCAATATCGAACTTTGATGATAAGCATAATTATATATTTTTTAGTTAATAACAGTAGTAATAACATTTAAGAAAGCTGTAGATGCATTATTAATACTTCTTTTATTTGCTGTTTATGTCATTTTTAAAACATACTATAGCCTGGAGTAAAGTTTAATTTGAAAAATTAACTAACTTCCTGCAGTTTTTCACACTTTAAATGTTCCAGCAGTCTTAGACTGAACTTATTCCTGTGCAGACTCATAGTCATGTTGTCACATGACTAAAACAGCCAATCACAAAAATCCACAGCCTCAGCCAATCAGAAAATTGGACTGCTTGAAATTAAATTTTGCATGTCATAGCGGAGTGTGACCACTAGTAGTGATGTGGAGCACATTCCTACAGCTACATTTCAGGGTTTACTATCTTTATGAGGTCATTTTCTGAAACTTATACAGATGATTCATGAGGGTGAAAGGATGCTTTTCCCGCTTTTTCTTTGTGAGGACCGGGCAAAAGGTCCTCACAAAGATTTTTGTCCTCACAATGTTGGTGTTCTGCCAAGGGTTGGTCCTCACAATGTTATAAAGACCAGAGCACACACACACACACACACACAGCACTTACAGACAGGTTAGCAAGAGAGGAGGGGGCGTGGCAGCAGCTGTAACACCCCTCCCATTAAAATACAAAACTATAATATTAACAGTTTGTAACAAACCAAAACTGACATCATTTACAAACAACAATTATGAATAAGTCAAACTCTGGACAGAGCATCTGCAACAACAATTTCAGAACCCCTTTTATGTCTAATGATCAGGTTGTAGTCCTGGACCATCAGCGCCCAGCGCATGAGCCTCTGATCATGATTATACATGGAGAGGAACACAAGTGGATTGTGAACAGTGAACACCTCCACCGGCAAAGGACTAGAACCCACATAGACCTCGAAGTGCTGCGGAGTCCTCAACAAAGCAAGGGTGTCCTTCTCAATGGTGGAGTACTTCACCTGGTGCCTGTTAAATTTTCAACAAAATAGGTTGCAGGAGGATGGAGCTAGAGTTGATCACCCAGTGGTGATCAACTCTAGCTCCATCCTCCTGCAACAGGACATCCCTGGCCCCCACAGCGGAGGCATCCACCTCCAGTTATAAGGTGCGGGAAAAGTCCGGCACAGCAAGGCCAGGCACGTGGCTGAGAAGGGACTTTGCGCTCCTGAAAGCATGCTGACATGTAGGAGTCCAGCTGAACTCCACTTTTGGACTGGTTAAAGTGGTTAGAGGCTGAACCATGGTGGAGAGGTTTCGGCAGAAACTTCGGTAATAGCCGACCATTCCTTAAAATCTGCAAAGCGTCTGCCTGGTGGTTGGAACAGGAAACCCTATAATAGCAGAGACCTTCGCATCTAGGGGCCTTACCAAACCCTGGCCCACCTGTCACCCCAAATAGGTAACTGTGGCCTTCCCAAACTCACACTTGGCTAAATTTAATGTCAGAGATGCGCGTGCCAGACGGATGAACACCTGCTCTAACTTTTGAATGGACTGCTCCCAGGTGTCTGTGTACACTACTAGATCATACAAATAAGAACAGCAGTTGGACAAACCCGACAGGACGGTGTTAATTTGCCTCTGAAAGGTGGAAGCTGCATTGCACATCCCAAAAGCCATAACCGTGTTCTGAAGAAAGCAATCTGGTGTAACAAAATCGGAATCTCAGATGCTCGCTCTGTGAGTGGGACTTGCCAGTAACCTTTTAGAAGATCCAATTTGCTGTCATATTTAGCAGTGCCCAGAGTGTTGATGCAATCTTACATTCTAGGAAGCGGGTACGAATCAGGCACTGTTGCTGAATTTACTTTTTGAAAGTCTGTAATAAATCGAGGAGATCCATCCGATTTGGCCTCCAACAAACGGGGGGACTCTACGAACAAGAGCTTGGCACAGCTAAGCCATTCTCGAGAAGATACTCAGTCTCTTTTTTCATTAGAGCTCTTTTTACCAGATTTACTCAGTAGGAATGCTGTCTAATAGGCTTTTGCCCCTTTACGTCAATATCGTGTCGTAAGACAGTAGTGTGGGTGGGGACATCACCAAAAAGACAAAGAAAACTATTAACCAGCGCAATTATGTCACCTTGTTGTGCGTATTTAAGATGACCTAACTGGAAATGTAGCGTTTTTATCATCTGTGAGTTTGGCAGTCTGGCAGTTTGATGTGAGGAGTGACGCACCTTTGAATCATCTACATCCTCACACGCGTCAGATGGCTCAGCGGTGTTAACCAGCGCACTGACAGCAACAACAGCATCGGGCTTCAGCAAAACAGCAGGTGGAACAGAAGCAGACTGAGTCTTGCTGACAAAATATGGCTTCAGCATATTGATGTGACACACTTGTGTTTTTCGCCGCCTCTCTGGTGTGGCTATGACAAAACGGATCTCATATGGACCAGAAAATTTTGCAGAGAGGTCTGAACTGGGAATCGGCAGTAAAGGCAAAACCCTGTCACCGACATGGAAATGGCGGAGACTGCAGAGCTGTCAAAACGGCATTTCATTGCTGACTGAGAGGATGTAAGACACTCCCTGGCAAGAGAATTTGCACAATGCAAAAGCTCACGAAATTTACTAACAAAATTCAACACATTTTTCTGAAAGAGAAGACTTGCACGACAGAAATTGCTCTTTTAGAGACTTCAAAGGGCTGTGGAGCGAGTGGCCAAGAAAGAGATCAGCTGGACTAAATCCGAGGGATTCTTGTGCAGCTTCACGAGCCGCAAACAACACAAATGGAATACCCTCGTCCCAATGCTTACCTAACTCTAAACAATACTTGCATGGATTTTAGTGTTTGGTGCCATCGCTCTAAAGTGCCCTGAGACTCATTTCATCAACACCTGATCAAATCAATAAGATTCACGGCCATAACCAGACACACCAGACAGACCTTTCAATATATACTGTACACAAGGTTTCTGCAGAAGTCAGCCAGTCAAATGGAGCAAAGCGTTAGTTCAGACAGGCACAGAGTCAATCTGCTTGGCTGAGCTCTCGCTCATATGCTTACGTGGCTGGCCTAATCGCGCGGTCTCACGTCAGATGACAGGTCCCCCCTCCCAGCCAGATCAGCTGATCTATTTGGTGCGTTATTTAAACTGCCCCAGTCTACCTGAGTGTCTGGCTGTCATCTGCATGCTGCTCATCACGCTGCCTACCTTATTGCTCTCTATGTTGTCATTTAATTTGTTGTTTGTGCTGCATCTCACCTTGCTGCTCGGCATGTCGACTCCTGGCCGTGATGTCGATCCATGGCAACTGGATCGCTTTTCCGAGCCTCAATCTCAGCCGTCCGAAGCGGAGGATGCCTCTTGGGATGGGAGACCCATCGCTACCCGGCGCAGTGCCCGTCTAGCAGGCAAGAATCCTTTGATTCCCAGCATAAATGATTGGCCGGTGCCAAGGCTTTTAGAAGCCTTATTTAAAAATCACATCGCCGCTCTGATCGGCGCTTCTCATGAAGAATTGTTTGGATTATTCATGGAAAAAGTTCCCTCCGAACCACTACCTGCAGTCCTGCCTTCATCTCTCCCCAGGAAATGTGCGAGGTAGAGAAAAAACATCTCTCATGACTCCATCGAGACTCCTGCCCCAGCTGCCAAACAGGCTCGAGCCCCTGCTTCCACCTCCGTTGATCCGGAGCCCAGCCTCGTCCTGTCCGCTCTGTCCAGCGGCTTCGATAGAGAGCATGAACTCCAGGATCCAGGCTCTGGAATCCAGCGACAGGTGCCTGTTTTCCCAGTTTGGCTGGTCCGTCCTCCTCTTCGGCTCAGGGATGGGTCCCGGCTTCCACTCCGTCCACGGGTCCGACTCCGGCGCAGGCAGGTGACGTCACTCCGGCAAGCATCGACGGCATGACCCTCCCGCGAAGGACTCTGGGAAGTGCAGTTCCCGTTTCCACCGGCGCTCCATTCTTTCCTCCAGCTGCTGCGATTTCTCCCAGCCTGAGAAGCCAGATTCTTGCAGGTAATGACATTAATCTTGTTAAAATCCTGCTGTGCTTAGAGCTCTCTGACAGACATATTGTGGAGTGTGGAGACATGTCAGTGCTGCTTAAGGACAGTGATCCCCGCTTGTCAAAAACTCTGACTCTGGCCGAATTTAACATTGCGTTTGGTGTTTTCCGAGATGTCATTTGTGAAGTCTTCCAGCCCGTAGAGAAGAGCTTGACACCTATCTAGCCATTATTTCAGATCTGGCCATGACCTACGGAGGTGCTTTGTTTTATGAATATCATAAGTCATTCTCGGCCAAAGCAGTAATGTATATTCAACGCTTCAATCAAAGACTGGACTGGTCTGTGGTTGATCTGAGCCTCATCAGCAGGCATTTCACGGGACATCAGGCCCTCTCCTGTTCCATCTGTGGCTCCTTTTCTCATTCACCCAATCTGTGCCCCAAAGCTACTATTAATGTCCATTCGTCCAAGCCTGTTTCAAGCCCCCATAAGGAGGACGCCAAGGTGACGCCACCCATGACTCCTCTTTGTCATAACTTTAATGAAGGTGTTTGTAAATTTTATAATTGTAAATATTTTCATGCTTGTAGCTACTGCGGAGAAGTGCACCCCAAGTCTGTGTGCCCGAGACGAACCTGCTTCATGAAAAAAGACAAAAAATAAAGCCGTCAACGCCAGACAACATCCCCAAACTGGGGAAAGCATTGGAAAAGCATCCAAACCGCTGCTTTGTGAATTATTTGATCACGGGTCTGGTTCATGGTTTTTTAGCTGGATTGCTGTGGCTTCCTAAAGTGTCTTTTAATTGTAATAATCTGCAATCTGCTTTAAAAGAGCCTGAGGTGGTAGACGAGTTACTGGCAAAGGAAGTTAAAAAAGGTTTCATGATCGGCCCATTTGCAAAATCCCCTTTTCCAACAACCAGAATCAATCCAATAGGTGTAGCCACTCGCAAATACTCTGGGAAAAAGCGCTTAATAGTTGATCTGTCTGCCCCTCACAATGATGAAACCCAGAGCATCAACAGCCTCATTCCTCTTGCACCATTTTCTCTGTGTTATGTGACTGTTGATAATGCCATCAACTTTATCACTAACGACCTCCTCACTGCAGCTGATTCTGGTTCCCTGTCCATCCTCATCCTCCTTGACCTGAGTGCGGCCTTTGACACCATCTCTCACCACATCCTCCTCAGTCGACTCTCTTCCATTGGAATCACTCACATCCCCCTCTGCTGGTTTCACTCTTACCTCACAGGCCGCACTCAGTTCATTCAGTTACAGTTTTTTCATTCAGAACCCTCTCCAGTCACCACAGGTGTGCCCCAGGGCTCCGTCCTGGGGCCCCTCCTCTTCATCACCTACCTCCTCCCACTTGGCCATATTTTTCGTAAATTCAATATTCATTTCCACTGCTTCGCGGATGACACCCAGCTCTACCTTTCTTGCAAACCTACCGCCACTCTCCCACCTCCCTCCCTTATCTCCTGCCTCTCTGATATCAAGTCCTGGTTCACCTCAAATTTTCTCAAACTAAACAGTGATAAAACAGAACTCCTTCTCATCGGCACCAAATCCACTCTTTCCAAAGTTGATACCTTCTCTATCTCCATTGACAACTCCCCGGTTTCCCCCTCCCCTCAGGTTAAGAGTCTGGGTGTCATCCTCAACAGCACTCTCTCTTTTCAGTCTCACATCAATAGTATCACCCGGTCCGCTTACTTTCACCTCCGTAACATCAACCGTCTTCGCCCCTCACTCACTCCTCACAGCACCTCCATTCTTGTTCACAGCCTCGTCACCTCCCGGTTAGACTATTGTAACTCCCTCCTCTTCGGTCTTCCCCAAAAGTCACTCTATAAAATCCAACTGGTCCAGAACTCAGCTGCCCGTATTATCACCAGGACCCCCTCCCACCATCACATCACCCCCATCCTTCAGCAGCTCCACTGGTTACCGGTCAAGCATAGAATAGAATTCAAAATCCTTCTGTATACGTTCAAAGCCATCCACAACCTCGCCCCTCCATATCTGTCTGACCTCCTCAACGTTGTCACTCCAGCTCGCTCCCTCAGATCCTCCTCCTCCACCCACCTCGCTGTGCCCTCTGCCCGCCTCAGCACCATGGGGAGCAGGGCCTTCAGTCACTCTGCTCCCCAGCTCTGGAACTCTCTTCCGCCAGACCTCCGAAACCTGACCTCCCTGTCTCTTTTCAAGTCCAGACTCAAAACTCACCTGTTCAGAACTGCATACCCCACTGGACATTAACTTACCTCCTCTCCCCACCGGTCCTTCTCTGTTTGTGCTTTTCTATAGTTGATTTTATCATTATCGTTGATTTTATTTTACTGATGATTTTATTGTGGTTGTTTTTAATCTTGTTCAGCGTCCTTGAGTGTCTTGAAAGGCGCTTTTAAATAAAATGCATTATTATTATTATTTATTAAGAAAGCAGGCAGAGGTGCGTGGCTAGCCAAAGCAGATATTACAGATGCGTTTAAAGTCATGCCCCTGCATCCATCTCAGTGGCACCTATTCGGTGTCAAGTGGAGAGAAAAAAATGTATTTCGCAGTCAGACTTACTTTTGGTTGTCGCAGCAGCCCAAAAATATTTGATACCCTGTCCGAGGCTCTTTGCTGGATTTTCCTGAATAACTGTAGACTGCCTTTTGTGCTCCACCTTCTAGATGACTTTTTGCTTGTAGACTATCCAAACTCCAAGCCAGATCATTGTATTTCAACCCTCAGGCGTACTTTCTCCAGGCTGAGTATCCCTCTTTCAGAAGAAAAAACATTAGGCCCTCTTCAGGTTATAGAGTTCTTGGGTATCACTTTAGATAGCCGCCTGATGCAAGCCTCTCTGCCTCTGGAGAAGTTAAACCGTATCAGGGAGGTAATGAGGAATGCATTAGATGCTGTGTCCATCTCAAAACGTGATCTGCTTTCACTGCTTGGGCATATTAATTTTGCTGCACGCATTATTCCGCAAGGTCGTGCTTTCGTGTCCAGACTTCTTGACCTCTCCAAATGTGTCCAAAAGCTAAGTGATTTGGTGAAATTGGATGCTGGCTGCAGATTAGTGCTCCGTTTTTGGTCACTCCTGCTTGATAAATGGAACGGTATTTCATTCTTTTACAATGAAAATTTTGAGTCTTCTCTCGCCCTCAAGCTGTTTACAGATGCTGCACCTTCTGTAGGTTTCTGAGGGTTTTACAATAATCAATGGTTTGCCGATGTGTGGCCAAAAGAGTTAGCAGCCTTGCCAGCTAATGCTACTTCCTCTGCTCTTATGGAAATGTATCCTATTGTCATTGCTTGTTTGCTGTGGAGTGATAACTGGGCAAGGAAACAAATTCTGTTCTTCTGTGATAACGAAGCTGCAGTTAACATAATCAACAAGGGCCGATCATCAATTCCCTTTATTAACAGATTTGTAAGACGCTTGGTTTGGACATCTGTAATGAAGAATTTTACAATGCGAGCAGTTCACATTCCAGGGTTGGATAATCAAATTGCGGATTCTTTGTCACGCTTTCAATTTCAGAAATTTCACCAGCTATGCCCGGAGGCCGCCCCAACCAGCTTGACCTGCCCCCCATTCACTCAAACAGTGCTAGACTAAGCTCAGCTCTGCAATCCTATCTGTGCTCTGCTGCTCACTACATGCGGTGTGGACTAGCTAAATCCACATTAAAGTCTTACGATTCCGCATGGTCCTATTTCGTCTCTTTTTGTGCCACTTTTTCTGTAGCAGTAACACCTGTCAATATTCCAATGATATGTGCTTTTATAGTTCACTGCTTTGAATCAAAAAAGATGCAGCCTTCCTCTGTAAAGGGATCTGTAGCAGGTATTCAGTTCCACCTCCGTTGTCTGGATCCATCCACCATCAGCCTGCTTCAAAACTCCTCTATCCGCCTCCTGCTAAATGGACTTAAGAGAGAAGAACCTCAAGGCAAAGACATTCGTCTCCCTTTAACTCTCCCACTTGTGCACAAGATTATTATTCAATTGAGAGCTGGGTTCTTTGGTCACTACACTGATTTGTTATTGGAAACAGTTATTCTCACGACTTTCTATGGTTTTCTTAGAGGTGGGGAATTCACTTCTGTCAATGATTCTTTTAACCCTTCTCATGATCTAACAATAGCAGATGTATCTATTCACCCTCATTACTTATTACTGCTTAAACACTCTAAGACTAATAGGGATAAGAAAGGATCGCTGATTTACATTTCTGCCATTAATTCTGTTTTTTGTCCTCTGTCCTCCATGTCCCGTTTCCTGAGGAGCCGCCCTCATGCTTCTCAGCAAGAGCCGCTGTTCATGACCAAGAAAGGGAAGCCTATGTCAAAGGCTTGGTTTGCTTCCTGCCTCCGCCTCCTCTGCCAGTCCTGCGGTTTACCTGCAGACCGCTACACCACTCACTCTCTGCGCATCGGTGCAGCGACAACAGCAGCTTCCTCTACCTCCATTGCAACACTAAAGGCCATGGGTAGATGGTCACCGTCGGCTTATGAACGCTACCTTCGGCTGGAGGCAAAAGACATTCTTGATGCCCAAAAAGCTATGAGTGCTCCTTGAATTTAAATAAATATGTTAAATCATGCTAAACTCTAATTTCTATCCAGTGTGTGAATTTATCTGCAAATTACTAGGTGATTGGCTATTCTACTTAATTTCTAGACTCTTCCACTACTGCTAATGTGCTGACAAATGTGTACTGGTACATGAGTATGGATGCCTGGTATGTTCTTTTTGGGGGGTTCTGCGCTGCTTTCCCTCCCTCATGCCCCTCCAAGTCGGCACTTGGAAATGCAGGGAGGAGTGCTCTCCCTGCCTCAGGCTTTCCCCACAGGCGCGGGGAAGGGGAGGGAGGTTCCTTCAGATGGCACTAGGAAGCAGGGGGGAGTGCTCCCCCTGCCTCAAGCCTTCTATGCAGGTATGCTATTCTTCATCTGCTGCAAATTACTCGTACATGCGTACGAGTGCCTGGTGTGGTCGTTTTGGGGGGGTTCTTGCTGCCGCTCTCCCTCCCTCATGCTCCTCCAAGTCGGCACTTGGAAAGGCAGGGAGGGGTGCTCTCCCTGCCTCAGGCTTTCCCCACAGGCGTGGGGAAGGGGAGGGGGGGTCCCAGAACAGAGCCACACCGCCAAAGTTCAATTTGTTTCAAAGCTTTTGTAATTCCATTGATCATCATTTACTCAAGGCAATGTAATTGTCATGTTATCTAATGCAATCAGTTGAAAATAATCTTGATGTTATGCAAATAATTGTAATTCCAAAGGTTTATGCATTACTGAATTAATTGTAATAAATTTTGACAAAGTGATCCTGGCTGAAATGGAGCAAAGCGTTAGTTCAGACAGGCACGGAGTCAATCTGCTCGGCTGAGCTCTCGCTCATATGCTTACGTGGCTGGCCTTATCGCGCGGTCTCACATCAGATGACAGGTCCCCCCTCCCAGCCAGATCAGCTGATCTATTTGGCGCGTTATTTAAACTGCCCCAGTCTACCTGAGTGTCTGGCTGTCATCTGCACGCTGCTCATCACCCACCTCCTCCCCAGCTCCTCCTTTGTGTTCTGACTACAATGTCAATGTTGTCATTAATGCTTGCTCTGTTCCAGGGGTTCTTGCTGCCTCTCTCCCTCCCTCATGCTCCTCCAAGTCGGCACTTTGAAAGGCAGGGAGGAGTGCTCTCCCTGCCTCAGGCTTTCCCCACAGGCGTGGGGAAGGGGAGGGGAGGTCCCAGAACAGAGCCACACCGCCAGAGTTCAATTTGTTTTAAAGCTTTTGTAATTCCATTGATCATCGTTTACTCAAGGCAATGTAATTGTCACGTTATCTAATGCAATCAGTTGAAAATAATCTTGATGTTATGCAAATAATTGTAATTCCAAAGGTTTATGCATTACTGAATTAATTGTAATAAATTTTTACAAAGTGATCCTGGCTGAAATGTAGTGCTTTTAAAGGCCATTTTAATGCTACATTGTAAATGTTTTTATTGACATGACTGTGAACTGAAGAAAATCATTCTTCTCATCTCTTTGTAAAAAGATGGTGTTAATATGGAACCATCCCTTCAAATATCTCATCCTATACAATTCAGAGCTTATGGAGCTGCGAGAGAGATAATATAATACCGGAGGGTAACTATAGTTCCTCTTTAAGCCATGTACCTTATTAAATTAGTGTTGTCCCTCTTACAGTCATTTTATTACCATCAGATTGCATGTGTGATTTGACCGTGTTGACATCAGTTGTAACAAGCTTGAATTATTTTTACAAGCACTGCTAAATCCCTTTACAACTTTACCATCAATGTGAACATTCTCTGAATTCGTTTTTTTTTTTTGCTGGAATTTGCATTTCCTCATTTTCTTTTCCTCCTCCACCTGGTCCAGCCCACCGACCACTTTCCAGCTGACAAGAAACAATTTACAATGGTTCCACATTTTTGCACATGTATATATCTGGTGAATTAAATAGTTTAAATAAATGTTATCATGTTATAGTTATCATATATTTACCTCCGCCAAGGAGATTATGTTTTCGGGAGAGTTTGTTTGTCTGTCTTTCTGTCTGTCTGTTCGTCAGATTAACCTAGGGGAACATGGCTGCTGATCTAAGTCAGTGAGCGCCACTCTACACAAGGCCTCCCTAACAAACCGCTAAATCTCACCTAAACTATACTTTATCAATATCATATCAAGCTGGAATCGACTGAGACTGAATCAATTGAAGATTGGGAGAAGTACATCGACACCATTTACAACAAGATGTCAATCAAACGCGACAGTAAGCGTGGCAGACAGCAACTGAGCTCGGGTGAACAGGATGACTCAGACATCTCAATGGACCTCCGCCAAATAAGAGAATCAATTTCCATCATGAAAGCACAATGTAGCGATTAGAAATTTGGCAGCGTTAAATCTGAAAGATTTAGTTGTTAAATTATGAATTATTATCAATTAACAATTCACTGTATTGTTCTCGTTGGGGGCACCAGCCTTTTAATAAGGCAAACCTTAATTTAATTAATTAATTACCCATTTAATTCCCTTAAATAAAGTAAATTAATCAAATCAAGTTTATCAATTTCAAAATCTTAAGGCAGAATTCTCGCTTCAGGGACACTGAATTCTGAAGAACACTAACAGACAGTGAGTTTAAAATCAATAATCACAAATTTATTAAAATGAAAATGGTTACAATGCATGAAAATAAACGGTAGATTATAGATGAAATAAGAATAAACAATAAATTGAATGGAAACCAGGAAACATAAAACGATGGTGAGTGAGTGTATATGCCTAAAGAATATATGACCTATACAAAAATCTGTGAGGAATTTCGGAGAGAATTTGGATTTAATCAATCTAAATGTCAGAACACTTTTTAGTTTAAGAGCGCATCAAGCCTCCTTTTAAGTACAAAGTAACTGGACGTTTGCCTACTTGGTCGTAGAAGACTCGTGGTTCTCTCTGAGGTTCGGAAGGTCCAGGCTACGGGTGGCTCACGCCAGACCGTTGTGGATCAAGTTGATTCGGGTTGGTTCAGCTTGGGAAGCCGAACGGCAGGTCTGTGGTCCGAGTCCAACCAGCGCCCCATGGATCCTTCGGCAGTTCGATCAGAGGCCTCTGGCAAGCGTAGACTTTGAAGACTTTGAAGTGGGCCGCGACTCAAAAACTCTCAAAAAGGTTTTGACGAGAAGATGAAAAATCTGATCTGCAGAAGTGTCTTTAAACACCGTCACTGGCCAGGTTAACGATGTCTCACAGACGACTATGCGAGATCAAAAAGATCAAAATCAAAATAATGCTGTGCAGGCTTTTGAGGATTTAGATATTCAGACTTTCAAAATTAAATCTGAATATAAAAGTTGTTAATCTGCGGATCAAAGTTGCTCTCTAATAAAAATGAATAAAAGTATGCGCGTTCAGCATAAGAAAAGAACTACACGTGCCTGTAAGACAAAGGCCTAGCGGTGTAGTCAAAAACGAAGTAACGAGGAAGAAAGTAACGGAAGGAAAAAGTGATTACAGCGATGAAGACAGCGGAAACGAGAGAGCTAAAAAACGAGAGAGCGAGAGAGGATCGCGCTCTCAGTTATAAGGCCCCCACGGAGTGGGCGGGTGGTGACATCATATGCCGATTCTCGTCTATAACTATTATTATTAAGTAATAACTAAGTTTACCGACGAATTACTCATATCACTCAACTCACCATAAGTATAAGGTCTCAAACCACATGCACAAATGACAAGATGGTGACATCAAACAATTCTAATGCATTTAAAGAGAAACACACACAAAAAGTAACTATAACTCGGTTATTGTCAGGCTTGCTGTGAATCAAGAACACAGGGTTGTGTATAACTGTGGACAAACTAATATTACGTGATAGGTACTGTTAAAAATACATAGCAACACATATTGATCACATTATCCCTAGATTCGGCAATCGAGGCAGCGCACGTCCAGGATTGTGTCATACCAAGAAAAGTCACTAGGTGGAGCTGTTGGTCTTTTAAGAAAATTCACAGATCAATTAGATTTGGCTTCTTATTAAATTCTAGTAGGTTATCTTTGTAACCAGACGTGGTAGACAGTTCATTCAAAGTACACTGGAATGTACATCACACCCTGAGTACACATTTTAGGTCTTAGAACTCTGATATCAGTTCCATAAAGTCAATTCTGCAATCAGAAGTTATCTGGAGGGTTTAGGGAGCCAAGAGGAGATTCAGGTCTCAGGAGATCAATTGAAGTTATTTACGACCTGCAGCTGTTACGCCAGGCCGCCTTTCGAGGAGATAGGGGGATCAGGATTGTTTACACACGTTGGTGAAGTGTGAAAGGCCTGTAAATAAGAACCAGGTGAGAAACAGTTCAGAGAGAAATCTCAGGGACAGGCTGACGCCAGGCGGGGTCTTGGCGAATCACATACTGCTTGATTTCCCCCCAACGTGTCGGAGGTTATCCTAAATCAGATAGAGCTTTGTCATAGCAATTGCAGATGGTGGGTCGCTTGGTGGTCACGAAAACAGGAATCAGACCGCAATTTACGACGTGTAGGTGTTACTCTCACAGAGCAGGGGACCAAGGAAGAGGCCCAGGGGGCCATTTGGGAATCGGTATGAAAGTTCCAACTCTCCTTTGAATCTTAATGTTCCCTGATGCTACATTTCCCCCCTTTCGTCATGATGGGTTTTGATCCGAAGAAACATCAGGACGACCAAGGAAGCTGATCAGGAACAGCAGGAACAGGAACAGGAACCAACACAGGAACAGGTGTAGGCACAGGAACAGGAACCGGCACAGGAGCAGGTGCAGACGCAGGAACAGGAACCGGCACCGGAGCAGGTGCAGGCACAGGAACAGGGACCGGCACCGTAGCAGGTGCAGGTACAGGAACAGGGACCGGCACCGTAGCAGGTGCAGGTACAGGAACAGTTGCACTTAAAGGGAGGTTGATGCAAAAACATTTCTATATGTGTAAGAGTGTATGTATACTCTAAAAACAAAGGAAAAGTGTGTGCATCTAAGGAAAACGTGTGACCACTATAATAAGATTTTTACCTAACAGTTTTAGAAGCTCACAGGCTACTAGTGTCCATTTCTACCAGAGCGTCGAGATTTCTCTGTAGTGAGTCTCGGTCTCTTGTCTCTATTGTGGTCCTAGATGTTAGTCTCGAATCCTGCTTCTTAAATCGAGCGAGTGCTCTACCATGTCGATCAATCTGGCACTGTAGGGCATTACCACGTTTTGCATAAAGGTAAGCCAGGATGAAGACGAACACATATCCTAAGCTTACGCCAATGGTTAACACGGTGTCGGAGGCTGACCAGGAGTAGGTTATTGGCTGTATGGGGGCCCCTTCTCGTGATGCTATTTCTTGAAGAACCTCATCAACAGGGGTCAAATCAATAGAGTGTGATCCCTCAAACTGGATCTGAGTGATAGTGCTAGGTGCTAACTGTAGGGTATGCTTGCTGAAGAAGTCCGGAAGTTCAATGACAGCTTCGAATTGTTCCGGGTTCAAGTAATAGAGTGCGATGTCGTCAACGTGGATGATTGCATTCGATGGGACCTCAACCCACATTGTCTGGTCCAATAAAGGAATGCGGGTGGTGGTGTCATGCTGGTCATAGGTCAACACGGCAAATTTTGATGGGGTATTAACTAACCAGCGATGACCTACCACTTCCACGGTTGTGGTAGTTACCTGAGATCGAGGTGTGACCGTAGTGGGGCACCGATTCTCTGGTAACATGGGTGTTAGGCCACAAATGCCATTGGTACTGTCGCGTACAAAGGGCTTGCTAGGACAAAGGAAATGTATTTCCTTAGTCCGCGTGCACATTCGAAGGTTTGGGGCCAAGTATAATTCAGGGTTGTTGTCATGGTAGGCAACCACTGATGGGGTGTTAATTTTTACATGAGTGTCCCCATGCCAAAATCCAACATTGACGACATCCTTGAGCCGATAGATGTTTTCGGATGCCACGATTGGCAAGTTTAAAAGAAATGCCATTTCTCGCCCTTCAGGGTTAACAAAGATTGAAACAGCACTTCCCAATGTGTAAGCCAAGTGAGCCTGAAGAGGGCTAATGGTCTCACGAGTAGCAGACTGATAAGGTCCTGTACTAGAGACAGTGGAACCAAGTCACGGTGGAATTTTGCCAATTGCAAGACTGTCGATGGAGGACCCGACTTCTGAAGCATATCCGACAGGAGCATGTTGAGAAGAAGTGTATGGGCATAGTCAGACTGAACAACCGTTAGCAGTGAATTAACTGCACGTAAAGTTTTGTTCAGGACTTCACTATGGGTGTTGACTACGAGAACGGTGCCTTTAACGGTCTGTCCGATCATCTGTAGTTCTTTCTGTTGCTCGTTAATTTGGGATCTAATGTGGGGAATTTCTGCTTCTAGCTCTCCCATATGGCGTTTAATAGTGGTAAGACTAACCGTGTTATACGAAGAGACCCAAACTAAAAAGGGAGCCAGCAACCGAGGCTGCAGTAAGTAGTGCTCCAATAAACCGCTTGGATCTTTTATTTGGACTACTTAACTCTGACTGCGTGATTGTAAATTTCTGTAGCTGCTCCAGCATGTGGGTGATGTCTGCCTCAGCGTGACTCAGAACCTCTCTGCTCCGGCCCAACTGATCAGTTTGTCAGTTGAGAGGGCGTTCTTCAGGTACACTTCACGGGGATTCAACCTGACAAACACTTTCTGTGTGTGCAGGCGGCAGTTGGTGATCAATAATCCGGGTTGTTCCTTGAGGACAATCCCGGAATCCGGTCCTGGCGCTAGGGTCTCTGGGGCAGTCTGGTTGGCCATTAGGCCAAGGCCCAGGAGGGTGAGCAGCCACATCATCCTGAGGAAGAGTGTGGACATGGTTAGGGTGGGTTGACACTGTGCTTTGGTTTTACGGTACACTTTATCAGCGGCTAACCAACGTTTATTATTACAGCACAGTCTCTAAAAAAATAAAATTGGCAACACTACTTCAATAGATCACAATACAAGGGTAGAAGTCAAAGTCAAAGACTAAACAGAAGGGTAAACAGCCTTCACACAATCAGAGTTAACACTGTGGATTCTAATATCAAAAGCAGAATCCTTCAAGGTGTTGGGATGTTGGGTTTTCAACAATTTCTTTAAGTCCTAACTGGGACGTTTTGGATCCCGACAAGTCCCATGGGATTCTGATAAGGCTTAATCTGATTGCGGTGGACCCACTTAAGGGTTGGTGGTTTGTTTCTTTTGGTGATCTTGACTTGGTACACCACAGGTGAGAGTTTCTCTGTGATTACATATGGCCCAGCCCACCGAGGTAGGAATTTTCCTGGCTAGTTTCCCAGCCTTTGAGCCTTTGTCTCCAGTGGGTTGGGTGTAAAGGTAATACCACACCTTGTCTCCCACTTGGAGTTCATCCTGAGAGGCCTTTTGGTCATAGTAGGCCTTGCAGCCCTCTGTGCTTTTGTTGAGGTGTTCTTGTGCAAAAGCAAAAGTAGCCCTGAGGTGTTGGTGGAGATCAGTCATGTACTCATGCGTAGTATATGCTGTGGCGATGTTGGCTTCACCTGGCTGGTAAAGCAGGTGTAGCAGCAGTGTCATCTGCCTGCCCGTCATGAGTTCAAAAGGCGAGAAGCCAGTGGCTTCATGTGGTGTTGCTCTGATGGCCATCAAGACCAGGGGGAGTTTGACATCCCAATCTTTGTGGTTGATTGACATGTACTTCTTTAGTATTGTCACCACCGTTCGATTCGCACGTTCTACCTGGCCCGAAGCTTGAGGATGGAAGCTGACGTGAAAGTTAGCCTTAACGCCTAGCAACTGCCACACCTGTTGCATGACCTCCGAGGTGAAATGTGTGCCTCTGTCAGAGTTGACACGGCTTGGCAGTCCGAATCGCGAAAACACATGGTTCATTAAGAGATATGCCGTGGTCTGAGCTGTGTCGTTTGGGGCCGGCAGGCATTCTATCCATTTGGTGAATGCGCAGACAACCATAAGGAAATATCTATTTCCTCTTGTGGACCTGGTTAGGGGTCCAACCCAGTCGATCTGGAGATCTGACCAAGGAAAAGAGACACCTCTTCGTTGTAGGGGTGCTCGATGCAGTGGGTTTGATGGCTGAAATTGACAACAGACCAGACAGCCTTTTATGTAGTCTGCCACATCCTGTTGCATGTGTGGCCAATAGGCCACTTGTTGTAGTGTTTTAAGTGTGGCTGTATTTCCTCTGTGTCCTGCACTTGGGGAGTCATGGGCATACATCAGCATAACCCCCCTGTGGCTCCGAGGAACAACAAAAGCAGGCGACGGGTGTGAGTCGGAGACAAAAACAAGGAGGCCCTTGACGAGTCGAAGGGAAGAACGGACACGATAAAGATGCTTGAAACCTGGGACAGAGTCCAGGTCCGCAAGAGACGAGGAGGGATCAGCCGCACTTGAAAGAAGTTCAATCATTTAAGTGATGGCAGGATCCGAAGATTGGAGGGTTACAAGGTCCGAGTCCGTGAAAGCAGGCGTTACCGAGCCAATAGATGGAGGTGGTGGGGAGGTGGAGGTTACGGTGGAGGTGGGGGTGGGGACAGAAGATGCTTTCTGTGATCGGGTAACTGCGCAGACAGTCGATTCAGTTTGGCTGATCATGGGGTCAGGGTTGAAGTGCCAAGGTGTGCCGGAAAAGGCGCCATGTTTGGCAAGCGAATCAGCCTGGTCATTAAGGACTTTATCTTGATCATTGACCCCAGTTAGTGACCATAACACGTTGTTGATAGTGCCAACATGCAAGTCATGTTCAGTAGTCAGTTTATCACATGCCAAGAAAAGGTCTTTGTGCTTGACCTGTTTGTTGTTTGAAGATAAGAAACCATTGCGTTTCCAGGTGGGAAGGTGACATGAGAAACTGAGGCGTGCATAGTTCGAGTCTGTGCAGATTACCAGAGTTTGGATATTGCTTTGCACTGCCAACTGCAAGGTGATAAGGATGCCCGCTATTTCAGCATACTGAGAGGATTGGACTCCCAGTTTGAAGCTGAGGGGTTCACGTGGTGTGTCATTGACCCACACAATGCCGACTCCTGCGTGTATAACAGTGTTGTGGTGAAATGAACATCCATCCACATATGCTGTAATCATATCTTTACAGATATTGTCATCGAAATAATGGTGTTGTGACGGCTCAGGGATCATTGGTTCATGGAGAGTGGGAACTGGTGCGAGGTCATCATCTGCACATTTCTGGCAGGCAGCCAGATCCATGCCCAAAGGCGATTTTCGGTTTTGTGCATAACGCACCTCCACATTAAAGCTTTGGAGAGCCATGAGCCAGGAAGCAACACGGGCATTGGTGACCACGCCTTCTCTAATGCGTTGGCTGTTAAGGAAAGTCACCGGTTGGTGATTAGTCTCAATGATCACCTTTTGGCCTCCAAGGTAGTTGGAGAAGTGTTTGACAGCCCAAACTGTGGCTAGCAGAGCCTTCTCACAGTTGGTGTATTTCAGCTCTGGGGCCAATAAGGTCTTGCTGGCATATGCCACGACTCTTTTGTCTGAGTCATGTATTTGAAATAGTCCAGCACTCAAGCAATGACTGGAGAAGCCTATTTCAAGGTGAAATTCTTTACACAAGCAAGACATGGGGCGGTGCTAAGTCTAGTTTTCAGGCTTTGCATGGCATTTTCCTGAGGCGGGCCCCAGACGAATTCGACATCCTTTTTAAGCAAGTCGGTGAGGGGTTTTGCTAGGTCAGCATAATGTTCAATGAACTGTCATGAGTAGTTGCAAACTCCTAAGAAGCTGCGAAGTTCAGATATGTTTGTGGGGGCCTTGATATTCATAAGACCCTGGATGCGACTTAATTGTGGTTCGACTCCAGTCGGACCAACACGCAAACCAACATAGTCCACTTTGACTCTGCACCACTGGCATTTGGACAAAGAAATCTTTGTACCAGCTGCACTGAGTTGTCCAAGGACATGATCCACTTCTGCAAGATGTGAGTCTAGGGTGGGGCTTCTCATCAGGATGTCATCGACATATATGAGAGTACCCCGTTCTCCAGCATCTGGGCATGCTTTGTTCAAGAAGATGTTAAACTCAGCAGGTGAGTTGGCATAGCCAAACGGGCAGCGGAATGGTCCAAAAGCCTGAGGCCACATCAAGTGTCGAAAAGTACACAGCATCTGTGACTTTTGGCAGGTCTTGTTGGAGTTGAGTCATGGGCCATCTGGAAAGAGGAACTTGCTGGTTTAACTTCCTATAGTCAATGGTTGGTCGCCATTTACCATTGGGTTTTAGCACGGGCCATAAAGGCGCAGAATAAGTGCTGTTACAGGGCCGTATGATTCCTTTATCCAACAAATTGTCTATTATTTCTTGGATGGGTTCATACGCTGCCAAGGGGATTTTGTACTGTCTAACGTAAGTGGGTGGAGCATCAGGAGGTGTGGGTATGCGGACGGAATGGATTGAGGTCAAGCCACAACCAAGCGAGTCTTTTGCAAAAGATGCCCGATATTTATAGAGGAGTTTGCGAAGTTTTTCGCGTTCCTCGTCGTCCTTGAGGGCATCTGCCTGTGTGATCACCTGTTCTACTTGAGTCTTAAAGTCTGCATCAGCATCAGTTGACAGCTCATCGTGAGAGTTCGGGGACGTTATGTCCTGTTTGTTTCGGGAATCTATTGGTTCAGAATCAATGGCTAAGACTTGCATCGTGTGTAGAACCATTTGTGTTTCATCTGACAGGTCAACCTGACAGATAGTGTCGTGATTAAGAGGTAGTGTCTGAAAGAGACTAATGGCTCTAGTTGGTAGTGTATGGAACACTTGGTCAGCGACTTGATCAGAGGTCAGTGCTCTAGGCATTTGACCGATAACTGGAATTCTCAACTCAAAATCATGGAATTCAGTGCTAATGAACCAGCCCAATGGGGTGGATTTTGGGATCAAAATATCCTCGCCAGTGTTATTTTGTACCAATAGGTGTGCAACTCTGGAACGAAGTTCCATGAGAGGGGTGGCTGGAGTGAGCAATCCAAGGTCAAGAAAGGTCAACGATGGTTGAAAGAATGCTTGGGTATGTGAAAGGTACTGTCCACGTTGAATGTTCACACGAATGGGGACCTCTGTGGTCTTTGCAGGTACTACAATGTGTTGTTCGTTTACAATCTGAGACGCTTCAGGAATCGTCCGTCCTGATTTGATGTGCAAGTGAGAATTTTTTTATCATTGACCCCAGTTAGTGACCATAACACGTTGTTGAGCCCAACTTAGTTTTCAAAGTTTTTCAAAGCTTTGGTGTCCGCTTTGCCCTAACAAATTTGTCTTCTAACAAGGACTCAGCGTTTTTCAACTCATCACAAGTTTTGGCTAACTCTCTTAGTTTCAGTCAGCTCAGCAACTCGCTTGTTAAGAATTCCATCAAGGACTCGGATTTCTTCTTGAAGGGATGAAACTTTCTTTGTCTGACTGGTGCAGGAAGCTGTTGTTTGACAATGAGTCCGCGACTGATTGCTGATTTGCCCAAGGAGCTAGAGTGACATCCTCAACATGTGTGTTCTCAAGCATAACACCATTTTTGACAAGCAGCTCTGGCTTGGTTGAGGTGACCTCCTCACTAAATTCACACAGGAAGGTTTCTCTTTGTGTGAGCGAGTCATTTAAGGACCGAGGATCTGGCCTTGGGGCGCAATGAACTCATTTGCTCTTTTGACAGAGGTGTTGTATCCTCCGTGGTTCTTAGCGCAGCACTGTGTAGGGCTGGAGGAGTAAGAAATAAAGGCAGAGGGCTGCGGACTTGCCCATATTTTCAGGCGTTATAGTCAATCAGCTCGAATCGCTTCAAAAGGTCTTGTCCGATGAGGAAGGAATGGACTCAGAGGTGATATGTACACTGGGTGTACAAGAGTCATTGGTCCAATTGTTATGTTTAGCATGGTCATTGCTGTCAGAGTTGTACTTTCAGGAGCATATGGTCGTATTCCATGGTACAAGGATGCAGTCTCGGAAAATCACAATCAGACCTGTTATTTTGATTAAATCTACACATATTGAGAGTGATAAAGACATTAAAGTAATGTCAGCAGCAGTGTCAAGAAGTGCCTCATGCTTGAACTCGTGTTCAAGAGTGGCGTTGAAGTAAAACTTCTGTGCTACACCTTTTTCTGTGAGGTTGCACAAAATTGGAGGAAGGGTGATTCCACTTGGATAAGAGGAGCTTCCTCACTGGCAGGTACTTCTGCTGAGTCTGTTTGGACCACAAGGATCGCACTTGTAAGTGGTCTTCCTTGTGAAGGGTCACTGCTGGGAGATTCAAGACCAGCGACTAAATTGTCACAAGAGAGCAGGCTTTAACAACTTGCTAATTCAGAAGTTATGTATCAGTAGGTGGGCCAGAGCATTGACTGGAAGAGTGGGGTTATGTTCCACTGTGGTTACTGCGAGGAGATCTGCCTTCTGGGAATTCTCCTGTTGCAGTCTTTTGATTACCCGATTGAAGATTGCAAGTTCTTCTTCGGTCAGGACTGAAGTATTTGGTTCCTTCTTGTCATTGTTGCTCTTTTTGGTAGGTCTATGTCCCCCCTTAGACTCATCCTCAGAGGTTGAGTGAGAGGATTTATGCAAGTTGTTCTCTTTCTTATAGTAAGGTTGTTGGGTTTTTTCCCTTTTGGGATAGAAACCATTACTTTGGGAGTTTGAGGAGGGTTGGTTATTATTAAACCTTACTTGTCTTACAATGGTGAATTTACAATTTAATCCACAAAACATAAAGCAATTTAATCAATCAGTTGTTTGTTCTGAGAATGGGCTGGGATGGGCTTGGTAGCTGGTTGCTCGTTGGGATTTTAGTGGTATCTGAGAGTGTACCACTTTCTGTACCTTCGAGCTCCATGACTACAACAAAGAATCACAGTTAATTATTTATAACTAGTTGTTTCTGCTTCATAAAACCTTTCACAGCTAATTCACGGTTGTCGAATGTTCAAGGTACGGGGCAAGCAGAAACTCCAAGATGATGACTGGTTGTAGGGTGGAGTTTTTGTACGAAAAGAGTTTTGAAGTTCAAGTCCTCCTCCATTTCTTAAGAAAAGACCAGGCAGATGAGCAGACACTATGGGGTTCAGTTCTCGCACTGCCATAGCGGCGGCTAAGCCTGCAGGTGATAAAGAATCTGAACAGAGTGACGCCACCAACCACACCAGGGCTCGACCACCAGAGGCGCAGTGATTTTATCATCGACAGTGGCACCAGAAAATTTTCTCAAGTAGTAGTCGATGTCATTCAGATAAGTCTGGATGTCATGTGGTCAAAATACGCTTTAGAGCAATTTTATCAAGGTCCCTATCGGAGGGATATGATAGACGATCAGGAGGTGGAGTGCAAGACCGTCGATTCAAGGGTGTCCTCATAGGGTCAAGGAAAGTCTTGTCATGGCGTCAAGTGTAATCTGGGTCAGTTCGTGAAGTAGCAGGTGTGCGAATACTCACTGGAGTTTCTTCAACCTTGCTCTCCTCCAAGAACGCTTTGTTCCATGTTTTCTGTCACGCTTGAAGGGAATATTGCAACTCCCTTTGGACATTTGTCAGTTCTTCATCTTTCTGATCTTGTTGCTCCTGACACTGATGTAGTCGCTTCTGTGTTTCTGCTGGTACCGCAAGTGAGAATCTCTCTTCAGCTTAGAGCTACAGTCTTGAGCTCAACTTGTGTTTTCAAAGCATCGTGAAAGCGGGATCTCTGGACCCACTACAGGCAGTTAGAACCTCAATCACAAGTTTTGGCTAACTCTCCTTTAGTTAAAATATCTCAGAACGCCTGAACATTCCATCAAGGATCGGACTTCTTCTTGAAGGATGAAACTTCTTCTTTGTCCATTGGTGCAGGAAGTGTGATGCCAAAGCAGTGATGCTTTTTCTGCATCACCAAGAGACTTCTTGGAGTCTTCTAACTCCTTTTTCAAAACACGGTTTCTTCTTTGTGTGTCCTCAGCTTTTCTGAAGCAATTGCTAACAATTGTTCTTCATTATCACAGCCATAACACTGATTTTCGACACCTCCTTATCTTTGAGGGTGGTGACTAAGGTAGTATGGATCATATCGGCCATTAGGTCCTCCAGCTCTAGTGGCTTTAGCTTTTGGGTCTTAGCTGTGTAGTCAGGTAACAACTGACTCATCAGGTGGCTCAGAGCTGTGTCTACAGTCTCCTCAGGGATTTCCGGCTGAGTCCCTTTCTTCTGCCATGTTTGACTCTTAGGATGTAAGCTTGTAATTGTTTGGTTGGAGAGTTTGACTAGATCTCACTATTGAAGGTGAAGAACTTAAATTTAATTAATTAATTACCCATTTAATTCCCTTAAATAATGAAAATGGTTACAATGCATGAAAATAAACGGTAGATTATAGATGAAATAATAGCAATAAAATCACAACTCAGAAACATAAAGGTAACTTAGCTACCAATGGTGAAGTAAAAGGAGTTACCCAAAGATGATGTAAGATGTAATTGTCAGTATACACTAAGAGTATGAAACTCTTAAGTCAGCTAAGATTTGGGTAAACCCGTTAAAACAACTGATATATTCTTCTGAGGTTCGGAAGGTCCAGGCTACGGGTGTTGTCACGAGAGCAGGCTTTAACAACTTAAGTTAATTCAGAAGTTATGCTTGGGAAGCCGAACGGCAGGTCTGTGGTCCGAGTCCAACCAGCAATAGCTAACGAACAGGACAGAGCAGGTGAGCAAGGTAAGCAGAAGCAAAAAGACGAGAAGATGAAAATTGATAGTAGGAAGATTATTTTAAACATTTTTCTTCGATAGTTAATTAATTGAATTAATTAGACGACTTGAACTCTAGGTTATCAGAGAAAGTCAATTTAATCAATCAGTTGTTTGTTTTATCAATTCCCTGAGATGGGCTGTTGTATTGATGTATCGCTAAAACAAAGGAAGAAAACAAAACATCAGCTTCTCAAAGAAATTGTTGGATATTCTAGATTGAACCCTGTAAGACAATGGTGAATTTGCTATGATGTGTTTTAAAACATAAAAGAAGTAACGAGGAAGAAAGTAACGGAAGGAAAAAGTGATTACAGCGATGAAGACAGCGGAAACGAGAGAGCTAAAAAACGAGAGAGCGAGAGAGGATCGCGCTCTCAGTTATAAGGCCCCCACGGAGTGGGCGGGTGGTGACATCATATGCCGATTCTCGTCTATAACTATTATTATTAAGTAATAACTAAGTTTGCCGACGAATTACTCATATCACTCAACTCACCATAAGTATAAGGTCTCAAACCACATGCACAAATGACAAGATGGTGACATCAAACAATTCTAATGCATTTAAAGAGAAACACACACAAAAAGTAACTATAACTCGGTTATTGTCAGGCTTGCTGTGAATCAAGAACACAGGGTTGTGTATAACTGTGGACAAACTAATATTATGTGATAGGCACTGTTAAAAATACATAGCAACACATATTGATTACATTATCCCTAGATTCGGCAATCGAGGCAGCGCACGTCCAGGATTGTGTCATACCAAGAAAAGTCACTAGGTGGAGCTGTTGGTCTTTTAAGAAAATTCACAGATCAATTAGATTTGGCTTCTTATTAAATTCTAGTAGGTTATCTTTGTAACCAGACATGGTAGACAGTTCATTCAAAGTACACTGGAATGTACATCACACCCTGAGTACACATTTTAGGTTTTCGAACTCTGATATCAGTTCCATAAAGTCAATTCTGCAATCAGAAGTTATCTGGAGGGTTTAGGGAGCCAAGAGGAGATTCAGGTCTCAGGAGATCAACTGAAGTTATTTACGACCTGCAGCTGTTACGCCAGGCCGCCTTTCGAGGAGATAGGGGGATCAGGATTGTTTACACACGTTGGTGAAGTGTGAAAGGCCTGTAAATAAGAACCAGGTGAGAAACAGCTCAGAGAGAAATCTCAGGGACAGGCTGACGCCAGTCGGGGTCTTGGCGAATCACATACTGCTTGATTTCCCCCCAACGTGTCGGAGGTTATCCTAAATCAGATAGAGCTTTGTCATAGCAAATGCAGATGGTGGGTCGCTTGGTGGTCACGAAAACAGGAATCAGACCTCAATTTACGACGTGGAGGTGTTATTCTCACAGAGCAGGGGACCAAGGAAGAGGCCCAGGGGGCCATTTGGGAATCGGTATGAAAGCTCCAACTCTCCTTTGAATCTTAATGTTCCCTGATGCTACAACTAAAGAAACTGGACTTACTCAAAATGTGACAGATGACATAAAAGAACTAAAAGAAGCAATGGAGCTTAACAATTCCCTGATTGAGGTTCTCAAGGAAGACACCGCCTCACTCAGGATCGAGGTGAATCATCTAAAAAAAAAACACAGCTGAGCTCCAAGAAAAGAACATCAACATTATTATTATTATTATTTTTTTGAGTCAATAAGATGCGGTCAGGGAATGGCTGGTAACCCACGTTTTCCCTGCTCTGTTTTGATTTTCTTTTATCTTTCAAATCGTGTAAGATAAAATCGTGGGTAACGCTTTATATTAAGGTCCTGTAATAAGCATTAATAAGACCTTTTTAAGTACTTATAAGATGCTTATTAACATTATTATTTGTTTATAAGACTATATAACTGCTTAATAAGTGTTTAATAAGGTCATTGTCATAGTTAATACAACACTACAAGAAATTTATAACAACTTAGTCTATAAGCTATATGGAATTTATAAGGTGCATAACTACATTTTTATGTGTGTATATGACTTTATAAACATTAATAAGAACTTAATAGATGCTCATTAAGTGTTTATATGAATGTATAAGCATGTCATAGTGTCACTGTAATAGTTAATAAAGACTACAAGGAATTTATAAGAACATAATTTACTAGTAATATGGCCCACATTAGGGGATAAGGGCCAAATTACCGTAGTCCTTAACCCTTAGTCCTTTAAAAGGGGCATAACTATATCTAATTGTGTGTATAAGACTTTATAAACTTTAATAAGAACTTAATAGATGCTCATTAAGTGTTAGTATGACTGTATAAGCATTTCATGTCACTGTAATAGTTCATAAAAAACTACAATGAATTTATAAGAACATAATTTATTAATAATTTGGCCCACATTAGGGGATAAGGGCCAAATTACTGTAGTCCTTAACCCTTAGTCCTTAAAAAGGGGCATAACTACATTTTTATGTGTTTATAAGACTTTATAAACTTTAATAAGAACTTAAGAAATGCTAATTCAGTGATAATATGACTGTATAAGCATTTAATTATGTCACTGTAATAGTTAATAAAAGACTAGAAGGAATATTTAGGAACATAATTTATTAATAATCTGGCCCACATTAGCGGATAAGGGCCAAATCACTGTAGTCCTTAACCCTTAGTCCTTATAAGGTACAGAACTACATTTTTATGTGTTTATAAGACTGTATAAGCTTAAATAAGAACTTTATAGATGATGTGTTTATAAGACTGTATAAACATTAATAAGGACTTAATAGGTGCTTATCTGTTTATAAGACTATAAGCTTTAATAAGAACTTAATAGATGCTTATCTGTTTATAAGACTGTATAAGCTTTAATAAGAACTTAATAGATGATGTGTTTATAAGACTGTATAAACATTAATAAGAACTTAATACATGCTAATTCAGTGATGACTGTATAAGCATTTAATTATGTCACTGTAATAGTTAATAAAAGACTAGAAGGAATATTTAAGAACATAATTTATTAGTAATCTGGCCCACATTAGGGGATAAGGGCCAAATCACTGTAGTACTTTGTCCTTATAAGGTGCATAACTACATTTAAATGTGTTTATAAGACTGTATACACTTTAATAAGAACTTAATAGACGCTCATTAAGTGTTTATATTAATGCATAAGCATTTAATTAAGCCAGTGTAATAGTTAAAAGACTATGAGGAATTTCGAAGAACATAATTTATTAGTAATTTGGCCCACATTAGGGGATAAGGGCCAAATCACTGTAGTCCTTAACCCTTAGTCCTTCAAAAGGGGCATAACTACATTTAAATGTGTTTATAAGACTTTATAAACTTTAATAAGAACTTAATAGATGTTCTTTAATTGTTTATATGACTCTTAACTTTTTCTTTACACCTGAATAATTATTTTCTCCATTTCTTTTTAGGTGCTGTGCCAATCCTAATTTATTACTACTGTCTTTTCCTATCTCTTTGGGTCAAGGGGCTCGTGCATAGCACTGATTATTCATGATTATATAATGATCAGTTAAGTTGTAGGACTGAATAAGCTTTAATAAGAGTCTATGAGATGCTTATTAAGTGTTCATAAGATTTTAAAAGAGTTTATACATTGTAACATTTAATATCAAAATAAAAGGCACAAGAATTTTTACGCTAAAATCCACCCATTAAATCATACTTATTGCTCATCTATAATCAGTTTACAAGGCGCTTGTTAACAGTTAATTATGCTTTTTGCAGCTACTGGATCTAAAGCGAGAACAGGGCCTTATTTAGACTAATACATTTTTTATTACACATTCATTAATGGTTAATAATGATTTTCACACCTTTCTCATCTGTTATGAACATGTGGATGAAATGGTTTGAAAAAAACACATTTAAACAGTGAAGCTCAAAACTGCCATTTATTGTTCATTATTCATTGTTGAGGTAGATTTTTTTTTTTTTTTTTGCACTTCACATAATAAGTTGTCTCAATGAGGCAATTAGACATCAATCAATATCAATTTAACATTAAACATTTTAAATACCAACCGCTTTTGGCTTTAAAAGCTGTTCAATAGTCCCCCTTCCCTACAGGCAACAGTTTGCCAGATTTCTTAAGAGCTGCAACTGCTCTGGTGATATCTGGACTGCCACTGATGGCACTAAGACATTTCCCAGCAAAATCACCAAGCTTGTGCTTTCTTGTATGCTGATCTTTTAACTGCGCAAACTTTTCTGGAGCAGCCACGGAGAGCTCTGCGATTGGTGCATTCAAGGCAATTGTGTTGCGATCCACTCCCACTATCTTGCAAGCAGCAGTAATGCTATGTTTCTTCTTGTAGACCTTCAGCACTTTCTGGTAACGCACAATTACCTCATTTGGACCACATGCTGTTGGTGAAGAAAGAGAGTAGATATTAGTCATAGTGACAAGGAGCTTCCATTCAACACGCTTAGACCATTCATGAAATAAACTGTTCACACAAATTAAGAGAATTCAACATTTATCAATCAGTGCTCCAGAAGATATGAGCCTTCAGATATCCTTTCCAAAGCCTGTTCAGTGGAGAAGTGCACTGTAACAGATATAATGGCTTTTCTCTCCACCCCCCAAAGTGCCTCCCTGCTGTTTAGGGACTAGATAAATTTTAGGTACCATGACGGGTCCCCGTATTGTGAGATGCTGTGAGAATTGCCAACAGTTTTAGGGCATGACGGGATTACAACGAAAGAGTGGCGATGCATTGCTCAGTGACATCAGTCCTGCTCATCTCGGTGGCATCAAGAGGCATCAGAAAAAATACACACCCCATCGCCCCCTCCCGTTTCTCTGCTGAACCGCTCAGTCACACACGCACAATAGCGTGTATGTGTGTGTACTTCGCTGTTGCTCATGTCAGTGAGAGCAGAGGTCCCAGTAAATGAGCACTTGGAAGTGGCTTCCACAGAGAAACTCTCTCAACAACCTGGATGTTGTGGAGCAGCGATGAACGGATCAGAGCTGTGGTTTATCTGTAGCCTAGCAGGGAGAAATGGCTGCTGCTTCACTCAGACACCACCAAACTCTACCCAACATGAAAGAGATTTAATACAGACCCAATTGTAGTGTTGTGAAACAAATTTCTGTTTGATTTGAAAGGGTGTCAAATCATTTATTGACATGTCTATGCAAATTCAGCCGAGTTAAACGTGAACAGAAGACTGGTGTTCAACACCGCTGAGCCTTCATCTTTCTGTAAACAAAAGAAGTTGGCTACATGCAACCACTGTTAGGGTGTCCACGTGCAACTATTTCACCTTTGACACAATACTGATATTGCAGCATTGAGTATTTGCCGATACCAGTATCGATACGATACTGTGCTAACAGCTAGCAGCCATGCTACAGCGGCTGGCTGAGCCTTGTGGAGCCGCGGCTCGGTTCTCGTTAACAGCAACACGGTCCACTCGGTGCAGACCTCTCGGTCAGCCGGTGAAGCAGCGGTCTGATGAGATAACCTCCGTGACATGTCCCATTAGGCACGACTATGCTCAACGAAGTGGTAACATTGTCAGGTGATGAAAAAGACACCTGATCATGTGTTGATGGAGTGCGAAGTGAATTAAAAAATTAATAAACAATGCTTAGCCTGGCGTGGGGGGGCAGGTAAAGCCTGGCGGCCCTGCCAGACTGAGGGAAACCCTGTACTGTTGTGTAGGAACCATGACACAGCATGTACCATGGAATAAAATGTTTTAACCCTCACTATCAACTTAACCTCCAGGCGCTGTGTAAGAGGGAAGTGGTAGCTGGCGGCGCTCGCACTGGGTAAAGCCAGGTCAAACCAACCAATAGAAACTATTCTCTCATCCACCAGCATAGGCCCCGCCCAGTCAGTGCAGTAGAATTTGCAAGCAAAACTTTGGAGTTTGCAAACAAAGAGGAGTGATTTGCAAGAGAAGGTTTTCAACTTGAAAGCAAAGAGGACTGATTTATAAGCAAAATGGAAAAAAATATGTTCTCAGTTTGTTTGTTTTTTTCAGTTGCAAACTGTTGTATTTTGATCTCAACTTTTTTTTTCAATTGCAACCTATTGTATTTTGATCTCAACTTTTTTTTTCCAATTCCAACTTATTGTCTTTTGCTTACAAATCTCTTTTTTGTTTCAAATCTATTCTTTTTGATTGAATGGTAAAGAAACAAAATTATCTCCATATATTAGGGACTTTAACCCTTTAAGGTCCAAGCCCATAAATTATAGCCAGAAAATTCTAATTTTTTGGAGCTGAAATGTTTGTTTCACTTTCTGCTAAAATCCATAAAAATTAAAATGTCCATAAAATTCAACATAAAGATTTTTCACATCTCATTTGATACATTAGGTGTTTTTGGCAACTGATAATCCATTTGAGGACATTTTTATCATTTATCTGATTGTATTCAGATGTTTTATTGTCATTTGTTGATGATATTGAGAGTAGATAGAGGTATTATAGAAGTATGTATCAAATATGATACAATTGGCTTTATAGGGTTAAGTATACATTTTTGGGTGTCTCAAGGGTTACATTGAATTATGGGGGGCCCCTTGAGAAATAAATCATACTTCCTTTTACATTCACCATCAAACTCTCACACATACACTGGTATAGTCTCTTACATTTACCATCAAACTCTCTCACACTCACTATCAAACCCTCTTACATTTACTATCAAACTCTCTTACATTTACTATCAAACTCTCTTACATTTACTATTAAACTCTCTTACATTTACTATTAAACTCTCTTACATTTACTATTAAACTCTCTTACATTTACTATTAAACTCTCTTACATTTACTATCAAACCCTCTTACATTTACTATCAAACTCTCTTACATTTACTATCAAACCCTCTTACATTTACTATCAAACTCTCTTACATTTACTATTAAACTCTCTTACATTTACTATCAAACTCTCTTACATTTACTATTAAACTCTTACATTTACTATCAAACTCTCTTACATTTACTATCAAACTCTCACACACGCACTAGTATAATCTCTTACATTTACTATCAAGTCAGACAGAATAATAGTATGTGTGAATGAGAATATATGTGTGTGTAAGAGAGTATATATGCGTGTGTAAGAGAGTATATATGTGTGTGTAAGAGAGTTTGCTTGAAACGGAAATGAGTTTGATTGAAACGGAAGTACCGTTAAGATCTCCCCTCCCGATTGGTTATCTTTTTTGATATACATTGGGGGGGCGCAATTTAACCTGCATGATCATGATAGAAATGACAGTATGGTGGACAGAGAGCAACTCAATGAAGCCATCGGCCTCCTTAGTAACATTTTAAATTCTTCAACCGTCACAGCAGTGTCAGACACGGTACAACAACGGCAACAGCCGTCCACAGTCACATCCAATACGGCCGCAGAAGAGGAAATGCGGCGGCTTTTCAGAAACGGGAGCAAACGGGGCACCTCTACTTTGCCTGGAGCTAATGCCAGCGTCAGCGTGAACCAAGTCATGCGACCTCGATATCAGACCCAACAGTATTTCGGATGATGGGCTTCAAAGTCTAAAAAGAGGTGAGTTAGTACAGTAAATTCCCCCAGAATAGTGTTTAAGCCAAATCAGTTTAGCACTGATTTAATGTGCGTTAGCGCCTCAATAACACAGTTGGCTGCTGGCTCTCCATAAAAGAACACACACTTGTGCACTCACCAAATCCTGTGCATGCCACCTGGCTTAAACACTATTCTGGGGGAATTACTGTACTAACTCACCTCTCTTAGACTTCGGCCCATCCTCCGTAATACCGTTAGGGTTCGATATCTCAGTCGCATGACTTGGTCCATGCTCACGCTGGCATTAGCTCCAAGAGAAGTCAAGGTGCCCTGTTGGCTCCTTGCTTTCTGAAAAAGCCGCCGATTTTGTGTTGTCATGCTTGGCTTATAATCAGCAGGCAAGCGCCTGTGTTGGTTTACGTTGCTTGTTTTATTGACAACATTCTGTAAACCCCAGTCTCCGCTACCTGCATGCGATATCACCGGACGCACTCTAGGTACCCATGCATGCTCCCAACTCGTATTGCATGCTGGGTAATGTAGTTCTTTGGTTACTACACTCGTAACATCACACATTTCTGCGCCGTATTGGATGTGACTGTGGACGGCTGTTGCCGTTGTTGTACCGTGGTCTGACACTGCTGTGACGGTTGAAGAATTTAAAATGTTACTAAGGAGGCCGATGGCTTCATTGAGTTGCTCTCTGTCCACCATACTGTCATTTCTATCATGATCATGCAGGTTAAATTGCGCTTCAATGTATATCAAAAAGATAACCAATCGAAGGAGATCTTAGCAGTACTTCCGCTTTCAATCAAACTCATTTCGTTAAACTCTCTTACACACACATATACTCTCTTACACATATATACTCTCTTACACACACATATATTCTCATTCACACATACTATTATTCTGTCTGACTTGATAGTAAATGTAAGAGATTATACTAGTGTGTGTGTGAGAGTTTAATAGTAAATGTAAGAGAGTATACTAGTGTGTGTGTGAGAGTTTGATAGTAAATGTAAGAGAGTATACTAGTGTGTGTGTGAGAGTTTGATAGTAAATGTAAGAGAGTATACTAGTGTGTGTGTGAGAGTTTGATAGTAAATGTAAGAGAGTATACTAATGTGTGTGTGAGAGTTTGATAGTAAATGTAAGAGAGTATACTAGTGTGTGTGTGAGAGTTTAATAGTAAACGTAAGGGGGTTTGATAGTAAATGTAAGAGGGTTTGATAGTTAATGTAAGAGGATTTAATAGTAAATGTAAGAGAGTTTGATAGTAAATGTAAAAGGGTTTAATAGTAAATGTAAGAGAGTTTGATAGTGAGTGTAAGAGAGTATACTAGTGTGTGTGTGAGAGTATGACAGTAAATGTAAGAGAGGTTGAGTTTGATAGTGAGTGTAAGAGGGTTTGATAGTGAGTGCAAGAGAGTTTGATGGTAAATGTAAGAGACTATACCAGTGTATGTGTGAGAGTTTGATGGTGAATGTAAAAGCAAGTATGATTTATTTCTCAAGGGGCCTCCCATATTGAATAAAGGTCATTCATTCATTCATTTAGAAATAGAGTTCATACTTTAAGTCACACATGAGAAAAAATGTAAAAAAAAATAATTAAAAACAACATTATTTGTACAAAACATAGAGACATACTTAAGATATTTGTGATAAACTTCAATTATTAACTTACCCCCCAACAGTTGTTCTTTTAAGAAATCTCTCTCCTTGGTTAGCTCCTTGATCAAGTCCTCCTGGCATGCTATTTTCAGTTTTGCCAGGTCCAACTCATGTTTCTGCTTCTGCTGTTTTGCAGTTGGGGCCATTTGTGTGGCAGCACCTGGCAATAGCACAGAAATAACAACTGCATGACAATACTTAACACATACTGAAGTAGCTACGTAGCTAGCTGGGTGTTGTTTGAAAGTTTGGCGTTACGAATTTGCACCGGTGAAACTTACCAGCAGACCTATCCTCTGTCTCAAAATGCTTCCTCTTGTCCTGTTTTCTTGGCCCAGAACGGGTTTGAATTTTCCTCGGGGACGAAGATGTTGGGAGCGGGTCGATGACCTCCATGTGGAACGATGAGCGAGCGATACCCTTGTTAAGACAACGGCACTACACCAGGACTTCCTCTTTCCGGAACTTTTGCCTGCCTTCAACATAAAAGCGCTTACTTGACCGTAACATAAGACGTGCTGGAAAGGAAGGAAGAACCATTCCGGATGTCAAAATAAAGCGACCTCGGGGTGCTGGTTTGGCGGAGTGGTTAGCAACCAGGCACCCATGTACTTGCTTCTGCCGGTCCAGGTTTGAATCCCGCCTGTGACCAGTTTGCAGAGTGTCTTCCCCTAGTCTCTCGACCCCTTTCACAAGCCTATCCACTGTCTCCCTTATCAATAAAGGCACAAAATGCCCAAAAACATACATTTAAAAAATAAATAAATAAATAAATAAAGCGACCCGCCAAAAAAAAAAAACGAAGAACAGAAGAAGTCATGTTACCAGGATACTAACATACTAACACTTAATGAGCATCTATTAAGTTCTTATTAAAGTTTATACAGTCTTATAAACACATAAAAATGTAGTTATGTACCTTATAAGGACTAAGGGTTAAGGACTACAGTGATTTGGCCCTTATCCGCTAATGTGGGCCAGATTATTAATAAATTATGTTCTTAAATATTCCTTCTAGTCTTTTATTAACTATTACAGTGACATTATTAAATGCTTATACAGTCATATTATCACTGAATTAGCATTTCTTAAGTTCTTATTAAAGTTTATAAAGTCTTATACACACATAAAAATGTAGTTATGCACCTTATAAATTCCATATAGCTTATAGACTAAGTTGTTATAAATTTCTTGTAGTGTTGTATTAACTATGACAATGACCTTATTAAACACTTATTAAGCAGTTATATAGTCTTATAAACAAATAATAATGTTAATAAGCATCTTATAAGTACTTACAAAGGTCTTATTAATGCTTATTACAGGACCTTAATATAAAGCGTTACCAAATCGTGTTCCTTCCCTTTTTTCTTTCTACCTCTTCTTTTTTCTTATTTTCACATTTTTGTCGGTTTTGCACCCATTTCAGTTTGTTTTATATGTTTTCACTAATGCATGTCAGTGTAACACTTTGTGAGGCTCATCTATCTTCATCAACATACAATAACTTAACATCTCAGCACTACACCCATATTTTTTCAGCACACTATAATACAAAACAAAGAGGTGTGGCTATTGTTATTCATAAAAATATTACTTGTGTTCATAACTCCACAACTGAAGACCCAGAGGGAAGATTCATCATCATAAATATTTCCATTAAAGACAAACCCATCACCATTGCAAACATTTACGGACCAAATATAGATAATCCCACTTTTTTTACTAACTTTTTCTCCTCACTATCACACATGTCTCACTGCCCAATAATAATTGGAGGCGATTTTAACACAGTTATTGATCCAGCCATAGACAAAACAAACCATGCAACAAACACTTGTACCTGGCAGTCTACAGCAACAATAATCCGGTTCATGTGGGATTATGGTCTTGGCGATAGCTGGCACCTACAACACCCATATGAAAAGCAATACTCTTTCTATTCGCCAGTCCGTAACTCATATTCAAGAATAGATTTCTTCCTCACCAGTCACTCGATAATTACAAATATCTCAAGCTCACAGATTCACCCCATCTCTATCAGTGACCATGCCCCTGTATCAATAACATGGAAAACAGACCACACTCACAAATACAGTTCAAGATGGCGTTTAACACATCCCTTCTAGAAGACCCTGAATTTGACAATTTTATCAAAAGAGAGTGGGCATCCTTCCTGTAGATGAATGATTCTCTGGAGACCTCTGCCTCTCTTTTGTCGGAAACAGGGAAGGCAGTTCTGCAGGGTCTAATCATCTCCTTCTGTGTCAACAAAAAGAAAAAGAACAAGATCAAGAAACAAAACTGGTACAGAAAATTAAGGAACTGGATGAGAACTGGACAAGTTGAACTTAGAAAATACAAATCACAGCTTAATGAAATGACAAACAAGAAAAACATGTTTTTGAAGACTAAGATATGACAAATTTGAATACTCAAATAAGTCAAGTAAATTCCTTGCAAATCAAATTAAACAGAATCAGGAAAAAACAACAATATCAGTTATTACAGACTCATCAGGAAAACCATCACCTAATCTTACTGAGATAAATGAAATTTTTCGACAATTTTATGCAAATCTTTATTCAACAGAAAATGAAAAAAAACAAGAAGAGATCAATTTCTTCCTAAACAATATCATCCTTCCACAGCTCACTACAGAACAAAAAGAACTACTTGACTCTCCAATAACTATTGAAGAGTTATTTTACTCACTAAATCACATGCAAAACAATTAAGCACCCAGCCCTGATGGATTCCCGACTGAATTTTATAACACTTCTGATCCATCTTATCACCCATTTTCAAGAAATTGATTCTTGATATTAAAAAAAATTCATAAATACTATTCCACTTGAACACAACCACAATATCTCTTCTCTTGAAACCCAATAAAGATCCAACTTTAAAGGAATATTACTCCCAAAGATGAGGTCATTTAGTACTTTTTCTCAAACAGTGCTATAGCTGCCTGGATTGGTCTGCCGCACGTGCAGGAGCGTACAGAGACGCACTGCTATAAGCACGCTTATAGCACTGTTTAGGCTCGAAAAATGTACTAAATGACCTCGCTTTCAATTAATTATGGACGCTACCGCTCAGGACACTTGGATTACAGCGGACGAGCAGTATGAAGGAAAAATAAGCACGTTTTTTGTGGACTTTTATGGACCTTTTTTTCTTCGGGTTCGGCTGCCCCTGTTAGATGGACGTTTGTTCACAGCGAAAATCACCTCGGACCTCCAGCTGCATTTGAGACATCAAAAAAGTGCTCCAGAGTGTTGCTCAGCATGAGGGTGAGTAGAAAATTAAGGCATATTTTCTTTGGGTGTAATATTCCTTTAAGATCCAGCTACTGCCCCATTTCATGAATCAGTACAGATTTAAAAATCATAAGCAAGGCTCTAGCTCACAGGCTAGAAAAGGTCATCTCTTCTATTATTCACCCGGATCAAACTGGTTTCATAAAAGGCAGACAATCAGCTAGTACTACACACAGGTTATTCAATTTAATACAATATTCATCACAGCAACCAACAGACACAGTAGTAGTATCCCTTGATGCAGAGAAAGCATTTGACAGGGTGAGCTGGGATTTCCTGTTTCCCACATTGGAGAGGTTTGGCTTTGGAGAATCATTCATTCAATGGATTAGAATTCTATGCACATCACCTTCAGCAACCGTCACCACCAATGTGCAAACATCACAGAGTTTCACACTGCACAGGGGACTAGGCAAGGATGCCCACTCTCCCCTTTCTTATTCACTATCTTTATCGAGCCACTAGCCACAGCCATACAACAAAACAAGAACATAACAGGAATCAAAACACCCACAATGGATCATAAAATCAGTCTATATGCAGACAACATACTATTGTTCTTAAAAAAATCCTCACACATCCCTCAAAGAAACCATCAGCTCAATAAAAACCTTCTCAAAAATATCTGACTATTCCATAAACTGGTCCAAATCCCCCATCCTTCCTCTCAAAACCAACCACTGGGATGTGGCAGTCCATTCATCACCAATCTCCTTATGCACCACCCACATTACGTACTTAGGAATTTGTGTCTCCCCCAGGCTGTCAGAGCTGTTCAATCTAAATTTTATACCACGGCGAAAAAACAACATCTGATGATCTTCAGCACTGGACACATTTACCACTATCACTCACAGGCAGAATATCAACCATAAAAATGTCTGTACTTCCAAAAATCAACTATCTCTTCACAATGATCCCAATTTAACCTCCCCTCTCCTGGTTCAAGTCACTGGACTCCACTATATCAAAATACTACTGGAACAGTAAGACTGTAAGAATCAAATTAACTACATTACAAAAACCCAAACAACTCGGCGGATTAGATGCTCCACATTTCTTTAACTATTTTATAGCTAATCAACTCCAGCACATACACAAATGGACCTGTAACAGTCAACCAAACAATCCAGATATCGACATTGAAAAGACCCTCTGTTCGGACGTCAATATCTCAGATCTACCTTTTCTCAGTCAATCAATCAAACGTCACCCATGCTTTAAATCACTATCCTTATCAACAGCTCTGACGGCCTGGTGGAAGTTTCATGACATCACAAACTCCACTGTCAGTCAATCACAAAACACCCCAATCTGGAACAACCCCAATTTTCTAAATAACAAAAAACAGTCAGCTTTACTACCGGAAACAGCTGATAAAAAGACACGTCACAGCTGTCAGGATGACAGCTTCTGAAGAAGACGGCAGAGTAACGTCAAAACATGTCAAGGTAACCATACCTTTTTTGTCTTTAAAAAAGAACACTAAAACACTCAATCAGCTTTCCCTCATGGATTCAAAAAGGCATCATTCACTTGGGACACATTCTCACTAACAACGCTATCCTGTCATTCTCTGATTTGGTCCAGAAATTCAGCATTGGGAGGAATCAATATCTAGAATACCTACAACTTAAATCAGCTCTTAAATCAAAACTGAAAATAACATGCATTGATCTAGATTTACCTCCTCCGTTTTCAAATGTCATCACAATTACAACTACAAAGAAAATACAATCCAAAATATATAAAATCATACCTCACTCTGATGAAACATTGTCACTACCAGCTCAAAAATGGGAACAGGACCTGGTCATCACTCCCAATGCTGACTTCTGGATCCATATTCTCAAAAACATCTTCTACATGAGTAACAATAACAACATTCAACTAATACAATACAAAAATTATACACAGAGTTCACTTCACAGGTTACAGGATATTTAAAATGGGTTTCACACAATCTAGCTCTTGCACACACTGCTCCCAAAACACACAAGACACTTACCTTCACGCCCTCTGGAACTGCACACCTGTTCAACACTTTTGGACTGAGATCACTTTTGGGCAGTCCAGAATATTGGTGAGACCTTACTCACCAATATTCTGGACTGCCACATCCCTCTCTCCCCTCTCTGTGCCTCTTAGGAGACCTAACAATAGTCAACTTAAATCCAGAAAAATGTAAATCACTCCACTATCGCCAAGAAAACAATCCTAATCAACTGAAAATCAAAACATACCATAACTATTACACACTGGAAAAATCTACTGCTTGACTACATCTCACTAGACAAACTATCCGGCTCCACCGAACAGAATTCCAAATCTAAAGATTCAACATGGCAGCCCTTCATAAATTCTGATCATATTAGCAAATAATAATGTAATGAGACATACAGCTGTGTGAGGAAATCTGAAGAACTCCTGTTTCCTGTTCATCTAATATTTTAAACAAACCTAGATTGAGGTTTTTCTGTTGAATCTGATTTTGTTTGCATGCTTTCTCATTCAATATGGTGGTTTATACTGTTTCAGATGCTCAGAGAGATGTTGTGTTTGTGTAGACAAACTCTGATACTTCCCTGATCCTGACAATGATTCTCATCATTGTAGATGTTAATGTTTAGTCTGCAGTTGGTAGATTTATTGCCTAGTAAGTAAAAAACAATGGTTTATATTAAATCTGCCCATTGAAATCCAGTCCCATGACATTTTACTAGTACCCATAAACATTTCAAGTTCATTTGAAACTGATTCAGGCCAAGGCAGAAATAAAAATGTGTTCAGAATCATAAGCACTCCCAGATTCTACTTTGTTGGGTGTCTCTGTTTTTTAAGGAGGATCAACATTAGAGGCCTATATCACGATCCGCGGTCAACTTTTCCCCGGTAACTCACATCTATCCCGGATTGAGCAACTGCGACAATGGCAATCGGGATAATCGATAGTACGACGCAAGTTATCAACACGGTAACTCCATCCAGGATTGTCTCATCAAGAGCTGTGAACACGCATGTATAAGGGGAGGGCTCAGAGGCAGCTAACTAATCACAATCATGAGCGGAAACACGCTGAGAAGTGAACACACTGACAGAGCTCCATAATTCACATGTGAAGAGCAGCGTCTGATAATGTTAAAATGTGAGGATGAAAAAGCCAGTGGGCTATAATGGAGAAAAAAAACACCGTGGCAGCTGTCAATCATAGACAAAATGCGTGACGGACTGTGAAAATGCGCAAATTACTCATTATTGGCTAAATCTGACACTCATTAATCTCATGAAGCAATATAATGTGAAAATGTGTTGCATGTCTGACAATTACCATCCCATTCCCTCGGATGTAATCCCTCATTTGTGAAAAATTCAGCAAGAAAAAAAAATCCCTCAAACACATGAATAAAGAGCAGGAATGACATGATGGACATGATGGAATAATGTGATGTTTCACATAAGAATTACATTTTTTTATTTATTATTTATATGTATATACACTCAACAAAAATATAAATGCAACACTTTTGTTTTTGCTCCCATTTTTCATTCATTCATTCATTCCAGATGCACAATATAACCATTTCTTTGAAATGTTGTTCACAAATCTATCTAAATGTTTGATAGTGAGCACTTCTGCTTTGCTGAGATAATCCATCCCACCTCACAGGTGTGCCACATCAAGATGCTCATCAGACACCATAATTAGTGCACAGGTGTACCTTAGACTGTCCACAATAAAAGGCCACCCTGAAATGTGCATTTTTTTTGCTTTATTGGGGGTCTGGGGACTCAGAACCAGTCAGTATCTGGTGTGACCACCATTTGCCTCATGCAGTGCAACACATCTTCTTCGCATAGAGTTTATCAGATTGTCAATTGTGGCCTGTGGAATGTTGGTCCACTCCTCTTCAATGGCTGTGCGAAGTTGATGGATATTAGTGGGAACTGGTACACGCCAGATATCGCCGGTCAAGCACATCCCAAACATGCTCAATGGGTGACATGTCCGGTGAGTATGCTGGCCATGCAAGAACTGGGACATTTTCAGCTTCCAAGAATTGTGTACAGATCCTTGCAACATGGGGCCATGAGAGAACACCTCTTCAACGTGCCAGACGCCATCGAATGTGAGCATTTGCCCACTCAAGTCTGTTACGGAGACGATCTGGAGCCAGGTTAAGATCCCGATGAGGACGACGAGCATGCAGTTGAGCTTCCCTGAGACGGTTTCTGACAGTTTGTGCAGAAATTCTTTGGTTATGCAAACCAATTGTTTCAGCAGCTGTCTGAGTGGCTGGTCTCAGACGATCTTGGAAGTGAACCTGCTAGATGTGGAGGTCCTGGGCTGGTGTGGTTACACGTGGTGTGCGGTTGTGAGGCCGGTTGAATGTACTGCCATATTCTCTGAAACGCCTTTGGAGACGGCTTATGGTGTAGAAATTAACATTCAATGCACGAGCAACAGATCTGGTTGACATTCCTGCTGTCAGCATGCCAATCGCATGCTCCCTCAATGCTTGCGACATCTGTGGCATTTTGCTGTGAGACAAAACTGCACATTTCAAAGTGGCCTTTTATTGTGGACAGTCTAAGGCACACCTGTGCACTAATCATGATGTCAGATCAGCATCTTGATGTGGCACACCTGTGAGGTGGGATGGATTATCTCAGCAAAGCAGAAGTGCTCACTATCACACATTTAGACAGATTTGTGAACAACATTTGAAAGAAATGGTTATATTGTGTATCTGGAATGAATTTTAGATCTTTGAGTCCATCTCACGAAAAATAGGAGCAAAAACAAAAGTGTTGCGTTTATATTTTTGTTGAGTATATGTATCTATGCATATATGTGTATCCACAAAATGAAGAGCTTTACGCTCCATTGTGAAGTGTCTTGAGATAACACTTGTTATGAATTGGCGCTGTACAAATAAAGATTGATTGATTGATTGATATTTGTCAGGCACTTTATGGTGCATTTGAATGTATGAAAGGGGCTGTAGAAGTGAAGTTTATAGAGGAGGCGATGCACAATAACAGTGTGACAGTCAGTGCACCGCCCTGCGGGTCACACGGGGAATAAACAGCTCCATCTGTCACACAGGTAGATGATTTTGGACCATGAGAACCGGTCTCACAGCACGTCGTCAGTTTGATCTAATGGGTCAAATTGGTATTGTGACACACTTTCTCATCATCATGCTCGTCTCAAGAGTTGTGCGCCACCTTCTACCTGGTTCAGGAGAAGAGGGCAGGACATTGATTTGGAGAAGCTGATTGGCTTTTACATTTTGAGGGTCATTTTACAGGATCAGATTCAACCCCCAACTTCTCCTGCTCTGGAGCAGATTAGCCGTTCAGAGTAAGTCACCACGGAGCCAGTTCCAATAAAAAATGAACTGGCTCCGTGCTATAGATAAACCCGGGTTAACCCTGAAGTTACCTCGCTAAGACATTAATCCTGCTTCATGCTATAGGCCTCAGCTGTCAAGGTTAGAAAAACCAAAAAATAAACTTACAAAACACAAGGAAGGCAAGGACCCAAATGAAGATAGACAAATACTTAACTCACTTATCTTAAACTGACAAAAAAAGGGATCAAAAATAAAAAAAGGGATCAAAAATAAAAAACAAAAATCAGTACAATAATGTCCAAACATTACACAAAACTCAAAGTAACAACTTAAAACTGGTGAAAACTTGAAAGAAAAACTCTCAAATCTAAAATTCAAAGTACGTCATAAAATCACTTATGAGTTTAATTGAAAAAATAACAACAGAAAACCACTCAGCTGAAGTGACACTGGGAAGACTAACGACCCAACTCAGACAAAGGGGAGCACAGAGAAACATCAAGCATAGGTGAAACAATCACACAGGTGGAGGGAATCATCATCAGAGACACACAGAAGGGAGAGCTGGAAAACACCACAAGGAACACAGGGATTTCAAAATAGAACAGGAAGCTGGTGACTTGACTGAGACGAAGGCTGCAGGTGACACCTCCTTAGCCCTTTCCTATCTACTTTTCCTTAACATTGATGGAAAACGTCGTGACATTAAGGAAAGGAGAAAGGAGACTTCAGAAGGACTTAGAAAAGGAACACTGGCGTGCAGAGAGAATCCGACTACACTTTCACTACATTACGTCATCATGTGACGGCGGACGTTGCTGCTGCGGTGAAACTACAAATTTCTTAAGATGGACTACAAAAGATGCAGCATGTATGTATCATGACAATGTTGTTCCTTTATACAATTTGAACATTAAAAACCTGGTAAAAGTTACATCTGCATAGCCGATGTTGAAGTGAGGATTTACATAAATCTGTCCTCTCATTATGAACATGAACACCAATCAGTGCATGAAAATAAATGAACTGAAGGAAAGAAAGGCAGAAACTGTTTAGACCACAATCTAATAGAGTACAAATGATTCATATTGAACCAATTTTAAAAAATAATCAACATCAAATTAGACTACTGGAAAGTTAAGACAGGTTTTGATAAACTTTAGAAAGGATGAACAGCAGTGGGAACTCACATGGTCTGTGTGATTTGTTCGTCATTATTCAGTTGAATTCTGAAGCAGCTAATATGCTGTTTATAAAAGATGCTGCTGTAGAGAATTGTGGGACAGAATAATCTTCTCTTTCCTAAAGGATGGTCCGGTATATCCTATGCTAAAGGAGATAGTAAAGGAAGCATTGAGGCTCCTTTCCTAAGCATTTAGACTATTCAAGCAGCTTTTATCACAAACTATTTCCAGATCATTTCACCCAGTTAGGAACCTTCCTAAGCAAAATGTCTATTCAACTGCAGCCTGAAAGAATCATGGCAGGAAAATAGGAAACACAAAAGGTCTGAGAAGGAACAAAGTACAACATAAAACAGAACGAGCCAGATCATAACATCAGTGTCACATCCACCTAACAGGCCACAGAGCAGGAGATGGATAAACAAGGTTAGAATTTGAAGTAATATTTATTGAAAAAAAATGATTCCGCAATGTTCCTTCAGGCGCACACCTCAGACAGATCAGCAACACCAAAAATTTGCATAATAAGTGTTTAGATTAAAAAAAACATAATTAACATCCTCAAAATGAAGATTTGCAGTCACATTTTCAATCCACTGCTCCAACAATTTACTGCATTTGTTTTTTTTAGTAAAAAATATAAACATGTAAAGATGACAATAATAATTTTAACTCATTTATGCCCAAATTTTTTTCTGAGTTGTAAGGCATATACTTTTTATCAGTTGAGTCCCTGTGAATCATGTTATGTATTTCTTTTTTCCATTTTGTACTCTGTTTTAAAGAAAATAACATTTTTATGACTGGCAACAATTGTTGCCGGTAGTCACACAGCTTGTCTGTTTGTCACAGTGTTAAAGTCCTGCAGCATGGCCAGGACCTCTGTTACAGAGTACTGAAGGAAAGAACAACATACATAATAAATTTGTATTTTGGCCTGTTATTTTATGAAAATTGTGTGTGTGGGTGTGTGCGGGGATGTGTGTGTGGGGTGTGTGTGTGTGTGGGGGGGACGTAGGTGTGGCCATTGGCTATGATGGCTACTTGTGTGTCAAGAAAGGTGCACCTCCAGCTGCACATCAACATTTTTGTCTTTTTATCACATTATTGTGACTAAGTATGTATTTATTTATTTTTGGTTCCCTGATTCCCTTTTTTTAAAGTTGCAGAAACGGGTTTCCATACTGATGTTAGTTAACGGAGAAAGATTGTTTAGCAAATAGCAAGAAAATCTATGGTAACGTATCAAAATCCTACAGACACAGGTCTTGAATACCTGTGAATGTATTTAGCTTGGAAGAGTATTCTAAGAGGACCTAAATGCACCAGTGTTCATCATTCTACAATTTGAAATAACTAAATTATGAGAAATCCTGCAGACAGTGTTTTCCTTTAGCTAGTTACAAGCTATGTGCCCACCGGCACCTTTTGTTGCCACTCACAGAAATAAGCCCATGAACAAATAAATATTTATCCCAGGTAAAAAAAAAATTGGTGGAGGGTTACTCTAGAGACTTGAATGATTAAATAATCATAAATATGTTTTGGGGAAAGCATAAGAAATTTATGAAAATGACCTCTTTACAGGACAATTTGTATCCTCCATGTCTGGAGCAGGAAGTAGATGATGTCATGTGACAGGGACTACTTGGAAACTATATTTTATAATCCGAAATCTTTATCCAAGTTGTCTACTAACATATAAGTGCAAAAAGTTGCATTACTACCGCTGACATTTTTTGTTGTGAGTAGAAGATGACAGTGATATACTTCGGCAACAATTGTTGCCAGTGGGGCAAAATGGGTTCAAGAAACATACTGAGTAAACAACTATGTTCAGATGTTATTTGAAAATTAATGAACAGTTCTGTGGAACAAACATCCAGAATCAATGAGACAGGCTGCAAATGTAGAAATCAGAAAACACAACTAAAAATCACATTTATTCAGCCTGCCTTTATGTAGAAGTTTATAATATTGATTACTCCATAATATTCATTTATTCATATCACTTTTCACTTTACATTAGCATTAAATTTAAGATTAGAATGTAATTGTTTCAAGTTTCATTATAGTTTAAGTATTTATTTAAATTTCTCATGATGATTCATTTTTTACACACTTAAAGCTGGGGTTGGCCATTTTGGAAAACTAGCATGAATTTTGAAAGTAGCATCTCCTCAGGTTGTTATAACTACTTAATTAATCATTAGTAAGCTTTTAATGAATGAGTTACTAATGACTTGTTAAGTGTTTGTTAACAGTTAGTTTATATGTTATAACTACTTAATTAATCATTAGTAAGCTTTTAATTAATGAGTTATTAATGACTTGTTAAGTGTTTGTTAACAGATAATGAGTTATAAATGACTTTTTAACTGTACGTTAATGCTTTACAGCTATACCTTATAAATTAGTAATATATCATGAACAAGCTATTAGTAAATTACTTACTAATGACCTATTAAGTGTCAGTTAATAGTCTATATATGTTATTGGGACGTTATTCTAAAGTTGCAACTATTCCTCATTTATTGACTGTCGGTAAATGAGGAACAGTTGCAACTTTAGAATAACGTTCCAATAACATACGTAGGCTAATAACTAACACTTAACTAATATATTATCTCACACTTTACAGCTAAGTTGTTAACAGTTTGTTAACCATCTACTAATGCAAGTGAAACTTTGAGCAACAGCAAATGAGTGGAACAAGTTTGAGGTACAGAAATTTCATGTGATGTCTGAAATATAAAATTTTGTTTCTCAACCTTGATCCACCCGTAGGCTTTTCAGAGTACTGTATTTTACCAAAGAAACACCACACATGAAATGCTGAAAATTGTGTTTAATGTATAGAAACACACAAACTGAGCCATCTCATGGCAGAACAGGAGTATACAACAGTATACATATAACAACAAACCCTTGAGGTTTAGACACTTTTTGTTCAGTACATGAAAACAAAATAAACCAAAATCAAGCCACTGGCATTATTGATATGAACATGTTTTAGCACAACTTGGAACTTTTATATTCTTTGAACCAGATCCAAGCAACAACTGAACTAAGGCAGTGATTCCCAACCAGGGATACGTGTACCCAAAGGGGTACGCGAGAACACTACAGGGGTTACGTGGAAAAATGTAATAATTTATTTCCGGCTTCAAAGTACTGCGTTGAGCCTGTATATAGAATTGTATATGTGTGCCACAAGTAGTTTTCCTGCAGCCAGGAAAATCTGGATAAGTAGCTTAAAAATCCTGTTGCTTGAGAATCAGGAGAGGGTTAAGAGAAGCCTGCAGAGAAACTAGTTTGAATGTTCCTGATTTTTAAAGTTTAAATGTCTCTTTAAGCAGTCAAATACAAGAAAGGCAGGTTGATTATTTTGATTTTGTATCTATTGACATAGATTGCATAAAATATTAATGAAAATATTTTATTTTATCTCCTCAATTCAGACATTTAGTTCTCAGTAATGTTCTTCTTTTTAACTCAAATTCAACATATTTATTATTATGTTGAATTTGAGTCAAAAAGAATAAAATTTCAATGTCCATACATCACAGTAATGTCATGGATTATCCGTCCTAATGGCCCTTTGTGATGATTACGGGCAAGCCACTCATGCCATTCAATAACTCTGAGATGGTCTACCAGTAACTCCTCTGTACGATTCCCTCTGAGTCTCCACACATTTTCCTTAACCGTTCTCCAGGCCCTCTCTATGTGCTGAGTATGTGCACCTGTTTAAGCATCAACATATGACACACTGTGATTGACAGTGAAATGGGTGTAACCTAGCTGAGGTAAAGCATTGCGATAAGCCCGCCACTCATCACTTATTATTTCAGATCCCACTTTAACATGATGAGCTATAAGTGGCACCAGATCTCTCCTTCTTCTTCTCTCCACTAAGCGAAGAACAGGCTTTGCATGTCTTCTCCCTCTCCGGTTTACACCTAGTATGCCAAACACCCACTTCTTCCTCTTCCAGCCACCAGAGATACTCCGTGTGCCGTACTGTTGAAAACATAAAATATTAGGAATTACTCTTCTTTAAACAAAATTAATTCAGTGGTAATTTGCATTAGTATCTTCATAATAGTGCTTACTGCTTGCCTTTCTTTTGTGTCTGAAGTGGCTCTCATCAATGGTGACAAACTGCTGTCGCCCCCAATGCACTGGCCTCTTGCTTGCTGATATCTGTCCATTGCAGTAGTGCACACATTTCGCAGCTTTTGGGCCATCTTGGACAGGGTTGCTGAGCTTCCAGAAACATCATCATTGATCATGTCCACTTGACGCAGACGCAGGCCTTGTGCAAATCTGATAGAGCAAGGTAAATAATTAATATACCACAGTTTTCTTTAAAATCTTTTTGGTTTGATACACAAAGTTTGAATGTACTGCACCCCAGGATATGAAAAGTGTCCACTACTGTGTAAACAAACCAGCAATTATGATGGAAAGTGTGTTTTGTGGTGTTTTCTACAGAGCTCTGTACATAAATTTGGGACTAATAATACTAAAGGATATTTGTAAAATCTTATTTCTAATATGAATTGCCAGAGCCTATAGATTCAGAGAGCCATTTGCCATTGAGCTTCGAGAGGCGGGGTCAGACACTCGTGTTGCTCCACCAGGTCTAATGCTAATTAGGCACATTTTAGCAAAAAATCCCTCACAAATAAAATAAATCCAAGCACCTGTTTATCACTATGATTCTAGAGATTAAGGGTGTCCCGATCCAATATTACATCAGATATCAGCCCGATTCAGCAAAAACTATCGGATTATATCAGCCTACATCTAAAATGTCTGATACTGCACTCTGATAAACAGTCCATTCTAATTTATTTGATATTTATTTAATTCAGTTGTAGATTGTGCTTATGTTTGAGTGAAACACAATAGTTTTTTTTGCTGTTGAAAAATACATGTTTTGTTTTAATTAGATTTATTCAGATTTTTTTAGTTACTTTTCAGGGTTTTATTTTAATTGTAGTATACTCTTATGTAATGTTAAAATTTAACCCATTGGTTAATAACAAATGGGTCGTTTTTCTCATACCTACTATTGTTGACTACTGTGCTCTGAGTAATCTTACTTGAGGAAGCCGTTTCTTATAGTCCATACTTCAAATAAGTAATAAAAGTTTGTATGATTCCATATCAGATACATAAAGATATATACGTATATCTCAAGGCTGCAATATTGGTATTGGATCGGAAGTGAAAAAGTTGTATTGAGACACAAAAATCACAAGCTTTACAACATAGTCTCCAGTTATTGTTTATGCCAGCATAGTTATACAGTATTTCTATTGAAATAAAAACTTTTCATCATCGACAGACTAAAATCATTTGCCTATGCCGTAACGTACCTGTACACAAAGCGCATCCAATTGAAGAGGGAGACCTTTGAATTGCTGAATATAGAGTTGTGTCTAATTGACCTCTTCAGTGTCTTCCCTTGGTGACTATGGTGTTTGCAAACCCTGAAGACAAACAAATAAAGATTAGAATGATACAAGCCAGGGTAGTGACTAGAGCAGTGATTCTCAGACATTTCCATGCCAAAGGCCCAAGAATTAATATGTATTTCGTCATGGACCCAATCTGAAAATACTTTGTGCCAGGAACCCCCATAACATGTTTGGTAATATTTTACAAAAGAGTTGATTTTTTTTCTTTTTTTCTCTGAAAATAGCAGATGTATTGACCTTATTCCCAGCCCCCAGAAATAAGCTGTATAATGTTTTGAATAACGTTTTGGAGTGTTGTGATCTTGTAAATTAGTATTAAGTAATGTAATGTCAAGTAGTGTATTTCTAGATATTAATATTAACATGAATTAAGATATACTGGGCACTCTTATCAGCTCAAAGTTGAATAAATTTCATTTTTCGCTAGAATTCTGGACCAAAATACCCATGACGTTGTCATTTCACGCAATAAAATTAAACTTACCATGCATAGTTGTCCACACAAACGGATTCCTTGAACTTCATCCTGTGTTTGCATTTTTTGCATCTCATCTGTCTTCTTAGAAGCCTTTTCTTCTGCATCCATTTGATTATTTTTCTGTGTCTTCTTTTAGATGTATTTCTGCCTTCAATAAGCTCTCTTAGCTCAGTGGCTAAACCAGGCATTATTTGGCTACGATATTAAAATATGATATAATTAGTGCCTACTTAAGTTTTTGTCCTCTATTCTTTTCAAAACGCAATGTGCAAGCTTCTCGGATCTCCCTGACTACTCCCGCCAGATCACGTTGAATGTATTATAGGTCAGGGGTGACAAGGGTGAAACAAGCCAATCATGATTGTATTCACGGGCTGGAGGAGGAGCCATCCAGCCTCCTCCATCATATTGGCTGGTTGTCAACTTGTCAATCACCTCGCGTAACCGCTTTGAGCGACAGCCAATGACAACACAAACAGACACGCGCGTGGCCCACAAGCTCCGAAAGTACAACATCCGATGCGCCACTCGCATTAGCATTGATACCACACATCCATGATACCACACAATGAATACACGGTCTGGTAAAATGTCCGATGCTAGTGTTCCCAGCGGTGATGGGCAAAACACTGGAATGAATCCAGGTACTGGCGGGGGAAAGAGAAAGAAGTCAACAGCGGAAACTTCCAGTCAAAAGAAAACTACACCTGTGCGCCATGCTGAGGACAACAACGGTGACGGTAAGAGACTGCTGCGGTCAAGCCAGTCGTGGTTAGCGCTTGCTTGGTCAAATCAGCCACACGTTATTTTTAAGTGCGCGAAACTACAAATACTTAGGGTAATTGCAGTTAAACCGCTCCGATGAGTTGCAGGTAAGTGTGGGTCGAACTGCAGTCTCACTATCAGACCGAGAGGACAAGATTAAGGATATTTCACGCATTTTTTGATGTGAGATAAAAAGCTTATTTTCCATAAGTAGTCCATTAATCATATACTACTTAAGTAATTACTTCCCAGGCTACCAGAATGCATACAATATAGTACTTTTACTGTGTAATTTTAGAGTAAACTATGTCAAAATCATGTACAAAGGATAAAATTAAGTATATTTCACCAATTTTTGGTGTGAAATAAAGGCTTATTTTCCATAAGTATTCCATGATTCATATACTGCAGAACTAAATACTTCACTGGCTACCAGAATGCATTATATTATATTATTTTGTACTTTTAGAGTAAGCTAATGTCAAAATCATTAACAGATGCAAGATTAAGGATATTTCATCCATTTTTGATGTGGTATAAAAACTTCTTTCCCATAAGCAGTCCATGATTCATATACTTCTGAACTTAGTACATCCCAGACTACTTGCATGCATAGAATGAAGTGCCTTTATTGTGTACTTTTCCAGTAATCCTGTGTCAAATCATTTACATAGGACAAAATAAAGTATATTTTGCCCATTTGTGATGTGAAATAAAAAATATTTTTCTTTAGTAGTCCGTGATCCATACACTGCTGAACTTATTACTTCCTAGACTACCTGCCAGCATGATATGAAGTACTTTTGGTAACACTTTACTTAAAGGTCTAGTTTGCAATGCATTAGAAGCACATGCATAAGACGTTATAATGCATGCATAATGCTTCATAAGTGTCATTATAATGGTGTATAACCATGTATAAGAACTTGTACCAAGGTTTATAAAGTATTACAAGTGTGGACATAATGCATTATAATCAAGCCTTTATAATGTTTTATACCTTTATACCCTATATATAAAGGTATAAAACTAAAAGGTATAAAAGGTATAAAATATATATATATATATATATATATATATATATATATATATATATATATATATATATATATATATATATGTAGATAGATAGATAGATAGATATAGATAGATAGATAGAAAGATAGATATATAGATGATATATAGATATAGATATATATAGATATAGATATGCATGTATATATATATATATATATATATATATATATATATATATATATATATATATATATATATATATATGTGTGTGTGTGTGTCTGTGTGTCTGTGTGTGTCTGTGGGTCTGTGCATGTGTGTCTGTGCAGATATCTAGAGCCAGCGGATTATTATTTTATTTTGCCTTCCCCATGGCTTTTATGATTAGAGCTTTTTTAATTCTCTATTTTATTATTCCAGATACTGAGGCAACTGTAGCTCCAACAGCATTTTTACATTTTAAGAAGAAGCAGCTTAAGCTCCGTGAGGCCAAGAAGAAGCAGCAGCACACACTCAGAAAGAATCAGTGACCTGACTAAGGAGAGTGACTCTGTCTGCCAGCAAGTTGGTCCAAGTAAGTAGGCCTAACACTTTCTTGGGAAAACATGTTTGCACATCTGACAATCATTTATGGGTGCTTTGTAAAAATAATATACCATTATGTGGAAGAAAGGCAAACATTTCACAGTGACAAGAGTGAGTGTGTTATTATCCAATACACATGTATACTTGATACCTGGAAGATAATATCTGTAGCTTTGATTGACAACAGACACATCTGTCCAACTGATGGGATCACAATTTCATGAATCAGTGAAACTGAAAGTCTTAGTAAATGCAAATGTTGATAAGAATGTGTGTATGTTGACTTGTATCATCATAGTAATGCATTTGTTTTTTTCTTTTATGTTGTAGATACAGTTGTCAGTGGAACAAGTGACACATCTTCCTCGTCCAGCTCGTTTCCTGGTGCATCTTTTTCCTCTGCATCCTCCAGTCCATCCAACTCCTCCTCATCCTCTTCATCCAGCTCCTCATCCTCATCGACTGATTCTTCTGATTCAGCCAAGAAATCGAAAAAAAGACGCAAGAAGAAAAAGAAGCACCACCACCAGAGTCACAAGAAAAAGGACAAGAGAAAGAAAAAGGAGAAGAAACAAAAGCAACATGGCAAACAGAGAGGTAAGTGTAGGGAGAGATGAGGGCAATAAGGCTGCTCCCCTCATGTGTGTCAGGCAGGTAGACAACACAATCTGTCTGTCTGTGTGTGTCTCTCTCTGTCTATCTCTATCTGTCTGTCTCTCTATGTACAAAGTTTATTTTACAAAATGTACATCCTGTTGGATATATTATCTTGGACCCTCCAATTGCTCTGTGCCCATGTAATCTTCATTACTTTTTTCAACCACTTTGCATCTATGTGTGTTTTTCCCTGTGTTGATAAACTACTTGTATGTTTGTTATACTTAGCTAAATTTCTATCTGTTTCAGCACCCATATCCCACGGAGGTTATTAAGAGATACAAGAAAGTCCTCAAGGAGTACAAGAAAAGAAGAAAGCTTAGTGTGGCATACAGAAAGGTCGGTGTAGACCGAAACACCATCGCATCAATGCCCCGATCAGAGCTGGCTGCTGTGGCCCCAAAGAAGTACAAGGAGTTGCTGATTGCTCATACACCACAGCAACGACTGCAGGACTTTGCAAAAAAATGTCAGGAAGTGTTGATTAATGATCCAAACCTTATGAGGGATGTTGAACATGAAAAGAAAAAGGGGAAACTGATTCCTCTGTCTAAGAAAGCTTAGGTGTTGAGTCAATGTGGGATGGTGCCCTAGTTCAGTGGTTCCCATCCCTTTTTGTCTTGTGTACCCCCTGAGCCTTTTTGTCATACCATAAGTACCAAGGTTAAGATGATTCACTTTTCTACTGATTCGATTTTTGTTTTTTTTTAGGTACCGATTTGATTTTAATTACTATTCTACAATATTGCAGAGTTTTGCAATCTTTAGTTAGCTTCTTTAACACCAGTAAAAAAAGATGAACAATGATTTTGCCTACAGACTATATCAGGAAAAATACACATCACATGTGAGTCTGTTTTTAGGATTTATTCAGCAATATATTTTAATCAGCTGTTTATACTCTCTCTTCAAAAGCCTGGACTGCATTTAAAAGTGGCTTATTAACACAGGCTAAAATGACACATTTAAATTAGGAAAAAAAAAAGATTTTTGAATAAAAAGATAATTTAAAAGTCATCAAACAAAAAATCCTGATACTTATGTGAATCATTTTTTTTCTTCCACCTCTATTAAGTACCCCCTTACTCATACGTGTTGATTCTACCAAAGAAGAAGCTAACACAACTGATTAATAAATGAAAATATTTTATTTTACCCCTTTGGGTACACGTATCCCTGGTTGGGAATCACTGCCTTAGTTCAGTTGTTGCTTGGATCTGGTTCAAAGAATATAAAAGTTCCAAGTTGTGCTAAAACATGTTCATATCAATAATGCCAGTGGCTTGATTTTGGTTTATTTTGTTTTCATGTACTGAACAAAAAGTGTCTAAACCTCAAGGGTTTGTTGTTATATGTATACTGTTGTATACTCCTGTTCTGCCATGAGATGGCTCAGTTTGTGTGTTTCTATACATTAAACACAATTTTCAGCATTTCATGTGTGGTGTTTCTTTGGTAAAATACAGTACTCTGAAAGCCTACGGGTGGATCAAGGTTGAGAAACAATTTTATATTTCAGACATCACATGAAATTTCTGTACCTCAAACTTGTTCCACCCATTTGCTGTTGCTCAAAGTTTCACTTGCATTAGTAGATGGTTAAAAAACTATTAACAACTTAGCTGTAAAGTGTGAGATAATATATTAGTTAAGTGTTAGTTATTAGCCTACGTATGTTATTGGAACGTTATTCTAAAGTTGCAACTGTTCCTCATTTACTAACAGTCAATAAATGAGGAATAGTTGCAACTTTAGAATAACGTCCTAATAACATACATAGACTATTAACTGACACTTAATAGGTCATTAGTAAGTAATTTACTAATAGCTTGTTCATGATATATTACTAATTTATAAGGTATAGCTATAAAGCATTAACGTACAGTTAAAAAGTCATTTATAACTCATTATCTAACTGTTAATAAACACTTAACAAGTAATTAGTAACTCATTAATTAAAAGCTTACTAATGATTAATTAAGTAGTTATAACATATAAACTAACTGTCAATAAACACTTAACAGGTCATTAATTAACAGTTACTAATGATCTATTGACGAAGTATTAACGAATAGTTATTATAAAGTGTTACCAAAAAGTGTATCTAAATCAGATCGCCAACCCCAGCTTTAATCAAACATGATTTTCTTTAAGTCATTAAAAATACAGTTTTTATATTGTTATACGTTGATTCTTTCATTTGTTTAATTGCTATGCATGTTCTCTTATCTCTTTTCTTTATATTTTCAAGCATCTCAATGGTAATAGTAAACATAACAAGTCACATAGCTGAATCAGCAGTGCCAATCACATTACTGAAATAATGTCAATATACCATTTCTGTGCTGTTTGAAAGGAAGAAAGATGCAACTTTTGTGATTTCTTGTATTTACCCCCAAAAATGAGTGTCCAGGATACATGCAGGTTTAGCTCAAGAATGCACTATGGTTTAAGAACACTATGGAAAAGATCCACCTAAGTACTGAGCATGAAAAAACATCTGCAGCATTTAAAAGAAAAGTTTTTTTTTTTTTAAATCACAAAATAGATTGCAGAGGGAATTTTGCCTTCAGTCCCAGCAGATTTGATCAGTTGAATCATTTTCCGTCCTCGTGAACCAGCTGCCTCTTATGGATCAAGTGGATTAGGGTGCATGATGGCATCAGATAAAGCAAAATTACAGGTTAGAGACACTTAAACAAAATAAAAAAAAAAAAAACAACACATTCATCATTACAAATGTCACCCTTTTAAGTAAAAAATAATCTGCACAATCAAAGACGGGCAACCTCAAATAAATAAATGTTAAAAAACAAACTACAAAACCCTAGATCCTCCAAACTTGGTTAAGTAGGTGCAGGAAAATTTACCCCATAGTAAGTGTTTTCTGACTCAAACCAAATAATAACTCACTCAGTAGACAAACTGAATCTTAAAAAGTCAGTCACCTGGTTGGAAAATAACAGCCTGGACTTTTCCAAAAGGACTATCTGGCACAATTAACACAGACATTCCAACATGGAGGCCCAGGACAATAGAATGGCTAATGATTTAAGAGGTCATATTAGATATGATATGAGCAGATTTGGGAGACCTGTTCTCCTTCCTGCTTTCTACATAACCAAGCAATCTGATCTACTGTGAGCTCCAGGAGTTTGTCCAGATTCATTATCTGTCTCTTGCAGTATAAATCAATCAATCAATCAATCAATCAATCAATCTTTATTTGTATAGCGCCAATTCATAACAAGTGTAATCTCAAGACACTTTACAATAGAGCATAAAGCTCTTCATTTTATGGATACACATATATGCATAGATACATATATACATATAAAGATACACATATATATATACAAATATATACATCCAACACCCAACATGAATCCATATAGCCAATCATGAATCCCTCCATCATGGCAGCAAGAAACAACCTTATGTTGATACTGTAAAAATAAAAAAATGCAGATTTACAGTTAGATTTAAACTGTAAAGATGCAGCCCCATCTTTTGTAATTCATAAAAATAATCACACACTGTATCCATATTGTATGTAACAGGATAATATAACAGGAAGAACTGTCGAAACACTGCAACAGAAACACAGTCTGACCCATCACCGCAGAAATGCAAGTCACGCCATTAGGGAAGTGGCCTCAGTAAACAATTAAAGAGACTGTGAGGAGTTTTTGAGTAATTACAAAAAAGTCTCACTTTTAGACGTATGCCTGATCGAAATACACACTTTAAGATGAGTATCGATGAGTTTTATAGCATCTAAATAGGTTATCTATAAATGCTATTCTTTAGCCTCCTGGTCGGGTCGGTCAGGGCTGAACTGGCCTGGATACTCAACTTCGGGGAACCAGACAATTAAAACTACAGCAAATTTATATTATTTTATTATTTATATTACACGTCTGAGAGCGCCGGGCTGTAAGTAGCGATTTTTAGTCGTCTACAACTATGATAATAACTTTTCCCCGCATTGATTGTCGTCACACATCAAAAACTACCGCTACGTAACTAGAAAGAGATACATTACCTCGTGGCTTTGCATCCTGTAAGTTGTTGAAAAAGAAGTTGTATAGCAATGCAGAGTTCCGACAAAGATCCATGCTGCATCTACCACAACAAACAAACACACTTTGGCTTCACGTCTCCGGTGCGTTCAAGTTGTAGTCAGAAGTAGGAATTTTGAGCTTCGAGTAACTGGAACGTCCCCAGAGGTCTGAATTTCCTACTGGGAACTCGGTGAAACCTCGCCACCCCGAGGTGTCAATCAAAGATGGATGCCCCCAGTGTGAACAGTTATTTAGCTCCTGTAATAATCAGTTTATTTGCACTTCTGACTGGGGTGTGTCGCTCTAGATCAGCTGTATACATAGTATTGTTAGATTTATATTTACAAAAATGCTGCCATAGTGATAATCACATTCTTCATACAACAACGCAGGGCGTGCTAACATCAGCTAACAATAGCCTGGTAGATCGGCATGTTTTTTTCTGACTTTAACTGGAACGCCAATAAGTGGGAGATGATATTACTCCCATTTCCGAGGTTACAGGAACGCAGCATTACGCCGGCGATAAATTCTCCTCATAGCACCTTTAAATATAGGAAGCCTGTTTGCAGTGTAATATGGATTTATCGAGAATAGAGAGAGATACTTAATGAAATATTCAAAGGAGATTTGCTATGAAAAGAAAAATACATACCTCATCAAGTTTCATACGTCTATGTCTCAGACTGATAAGCTGCTCGATCAAAGTCCAATAACTGAATGTGCTCATGGAGAGTCAAATATCATTTATGCACAAGTGGCTTCACAGTCAAATCAGTAGATCTTTGTTCATCAAAACATTAAAAAAATCTGAAATCAAGCCACCCTTTTGAAAAGCAGATTTTAACCTTATTATTATTTTTTTTTTTATTTCACACGGACAAAGTTATATGTTGGGGGAAGAAAAATATTTTGCCCAATATTTGTATCTGTTATACAGCTGACTGCTTATATACATAAACACCGTCTACCCCAAAAAAAGTCACCACCTGGATTTAACTAAACAAACAGGTAAGAGCCTCCTATTGGATAATTACTGCGTGGGGATTTTTTTTGAGCTGGAAATAAGTTATTTAACTCCAGCTGATGCAATGAGCAGCTTCTCATTTCTTAAACAACCATGTCAAACCTGTGGTCGTGGAAAAGATGTTAGTCTGTTTAAGAAGGGTCAAATCATCGACATCAAGCAGAGAAAACATCTTAGGAGACTGAAGAAACTACTAAAACTGGGTTAAGAAGTGTCTAACACATTATTTAAAACTGGAAGGATAGTGGGGTACCATCGTCTTCAAGGAAGAAATGTGGTCGAAACAAATCCTGAATGATGGTGACTGGTGAATCACTTAAAAGTTTGACCAAATCAAATCAAAGAAAAACAACAGTAGAACTCAGGGTCGTGTTTAATGGTGAAAGTAATTTCTACACACACAATGTGAAGGAAACTTAAGGGATTGGGACTGAACAGCTGTGTAGCCTTAAGAAAACCACTAATCAGTAAGGCTAAGCAGAGAAAGGCTTCAGTTTACGAGGGAGCATAAAGATTGGACTGTGGAGGACTGGAAGAAGAGAGATCCTCCTCCGTATATAGTGGGTCACAAAGATGAGGTTTTGAATCTGCATCAGTCCCGAAGAAATCATCCTCGTCCTCTCTCAGAAAGTCAGCCATAATCCTTAGTAGGAATCTTCATCTACATGTAAAGAGAGGCTTTTGTTTGTTGAAATACCGAGAGGTACCTCTGTGATGGTTTGTGCATGCACACTGCAGCTTAGTTTTTGAATTATTTCTTCCAAAAATTGAATGAAATTCAATTCTTAGTCCAAATATACAAAAAATCACATGGTCACCAAAAAGTACAAGTACACAGGACCATCTAGAGTTTATATGATGACTTTAGACAAACAGGATGAAGCTTGGCCCATATACTCCCAACGTTTGAGCTAAGGTAAGCTACAAGGTTGGCAGTCTAAGTCTATCTCTTTCTTGTTATTGCATACATAGTCAAAGGAATGGTGTCTACTTGCTTTCATGGACTCTGGAGTGAGACAAGACATGACAACAAAAATGTTGGAGTGTTTCCTTTAGGCAGAAACACTAGACATAAATATACAGAAATAAATGGTTTGGTAGAGTTTGTTACAAGTTTGAAACATGGTGATACACAATCTTCATAAAATTCAAATGATATGCTTGTAGTATGTGCTCAAATACCCAGTATACATTTTTTAAAGTGTCATGCACAAGGCTGTACACATTTCTTAAGTTGTGTTTTAACCCAGTGGTATAAAAGTTGTGAGGAAAGCAAATCAGACTGTGAGGGTTTGGGTTAAAAATGTGAACTACATAAGGGGAGAGTTTTGCTGCTGATGCTACTGAGCCCAAGGGGAGGGGTTAACTGAGGGCTATCATGTGGAAAGGTTGTGGTTTTGAGTGTTAATGGAAACGTACAATAAACACATCTGAAAACAGAGAGTGGCTGCTTCAGTTCTGTGGCGTAACAGAATCAGACATGACAGAGAGCAGATATGAAAATGTGGTTAAACTGTTAAACTACAGTCACAGCTTTAGAAAAACATAAACACAATGTGGTTATGATGAAGATTATAGTTTAAGATCAACTTCAACCACACAAACCTTTTTAAACTATTATTTGAAATTCACAGTGGTCACACTATGACAGCTGTATTTTTCCATCCACCTTTTTTAATACACATGAATTGGTACACATTACTAATAAGTCAAGGCAATGTTAAAAATGATTTACGGTGTTGAAAATCTGATGTATTGTGCATAATTTTAGAGTTTTATCAGTAATGATCTATCCAGCACATTTTTTACCCAAGGCCATATTAGAGGTAAACCAGACAATATAAGGCACACCATAAATAGCCTTTAAACATGTCAAACTATCTTGTAAGTCTTTACAAGCTCAAGTTATATTTTAATACCTGATAAACACTATAAACCCATCCTTTAACTAAAAGGTTTTTTTCTATTATTCAAGAAATCATTCATTACAATTTAAAAATTAAGACCTTATTTTATTACAACAAAACTGTTTTTATTTCAATAAGATGATCTTATGAATGGAAAAGGCCACAAACATAATACTATCCATTCAATAATTCTGGTAGAATTATTATTTAACAGAGTGTGCTCTATTCATGGTATATTGAAGTTTTGTTTTTGTTTAATCCATTTTATTATTTGCGGCTGTTTACAAAAAATAAGTTTTTTATAAACAAATTATGCAAAATTTAAGGGTACAATTGCAGGAGTTTATTTGCTGATGTAGAAGCTTTTTTTGTATTGGTGATTGATACAGTCATGTTTTTGAACCAGGTGCCGCGCCCACCTCTGTGTTTACTAAGCTCAATCACTGACAGCTGGTCCACGGCCCCTGCTGAGCTGTCAAAGCTGTCACTGACATTTTCTGATGATTTACATCTAAATTTCCTTAATCAGCTTTAATGGTGTAATTCATTTTTGAAAAATTGTTTTACTTCTGCTGATATTTCCTCTCTTGTTCTTCTGAGGCCAAAAAGTCTTGTTTCTGTGACATCACATAATGTCAAGCAAAAATTTTTCTTCTTGCTCTTGCTCCTGTTATCAGGCAATGTCGAACCAAATCCTGGCCTGGTTGTGAATAACATCAGTACTCCTGATGAATTCAGAACTAGATCAGGCCTAGGTATACTTCATTTAAATGTCAGGAGTCTGCTCCCAAAGCTAGATCTTATTAATATCTGGGTTCAGTCGACAAATACTGACATACTTGTCTTGTCAGAATCCTGGCTTAGTAAATCAGTCCCTGACAAAGACATTGCTATTAATGGGTATAATGTTTTCCGGTGTGATCGCCCGAGGAAAGGTGGCGGGGTAGCAATATATATTCGAAATTCATTTAACGTTACCCTCCTATCCTCACTTTCCATTTGTAAGCAGTTTGAAGCCCTCGCCCTGAAGTTAGATTTCACTCATGGTCAGACTCTCAACATCATAGGGTGTTATAGGCCTCCATCTGCCTCCACTGATGCTCTATCCTCACTTGTGTCGTTCGTGGCTGGGTTAAACAACAGTGAACTTGTTTTGATTGGGGATTTAAACCTTGACTGGTTGACTTCATCGTCAGACAACCTTAAATCAGTCTGCAATTTGCTAAATCTAATGCAACTAGTAAATTCCCCAACCCGACCAAATAATAAAAGCCACTCAAAATCATCCTTAATTGACTTAATATTAACAAATACACAAACACAGGTGTATTTGCAAATGATTTGAGTGATCACTGTGCCATTGCAGCAGTAAGAAATAGAAAACTGCCAAGATCCAAGCCGCATATTCTCTTCAAGAGAGATTATAAAAACTTTTGTATACAAGCATTTATTCATGATTTGGCTGTTTTTAAATGGAGCAGAATTTCTCTGTTTGATGATGTTGAGCTGGCCTTGACCTACTTTTATGACGAGTTCACTCGTATCATTAATAAGCAAGCTCCCATCCATAAATTTAGGGTAAAGGGAAGGAAAAATCCCTGGTTTTCTGCAGATTTAGGAAACCTTCTAAAGGAAAGGGACATCGCTTGGGCAAGGGCTCAGAAATCAAAATCAGAGGCAGATTGGCTCAGCTTTCATCAGCTACAAAATAAATGCACTTTTCAGATTAAAAAAGCAAAGTCTGATTTTTACCTAACTGAATCCACCAAAAATTTGAACAGCCCCAAAAAGTTCTGGCAGGTCATAAAATTGAACAGTCATGTAATGACTAGTGATCTGCCAAGCTCTTTAATTACAGATTCTGGTGCCCTGTCTGATAAGACAGCCATTTTAAATTATTTTAATGATCATTTTATCTCTGCTGGCTCCTTGTTTGAGTCTTTAAATCCTGAGCTGACTAAAGTTGACCCACCCAGTGTAAACTCACCCTTGTTCCCGACATCGACAAGTGGTGGCACCATCAGCCCTTTTGAGTTTACTGCTGTGACTGCCTCTGAGGTTCAGACTGCTCTGAAGAGACTGGACACAGGAAAAGCTGCTGGGCCCGATAATATCGATCCTTTCTTTTTAAAATTGGCTGCTGATTTTATTGCTGAGCCTCTGGCACATATTTTTAACCTGAGTTTTATCAGTAATAAAATCCCTAAAGTTTGAAAATCTGCTTTTATTCTTCCCCTGTTAAAAGGGGAGAACCCAGTAATGTAAATAACTATAGACCAATTTCCAAATTATGTGTCTTAGCAAAGTTGTTTGAAAGGATCGTTAGTGATCAGTTAAAGAATTTTTAGAGTCAAATAATATTTTATCATCTTTTCAATCTGGTTGAGGAAACAGCACAGTACTGTTAGGACTGGTCTTAAAGTTTTAAATGATTTTATCGAGGCCCTGGACAGTAAGAAATGTTGTGTAGCTCTTTTTATTGACCTGTCTAAAGCCTTTGACACAGTAGATCACAAACTCTTAACTAAAATTTCTAATAACATTGGCATTTCTAAATCTGCCACTCATTGGTTCAGTGAGTATTTAACAAACAGAACACAGTGTGTGCAGGTGGCTGGATCCACCTCTGCTGTTCTGGGTGTTTCCAAAGGGGTGCCCCAAGACTCAGTCTTGGGACCCATTTTATTTTCAATATATATCAATAGTTTGTGCTCGACTGTGTCAAATGCATTTTAGCACTTTTATGCAGATGATACCATTATTTATTGCTGTTCATCCTCACTCACTCAGGCTTTTGAGTTTTTACAAGCTGCTTTTAATATTGTACAGTCTCGTCTGAGAACTCTGAAACTGGTTTTAAACACTGAAAAGACAAAGCTCATGGTCTTTTCAAACACAAGTGAGTTACCAGCAAATATCCCAGCAGTGGTAACTCAACAAGGAAACCCAGTTGAGCTGGTCTCTCATTATAAGTACCTGGGTTTTCTTCTGGATCATGAGCTTTCTTTTAAAGCACACATTGCAGGCTTGGTCAGCAAACTCAGGGTCAAGCTAGGTTTCTTCTACAGAAACAAATGTTTCTCACTCAGAGCCCGGAAACTGCTTGTGTCAGCAACATTTCTGCCCCTGATTGATTATGGAGATGTGCTGTATTTCGGTGCGCCTCTAAAATGTCTCCAGTCCTTAAACACTGTTTATCACAGTGCATTGAGGTTTGTCACGGTTGATGGTCGCCTTACACATCATTGTGACCTGTACATTCGTTCTGGGTTGCCCTCTTTAAGTGTGCGAAGGTATACGCACTAGCTGACACTTGTATACAAAGCAATTCTTGGCTTGGTTCCTTCGTATTTATGCTCTCTTTTTCGGAAAACTACAAGCCACTATGCCTTACGGTCCTGTGATGTCTTCCATCTTTCTGTTCATCGTGTAAGAACTGAACTGGGGAAGAAAGTGTTCAGTTTTGCTGCTCCAACAGCGTGGAACTCTATACAGACTGAACTGAAGCTCTCAGAGCTCATCTCACTTGGAGCTTTCCGATCCTTGCTAATGGACAAACAGCGTGAAACCATTAAACAGTGCCTGTGTTTCTGAATAGTTATGTATATTTAACAATCTTCTGTCCTTTACTGTGGTTTTCTCATTCACAAAAATGCATTTTAAATTGTTATGTTTTATACTGTTTTTTTTTTTTTTGCAATATGTATTTACCATGACTTGTGTTGCTGACCTCTTGGCCAGGTCACCCTTGTGAAAGAGATCCTGATCTCAATGGGTTTTTTTACCTGGTTAAATAAAGGTTAAATAAAAATAAATAAAATAAACTAAATGTTCATTCATGTATATGTGTGTTTACTGTATATATCAAAATACTGTATATCAAAATGTATGAGATTACCTACCATATACATACATATATATATATATATATATATATATATATATATATATATATATATATATATATATTTATATATATATATATATATATATATATATATATGTTACCTCATAACATGAGTGCGTTATTACAGAAAGCCAAACCGGCTCAGACGTCGCCCGGGTTAACAAGGTCTGCGTCAAATGCTGAGGAACCAGGGCATTGTGATGAAAAATGGGCTACTGGAACAAGACAAAGGAGGCAATGGACAAGAGATGAGAACAAGGCTCTGTTGGAATGCTACTACTCCAGTAACCCTAACCAGCGGGGTTACATGAATAGGCTGAGGGATATATGGTTACTTCGATACCCACAGTCAATGCTTACACCGAAACAGCTAGTAGCTCAGTGTTCCAACATCCACAAACGGCAGCTGCTATCACGACTAGAGATTGAGGAGATACAACACCTTAATGCTACGGCAAGGGGGAGCCAGATGGGGGAGTTAACATTGACTTCCCCCCAGAGACTGGGTACCAAGCCCCAGAATTGAGCAAAGAGCTAACTGACCTGAGAGATAAGATAATGGCTTAGATGAGCGCCTGTCAACCCCGACACCGACTAGCGAGGATTAGTGAAGTACCTCCAGAGATCCTAGCCAATGTGAAAGCAGTAATAGAAACGATTCCCATTGCAAACATCACTCAGACCAATGAGCTGACATACAGTACAGCAGCAGTGATCCTTGAGATGCTTGGACACAAGATGGGCAATGCAAAGGAGAACAAGGAGAACAACACCATGGCTAAAGGCTAAAATCAAGGTGACTCGGAAAGAGGTCAGCCAGTTGTCAGCCAAACTCCAGAATACCAGAACGAAAGAGATACCCAAGAGGTACAGACAGATACCCATACCTGAGGCCTTGGAAACTGCTAAACAAAGACTCCAAGCCTTGGCCACCCGACTGAAGAGGTACACGAGAGAGATAGAGGCCAGGAGAATAGCTGGTACTAAAGAGGCCACTTTAGTACCAGCTAAAGTGTACTCTCAGTGGCAGGGTAATAACACAAGAGCTAACCCACCAAGGCTGGAGACTGAACAGTACTGGAAAGGCATATGGGAGAAAGAAGCATGGCTGAAGAGGCTGACCTCACTCCATGAGTGCCTAGCAGCACAAATGAACCAACTGCTGAGACATGGGACCCACCCAGAATGGCTGACCAAGGGCCACACAGTCCTGATCCAGAAGGATCCCCAGAAGGGAACAGTCCCATCCAACTATTGGCCAATCACCTGCCTCTCCACAACATGGAAACTCCTGTCAGGCATCATTGCGGCAAAGATAAGTGGGCATATGGATCAATACATGACAGAGACACAGAAAGGCAATGGTAAGAATACCAGGGGAGCAAAACATCAGCTGCTGGTAGACAGAACAGTCGCTCAAGACTGTAGAACCAGACAGACCAACCTGTGCACTGCCTCGATTGATTACAAGAAAGCCTATGACTCAATGCCACACACATGCACTGTAAACGATTGCTGTAAATTTACGGCCAGATTCCAACAGTATTAAGCTGTTATTTCAAAATACAGTGCTTTACCGCTAAAATAACATAAAAACTGTTAAATTACATTCTACTGACCATTTTTTAACAGATCACTACTGTTTTCCAAAAATACAGCACTTTACCGCTGTCCTAAGTATATTCTGCCCCAAATTACAGTATGATACAGTATGTTTTGAATTATGGGAGAAGAACATGGAGGAACTGCACATGGAGGGCTGGATAGGTGTGTTTCTTCATCCATCACCATCTTCCTAATTATTTGGTGAGTATCAATTAAATTCACTTTGTATATTGGTCAAAAGAGCCCAAAGCTTATAAGTTGAGTTATGTACCAGGTATTTGTTACATCATTGAATACAGAATGCTATGTGCATGTCTGACAGAAGGATCCAGTGGCTAATGTAAGCTAAAATTTCTAGTGAATGTAGTTTTGGCAGACAAAAGATCATTAGTAGGGAAGTAAAGACTTCAATAAATCCATAAATTGAATCATTTATACTGTATGTTGATGAAGTGCTGTTTGCATGCTTCAAATGTTTGTACACTTCAGCTGTTTGTTCATCTGAATAAATGAATGAAAATGTTCCAATTATATGTCGATAACTTGTACTGATTTGTATGTGAGAAGTTGCTATATTTTTAACTCATCTCTCTGTCTCTCTCTCTCAAACACACACACACAGGGCTACCTGAGCTGGATTGAGAGTGGGCCATACTGTAAGTAATTCACTGATCATTGTCATCACCCAGTACCTTCTTTGGACTTGTTCATTATATTATCATTCCTGTACTCTAAGTCTAAATGTTAAGTTTATATTTGATCATGATGTAATATGTCTGGTGGTGTTCATTATACTTTGACTTTTATTTGAACTGTTTTTGACAGATAAACAAAACATTTTTGTTTAATACTTGTACAGTTTGTACAGGTAAGTTCTATAAGTATATTTATGAATATGTATATGTACTTGCATACATGCATAAACAGTATGTGTATCTATAAAAAATAGTTTTTCTTGAGCCTGCTCTGTTGTAAAGTGCCTTCAGATAGCACCTGTAATGTTATGAACTATACAAATAAAGATTGATTGATTGGTAATTTTCCCTCTTGTATTGCACAATTTTCAGCAGAAAGCTAAGGGCATTTTGAGAAGGAAGGACTGTCTCAGGTTTTTTGTTGATCTTGTTAAATGTACAATTGTTCTGCATATGAAGGTTGTCTGACATCTAAATAAAGGGTAAAGTGCTGAAGCTGTGGATTTATTTCTCTGACATTTCTAATCTTACTGTTGAAAACTCAGTGATATAGCTATGTTCTTCATTCAGCTCAAACATTTTGTTTTGGTTTGCATTCTATGTCTTTTAAGACAGCTTTGGATAGAGATGTTGTGAAGACTGATTACAAGTAAGGGCTAGCATAGCAATAGAGTAACTCTTTCGATTTGCATTTCCTGCTAAGCCAGAAAAGTTCTGATTAAAAAACAGTTTGTTAATATATATGTCAAAAGATTCAAAGTTATTGTCAGTCATTTGTAAAATACTATAAGGTAATAAAAATCAGTTAATTCTATATTTTTAGTGAACAGCGCAAAAGCACGAATTTTAGTAACAATTAAATACTGTTAATTTTACAGGAAAATAATGTAAATCCTTCTGACAGTTGTTTACTGTTTATTTACAAGAAAGCAGTAAAAAAAAACTGGCCCGTGCTGTATTTTTCATTTACGGTAAAACACTGTAAATGATGGTGACAGTATAATAATGTTAATTTTAGGGTAAGATAATGGCAACCCTGCTGCCAGTTGATTACCGTAATTTTACAGAACAATTTTTAACAGTGTGGATCCTGGAATGCCTGAAGCTGTACAAGGTCAATAAGACTCTAAGAGCCTTCATTGCAAACTCAATGGGGCAATGGAACACCACCCTTGAGGCCAACTTCAAGCCAATTGCACAAGTCTCCATCAAATGTGGTATATATCAAGGAGATGCTCTGTCCCCACTGCTGTTCTGCATAGGCCTGAATCCCCTCAGCCAAATAATCAACAAGACTGGCTATGGATACCGACTCCGAAACGGGACCACTATCAGCCACCTCCTCTACATGGACGACATCAAGCTGTACGCCAAGAGCGAGCGAGATATCGACTCACTGATCCACACTACCAGGATCTACAGCAATGACATCGGAATGTCGTTCGGACTGGAGAAGTGTGGCCGAATGGTGACAAAAAGAGGGAAGGTAGTCCATACAGAGGGCATAACACTCCCAGAGGGCAGAATAGCAGATGTGGAGGAGAGTTACAAATACCTTGGCATACCACAGGCAAATGGCAACCACCAAGAAGCCACTAGGCAAGCAGCAACGGCCAAGTACCTGAAGCGAGTAAGGCAAGTCCTAAAGAGTCAGCTCAATGGCAGAAACAAGGTTCGGGCAATTAACAGCTATGCCCTGCCAAAACTCGGAAGTTGCTCACCATGCACGGGGGATTCCACCCCAAGTCCAGTATCCAGAGGCTATACACTAAGCGCAGAGATGGAGGCAGAGGGTTAGTGAGCATCAGAGCCACTATCCAAGATAAAACATCCAAGCTCCATGACTATGTCAGGAAGATGGCCCCAAGAGATGAAGCGCTTAGTGAGTGTCTCAGACAGTGGAAACTGACAGGGAAGGAGGAACGAGAGGAACCATCATGGGAGGACAAACCCCTGCATGGGATGTACCACCGACAGATAACTGAAGTGGCTGATATGAACAAATCCTACTAATGGCTGGAGAGGGCTGGACTGAAGGACAGCACAGAGGCACTAATCATGGCGGCACAAGAACAGGCCCTGAGCACCAGAGCAATAGAGGCCCAGATCTACCACACAAGGCACGTTCCCAGGTGCAGGCTATGTAAAGAGGGCCCCGAAACAGTTCAGCACCTAATGGCAGGGTGTAAGATGCTGGCAGGAAAAGCATACATGGAACGCCATAACCAAGTAGCCGGTATAGTGAACAGGAACATCTGTGCCGAGTACAAACTGGAGACCCCGAGGTCAAAATGGGAAGCACCTCCCAAAGTGATGGAGAATGACCAAGCCAAGATCCTGTGAGACTTCCAGATACAGACCGACAAAATGGTAATGGCCAACCAACCGGACATTGTGATCATACATAAGCAGCAGAGGAAAGCTGTTGTGATGGATGTAGCCATCCCAAGTGATAGCAACATCAAGAAAAAGGAACACGAGAAACTAGAGAAATACCAAGGGCTCAAAGAGGAGCTGGAGAAAGCCTGGAAGGTGAAGGCAACAGTGGTGCCTGTGGTCATTGGGGCACTTGGGGCAGTGACCCCCACACTGGAGAAGTGGCTCCAACAGATCCCTGGAGAAACATCAGAGATCTCACTCCAGAAGACTGCAGTCCTAGGAACAGCTAGGATACTGCGCAGGACCCTCAAGCTCCCAGGCCTCTGGTAGAGGACCCGAGCTGAAGAGGATGAACAGCCACCCACCCCACCGGGGGAGAGGGGGGTGGGTGAGAGAGTTTTTTTTTATATATATATATATATATATATATATATATATATATATATATATATATATATATATATATATATATATATATATTTTTTTTTTTTTTATATATATTTATATTTATATATATCAGAATCAGAATCATCTTTTATTCGCCAAGTACGTTCAGAACATACAAGGAATTTGTTTTTGGCAGGTGGTATTGCTTCACAGGAAGAAGAAATAATAACAATAAAAAATATATAAAATATATATAAAAATATCAACTCTGTATACTAAAATATTAAAAAAAAGGAAGAATATGTGCAAGTATGAAGCATATGTGCAAGTGTTGAACATCAAAGGATAAAGTAAAGTTTCCTATACAATATACTATACAATATATTATATACTATATCCATAAACAATATAATATACAATATACAATATCCTATACAATATATCTCCAAAACAATTGTGCATACAACAGTGCAGACAGGTCAGTTATTTAACAGGGATATGGCAGTGGGGAAGAAGCTGTTCTTGAGTCTAGAGGTTTTTGTGCGCAGGGCTCTGTAGCGCCTGCCAGAGGGGAGGAGGGAGAACAGGTTATGTCCAGGGTGAGTGGGGTCTCTGATGATGTTGCCTGCCCTCTTGCTGGTTCTGGAGGAGTACAGTTCCTGTATGGAGGGCAGGGGGGCTCCAGTGATTCTCTCTGCAGTCCTAACTGTGCGCTGCAGTCTCTGTCTGTCCTGCTGTGTGGCTGCACCAAACCACACGGTGATGGAGGTGCACAGGACCGACTCAATGACAGCAGTGTAGAACTGGATGAGCAGCTCCTGTGGCAGGCCATGTCTTTTCAGCTGACGAAGGAAGAACATCCGCTGCTGGGCCTTTTTCAGGATGCAGTGGATGTTCGTCTCCCACCTCAGGTCCTGCGAGATGGTGGTTCCCAGGAACTTGAAGGACTCGACAGTTGAAACAGGGCTGTTGCTGATGGTGAGGGGGGGCAGTGGTGAGGGCTGTCTCCTGAAGTCCACTGTCATCTCCACAGTTTTGAGCGTGTTCAGCTCTAGGTTGTTTCCACTGCACCAAAGCACCAGCCGCTCCACCTCCTGCCTGTATGCAGACTCGTCTCCGTCCTGGATCAGGCCGATGACTGTGGTGTCGTCTGCGAACTTCAGGAGTTTGACAGCTGGGTGCTTGGAGGTGCAGTCATTAGTGTAAAGGGAGAAGAGCAGTGGAGACAGGACACACCCCTGGGGGGCGCCAGTGCTGACAGTCCGGGTTGTAGAGGTGATGTCTCCCAGCCTCACCTGCTGTCTCCTGTCTGTCAGGAAGCTGGTTATCCACCGACAGATGGACGGAGACACGTTGAGATGAGAGAGTTTGGAGGAGAGGATGTCCGGGATGATGGTGTTGAATGCTGAGCTGAAGTCTGCAAACAGGATCCTCGCGTAGTTCCCAGGGCTGTCAAGATGCTGCAGGACATAGTGCAAGCCCAAATTGACAGCATCGTCCACCGACCTGTTTGCCCGGTAGGCAAACTGCAGGGGGTCGAGCAGGGGTCCTGTTATAGTCCTCAGGTGGCTCAGCACTAGTCTTTCAAAGGACTTCATGACCACAGACGTTAGAGCCACCGGCCTGTAGTCGTTCAGTCCTGTGATGGAGGGTTTCTTGGGGACTGGGATGATGGTGGAGCACTTGAAGATAGATGGAACTTCACACAGCTCCAGGGAGCGGTTGAAGATCCTGGTGAAGACTGGAGCAAGTTGGTCAGCGCAGGCTTTAAGACAGGAGGGGGCCACACCATCTGGGCCTGGTGCTTTCCTGACCTTCTGTCTCTGGAACAGCCAGCTGAGCTCCTCTTCACACACTCTGAGGGGGGCAGGGGGGGCAGGTTGGAGTGCAGGTGGAGGTGTGGTGGGGGTTGCTGTGAACCGGGTGAGAGGTGGGCTTGGAGGGGTAGGAGGTGTGAAGCTGTCCCTCTCAAACCTACAGTAGAAGTCGTTGAGGTCGTTGGCCAGGTCTTTGTTTGCTGCAGCACGGGGGGAGGGTCTCTTGTAGTTGGTGATGTCTCGCAGGCCCCTCCACACTGAAGCAGGGTCGTTCGCTGAAAACTGGTTCTTCAGCTTTTCAGAGTAGCTCTTCTTAGCTGCTCTGATCTCCTTGTTCAGTGTGTTTCTGGCCTGCTTATACAGGACCCTGTCCCCACTCCTGTAAGCCTCCTCCTTTGCCTGGCGGAGCTGGCGCAGTCTGGTGTTGAACCATGGCTTATTGTTTGGGAAAGTCCTAAAAGTTTTTGTTGGTACACACAAGTCCTCACAAAAGCTGATGTAGGCTGCCACAGTGTCTGTCAGGTCATCCAAGTTGTCGTTTGCAGCTTCAAAGACACTCCAGTCTGTGCAGTCAAAGCAGGCCTGTAGGTCCTGCTTTGCCCCCCTGGTCCATTTCTTCACAGTCTTCACTACAGGCTTTTCAGCTCTTAACTTTTGCCTGTAAGTGGGGATGAGGTGGACCAGGCAGTGATCAGAGTGTCCCAAAGCTGCCCGGGGAACAGAGTGGTATGCTCCTTTAATCACAGTGTAGCAGTGGTCCAGTGTGTTGCTGCCTCGGGTGGGACAGCTGATATGCTGTTTATATTTTGGGAGTTCATGGTTTAATCTCGCTCTGTTAAAGTCCCCCATGACAATAAAGAGAGAGTCAGGATGTTTTGTTTCGAAGCCGTTTAGCTGTCCAGCGAGAGTCTGCAGCGCTTCACTCACGTTGGCTTGGGGGGGGATGTAAACTCCAGCCAGGATAAAGGAGGAAAACTCCCGCGGAGAGTAAAACGGCTTACAGTCTATGAAAAGTGACTCCAGATTTGGGCAGCAGTGTTTAGACAGAACTGTGGCAGATGTGCACCAACCTTCGTTAATATAGAAACATATTCCACCGCCCTTTGATTTTCCCGAGAGCTCCGTGACGCGGTCCGCGCGGAGGAGGGAGAAGCCCGGCAGATGTACTCCAGCGTCAGGTACGGCTCCACTGAGCCAGGTCTCGGTAAAACATAGGACAGCAGAGCGTGAAAAGTCCTTATTAGATCCCCTGAGGAGAAGCAGCTCGTCCATCTTATTCGGTAGAGAGCGGAGGTTCGCCAGGTGGATGGATGGGAGCGGTGCTCGATGACCTCTCCGTCGGAGCTTAACGAGTGCGCCGGCCCGTTTCCCTCTCCTGCGTCTCCTCCACGTCCCGTACAGAGCTGCTGCCCCTCCGACCAAAAGTTCTATAAAGTACTCAGGGTTTGAGTGAAATACTGGAAAACTATCCAGAGATGATTCCCTGATTGTTAGCAGGGCATCTCTGCTGTAAGTGATATGATCAGAAAGTCCAAACATAAGGAAAATAGACAAAAACACGCAGATTCCTAGAGAGCGATGTGCCGAGGCTGCCATCAGCGGCGCCATCTATGTATTTATATTTATATATTTATATATATTTATATATATATTTTTATATTTATATATATTTATATATATTTAAATATATATATATAATATATAAATATAATATAAATATAATATCTTTATAAATATATATATATATATTTATATATTTATATATATATATTTATATATATTTATATATATTTATATTTATATATATTTATATTTATATATATATATATTTATATTTTTATTTATATATATTTATATTTCTTTATATTTATATATATTTATATATATATATTTATATATATATTTATATATGTATTTATATATTTATATATATATATGTATATATACATATATATATATATATATATATATATATATATATATATATATATATATATATATATATATATATATATATATATATATATATATATATATATATATATATGTATATATATATCAGATTGTATAAACTTTTCAAAATCTTGATAGAAACTGAAAATGGTTTCATAATTGAACATAAATTCTGAACAGGAGTGAGGAATTTACAGCTGAATTCACCCTCTCACACCCAATTTGAGACGGCCCACTGGGCTTCTCTTATAAGACAGAAAATGTCCAGCAAAACATCAACCACAAAAACATCATTGTTGGTTTAGGAACACAACTGAATAATTAACTCAACATCCTAATTTAAAAATGTACTTTACATGGTTTTTTTTGTTCGTTTTAAACCTGTCAGTATGAAAATTGAAGAGTAACACATAATTATATATTCCCTTTTAAATTATCAATAGAGACAGAGTTTCTATGTTGTATGAAAAATTACAGAAAAATGAAAAAGGATTTTGTCAATACTGTTAATTTAGGCTAGCTGTGGAATAAACCTGACATTGGGTGGTGGTCTCATAAAAATATTATAGCTTGACATTCTTCCACCATTGTTTCTGTTGTTCTCAGGTTTGCTCATGCAGTTTAAGGTGGAGGGGATCATGGTTTCTGGAAACATCTGCATTTGTTTACCACATGCAAATGCAAGGCCATGTTTTCAGATTTCCCACTCTGGGACATGTTTCAAAAAATGTGCATTTTCAGGCCACCAAAAGGTCATATCTGTGTGTATGAAAACCCATATGATTAAAAACTTGTGCAGTTACACTTGAATTAGTTTCCATAAGACAGCCTTGATGTGTGTACATAAATAATGTGATACAATATAAGAAGAGATGGAGCTCATGTCACCGTTCTACTAATTGTGCCTAATGGCAGAATAGATGTCACCATCTCCCAATAAACTGTGCTTCTGTCTTCTGCTGGACCTGTTTGATCCTGGAAGTGAAAAAGAAAAAAAAAATATTGTCATGCACTTTTTCAGATTGTAAGAAGTTTAATGCACTGAATCTGTGTTTTTTCAGATAGTGACGCAGTCAGTTTTTTTTTTATTTCTATTGTGCCTTTTGTCCACTTAAAACAAATAGGAGGAGCAGCGGACATGATGACAACAGGAAGTGACTGAGAATCTGAATGGTGGCTTCAGAAGCAGTCTCAATACCTGTATTTTATTTTTTACCCAAATGGACTAATTTTTGTCTTTAAAAGAAGATGAATGAACATAACTGTTGTTGTTTTTGCTCTTCTCCTGAAAGAGGATTGCTGCTGGGAAACTGGGAGAGAGGAGGAAATCCTCCACGGACATGATGGTTAGTCTGTGGTCATCATGGTTACTCAGTGACAATTGGCGAAATTTGCTCTTGTCAGATATTTACTGGGAAAACTTGCTAGGGATTGTCTTTGACGGGGTTCATGTCACAAAAAAGTGTTAATTGATACATCTGTGTGGTAAAATTGAATGCAAAAGGACAGTCCTAAGGTAGTTTAAGATAACAGCTTACAGCTGTGAGCTGTTGTTTGCCGTTGTTAGTCTGCTGCTTGATATGGATTGGTCTGTGATGAGTGTGACGAGCTGAACGACTGTCCAATCACAAGCTGCTATTGTTTTAAGGTTATGCCCCTGAAAACATTTTCAGATGGATTAGTGAAATATTTCCAATATAGAACTGTCCATCTAGTGTGTCAGGTTACAATGGGTCCATTAATTGTTCCAAAATAAACTGGACAACAGCTAATATGAAAAATAGTTTGAATTTGAACATTAGGGAAAGGTCATATTCATTCATCTTTCTTTTAAATTATTCTGCTTAAGTCTTGTTGAGACTGATGATCCACATAAGAAACTTTGGCTTAAATCAGTATATTTTAATAAAAATATCATTATTATTTGATAAAGTTACAGTTAATCAGAAGAAAAGGAAGAATTATTGCTATATTTCATGAAATACCTTTTTCAAATCTGAAGTTCTCAACTGGGGCATAAGTGACATCAGACTCCAAATCACCATCACTACTTTGTACTGAAATAAAGAAAATGGCAGACAATATATGAATTCAGATCCAGTTTTCATAAAACATAATGAAAAAAATGTTTTTTAAAGAATCATCATTGATTATTAAACATAATCATTTTACCTTTTTTCTTTCTTGTTTTTTTCACAACAGCACATGAAGCCTGCTGTGGATCATCATCACTGTGCTCTGCTGAGGCTGGAAGAACCACAAAAACAGAAATCATCCATCGGAGCAAAAAAATATTTTAGAGAAGTCATAGAGTATGACCTAGAAACACTCACTGGCCACTTTATAAAGTACACCTGTTCATCTGTTAGTGAAAACAAATGGCTAATCACATGACAGCAGCTCAATGCATTCATGTAAGATGATGTGTTCCAGACAAACTAAGTTTCAAAATGAGGCAAATTGTTACAAAAGATTCAGTTGTGTTCTCTCTTTCTGCCTCTCAACTAGAGTTCCTGTCAATCTATGGCTTTCCTCTCCAAATAGGCAATCTGGGATATCAGTATGGAGCAAAACTACTGAGGAGTGTTTCCAGCACCTTGTTGAAGCTTGTTAAACTCAATTAAGATAGATATGGGGGCAAAAAAACAGTATAAGCATGGAACAAAATGGCTGCTAAGTAAGAGAAAAAGATCAGAAACAGCAAAGGCAGACAAACTAACAAACTGGCATCTGAACAATTCTTCAAAAAATGACAAACATTTTAATTAATAACAAAAATATAAGTGTATTTCATCCAGAACTTTTGGATATAAATATTTACTTTCCTTGTAGCCTATAACCCTCTGAAATTTACTCACCAAACATTAAATCTAACCACTACTGAAGCTTGGTTGATGTTAGTTTTGGACCCTGCTCAACATCTGAACATGAAACACAGCACTTTTATTAGTTAAGGATTAGCATGTAAGTGACTGTGGAAATCAACCCTGAGGTCTTTTAACGTGTCCAGTACAAGTTAGGTGAACAAAGATTATGGTTGTGGAAATATTTGATGGTTGGTAATATCTGTCCCATGCATTTTGGAAGTGTGTCTTATTCACTCAGCCCCATTGTCTGTATGACAAAGATGTGTACGACCTTCACTTGAGCGGGAACCTAGAATTAATTTTGTAATTAACAAATGGAACAAATGAAAAACTGGATGGAACAACAGATTAAATGTTGCTGTAAGACAACTTAGATGTAAGTCTTTGAAATTAACAAAAAAATAAAAAGTGGAGGAGTAGCTTCAGAAGGAAGACAAAGACATAATTTTTAAAATAAAATCAACTTTTAAGTCAGCTTTCAGTTGTAAAGTCTTAACCTATGGTGAACAGAGAGGTATATTTGCATAATTTATGTACTTAAATACACATTTGGGATATTTGTATTTTGCATGAGTATAATCTTTGGCCAGGAGGCTTGACTGATACTCACTTTCATTTCACCTCTATGTTTATATTAATATTTTTGTTATTTTTATTTTTTTCATCTCATTTTTATTTAATGAAATAAACTGTGTTAGTGTCTTTATTTGCCCTGTACTTGTATTATGTCGCAGGTTAATATGATAGCACACACAATAACACACTCATATAACTTTTATCAAGCACTTCATAATATTTTCCTAATATCTTGATATTCTGTAAAATATCAAGATATTAGGAAAAATGAACCCTGTGTCATTGTAGGCTAGATTTGATTGGCTTGAATACTGTTTTAATTTTATTAAAATAAGCATTCCGATTTGTACTTAAATGATAAATGGACTTGAACTTATACAGCGCCTTTCTGGTCTTCGACTACTCAAAGCTGCTTTACACCGCAGGTCACACCTACCCATTTGCTCTCACATTCACTCACTGATGGTTCTGAGATTCTATGTTAGTTATACTCTAACACTTTCACGCCCTTTCATTCCCATTTACATGCCACTGATGCAGCAGTGGGAGCAACTTGGGGTTAAATGTCTTGCCTAAGGACACATCGCCATGTGTCGCCCAGAGCTGGGCTTGAACCTGCAACCTCCCGATCACTGACCAAGCACACTATCCAACTGCGCCAAAGCTGGGGAACATTCGTCCGTATAGTGGGGGGAACAAAAAAGAGAAGGGGGAAGAAAAGGGGAAGAAAAATGCGGGAAAAAAATGAAGGAACAGGGTTCGAATACAGCCATGGACAGATCTGAATTTGTTGATTGTTTCAATGCAGTTAATTTCGCTCTTCAAACACATCACACACGTCTGATCACATTCGTTTAGGCACGCAAATGTTGTGGAATCTATGCAAAATGATCAATGATGACTTTACCTCTTGAATAAATAATATAGATGCAGAGAGGGAGACAAGACATGTTTGAGAAGGTCTGAGGACCATTTATTTGTGAAAGATTGAGTTAATAGATGAAGAGGATTGAGTTGTAGTTGATGTAAACCTCATGATGTAGCTAATGTGTCCATAGAATTTTAAAAAAAAGAAGGACCTCAAATAGCAAAGATTTAGAAGCTGAAAGTTTTTGTCTGAGAGCTTTTTGTTGGTTCTGTTTTTAACTTTTTAAATTACTTTTTCTTTTGTTTGCTTATTTTGTATATTTGAGTATAGTCACAGTAAATATGTTCATCATGCTGAATTATTGTTGCAGTACAAGTTTTGTGTTTGAAACATTAAATACTGATATTATTAAGCAGTACAACAGTATTCATATATCACAACAGAAGATGTGTTATCGGCTTTGGATTTATGTGTGCTGAAGTTTTATTTATTTTAATGGTGTTACTTTATGCCTTTACTACCAAAGTTATTAGGAGCACCAGTAAACAAAATGGTGTTGATATGCTGACACTCAAATGTAATAACACTGTGAGATTTTGTTGGAGGTTTTGGAACAGTTTTTTAATTACTAGGAATAAATAAAACAAGATATGATATTTAACAGGCACACAAATGACACTTAAAACAATTAAGAAAAGTTCAATGCAAACAAAAACTGAGAAATAAATAATAAAAACACTACTCTACTGAAATTCTCAAAACGACAAATGAAAAATTGTTTAGAAATAAAATTAATAATGACACAATAAATACAAACATAAATAAAATTCGAATGATTGAACAATCTTATAATACTAAACCAAACAAACAAATATTAACAATTAACCACACTAGCACACCAATTCAATTATTTTAAACAAGAAATATATACATATATACACATTTCACCCTTTTCTAAAACTTTATGTTTAGGCTTTCCTCGAAAGCTGCCTTCTTCATGGCCTCTAGCCATTCCTCCTTTGAAATAGTTTCTACTTTGGGGCAGTATATTTTGCCTTTGTACTGACTGCGGCCAGTTTCTGCTGTGCGATAAGCACTACACTTCTTGCTTACGTTGGATGTTGCTGTGCGTGTATATTTTCTTTTTTGGGATATTTGATGAGGGGTGGGGGTCAAAGAGGTGGATGAACCAGGGACAGGGCAGGGGGGCAACAGTGAAACGACAGGTTGAGCTGCAGGAAAAGGCTGCTGCTGCTGTGCAGCTGTGAGCCTTGGTTGAATGGGTCTAGGCCCTGGTGTTGACTCTTGCTGCATGGAGGTGGCTGGAGGTTGAAAGGATGTGGATGGAAGCTGAAAGGAGGTGGATTGAGGCCGGATGAAAGCAGCTGGAGGCTGGAAGGATGTGGATAGAGGCAGAAAGGAGGTGGATGGAGGCAGCTGGAGGCTGGACAATGGTGGCTGGAGCCCGTCTGATCTTGCTCCTGGCTTGCCCTGCTGTATTAGCTGGCAATGCATACGTATGAAGCTGATCAGGACGGTGATGCTGAATGGGAAACAGAGGCTGCCCAGCCAGCAAAGAGAATCGGCCCGCTTCCGTAAAACCTGCGGCACTGTTGGCAGAGACTCGGCATTGGCTGACATGAGGCAACCGCATATCAGCCGAGTCGTTTTGCCACCTGCAGATAAGCTCACTCCTCACTCCTGCAAAGGCTCTCAGGCTGTAAAATTCTCTTTGTTGTGCCTGTAAATGTTACAGGAAAAATCAATGTCGGGCAAAATATTGTTTTTATTGTATGCCATAAACATATTCCTATCTATATTATTATTTTTCTAGTATTTCTTACTTTCATTTAATTGATTTTTTTTCCTATTATTTCTACTGGATGTAAGCAGAGTTGGGGGGATGGGCGGGGGCGCAATGACATACAGCATTAATGATTTTCACTGCTTAGATGCTATTTGCGCTCAGCATACTGTAAAAAACATGGGCTCGGCTCAAATCTTCCTGACCGACAGCAGATCGACACCAACGAAATGCGCGGCAAGGCTCATACTATAAAATAAAAAAAAATGCTCGGCTCAAATCCTCCTTGCCGACAGGAGACTGACTCCAACGAAATGCGCGGCAAGGCTGATACTGTAAAATAAAAAAATGCTTGGCTCATATTCTCCTTGCCGACAGTAGACCAACTCCAACGGACTGCCCGTCAAATTTAAAATAATGAACCAATCGGGTCATTGTTGCAGTGACGTGTCATCATTTTGGATAAGAGCGGTCATCGTTTTAATCAGATCCTGCGCCACTGAGTCAGTTGATGGTAAGTGTCTCGTTTTCCATTTCTTTAAAAGATATTAATATTCTACGCCATCACACATATTTTATTAAGTTGAAGACAATGAAATACCTAAAGAATCCGACCTTTATGGCGCTAAGCAGGGCAGCTACGGCTGAGAAAGAGCTTGTTAGGGGGTTACTTATCAATGCTTCTTCCCGCTCGGACTTTACAAACCCCAGTGAGTCAACACTGGCATCTCATCTTCATTTCTCCTCTATTTTTAATCCCTCTCATGTTCATTTCTATCTCCTCTCTTTATTTTTAATCCCTCTCATAAATGTCTATTTTAGCCCAGTCTCTCTGTGGCTTTCCTTAATGTTAGCCTAGCAATGAGCACTCAATCAATCAATCAATCAATCAATCTTTATTTGTATAGCGCCAATTCATAACAAGTGTTATCTCAAGACACTTTACAATAGAGCATAAAGCTCTTCATTTTATGGATACACATATATGCATAGATACATATATACATATAAAATACACATATACATATATACAAATATATACATCCAACACCCAACATGAATCCATATAGCCAATCATGGATCCCTCCATCATGGCGGCAAGAAAAAACCTTCTGTTAAGCAGCAGGAAATCTTGAATGTGGATCCCAGTCTCATGATGAACAGCAAATCCACACGATGCTGTGTTGGGTGTGAGGGCAAAAGAAGGAAGGTAAGAGGAGACAAGTGGACTAAAGTAAGAACTAAAGTTAGGGACAGGTTCATGTACCATCAACCTGTCGTCTGATTTATTAGAGGGTAGCCTCTTGAGATGCTACATCTCATTTTCAAGAGGGTCCTCATGTCTGAATGGTTGTGGTGATTATTTTCTAGAAGTATAATCTTAGATATTCTTACTGAAAATAAGAATTTATAGTAGTGACGAACTCACGGGTGCCCAGACCACAAGTGCATCCCAACCATATTTGTCTCCATTAAATAGAAATGTGTTAAAGGCCTCTTGAGATGTGACATCCCATTTTCAAGAGGGACCTCATGACTATGTGGTAATAAAAAATAGATACTGTAGGTGTAACGATCATGGATATGGAGATCATGCTAATAACTACATGAACAGCTATAATGATAATGGGAATGGAGTGTTCCTAATAAAATGGCCAACTATGTGTCATGTTTATAATTGTAGTTTTGAGGCTTCATGACTCCACAGCAGCAGGCAGTCTCCACCAAGGATCCCAGGCCACCTACAAGACAAGAGCCAGAGACGAGTACAGGAGCAAACAAAAGGGGCAAAAGCAGAGAGAGAGAGAGAGAGAGAGAGTGATAGAGCCCATTGTACAGACCGGCAGTCTAGACCTGTTACATCTAAACTATGAGTCTAATTTATGAACTAATTTATTTATTTATTTATAAACTATGAGCTATGAGCTGGTCAAATCTGTGGATATTCTCAGTCATCCAGGCCATGACTCATGTCAATCAAAGCGTAAATCTAGTCAACTGGACCAAGCTCGTATGAGCTGGTCTCTAACTGAAAGCTTTATCAAAGAGGAAAGTTTTAAGTCTAACCTTAAAGGTAGAGAGAGTGTCAGACTCCCGAACTGTGGTTGGTAAATTGTTCCAGAGAAGAGGAGCCTGATAACTGAAGGCTCTACCTCCCATACTACTTTTGGAGATTAATGGTACCACAAGTAGGCCGGCATTTTGGGAGCGTAATGTTCTAGAGGGGTTGTACGGCACTACAAGCTCTTTAAGATAGACTGGTGCCTGTCCACTGAGAGCTTTATAGGTGAGGAGAAGAATCTTGAATTCTATTCTATATTTAATGGGAAGCCAATGCAGAGAAGCTAAAACAGGAGTAATGTGGTCTCTTCTCCTAGTTCTAGTCAGTACACGTGCTGCAGCATTTTGGACCAGCTGAAGCGTCTTAAGTGACTTGCTGGGACAGCCTGAAAGCAGAGAATTACAATAGTCCAGTCTAGAGGTAACAAAAGCATGGACTAGCTTTTCAGCATCGCTCTGGGACAGGATAGGCCTGATTTTAGCGATGCTACGAAGATGAAAAAGGCTGTTTTTGAAATTTGCTTTATGTGGGAGTTAAAGGATAAATCCTGATCAAATAGTACTCCTAGATTTCTAACAGTTGCGCTTGGTGCCAGACTAATGCCATCTATGGCAGTTAAATCACTAGAAAAGGATTCTCTAAGGTGTCGAGGGCCCAGCACAATAACCTCTGTCTTGTCTGAGTTAAGAAGAAGAAAATTTCTGGCCATCCAGGTTCTGATGTCCTTTAAACAGGCATCTAGTTTGTCTAACTGGTTTGTCTCACCTGGCTTCAGTGATACATAAAGCTGTGTATCATCAGCGTAGCAGTGAAAATTAACAGAGTATTTCCTCATGATATCACCAAGGGGAAGCATATATATAGAGAAGAGAATTGGACCTAGCACTGAACCTTGAGGAACCCCGTAACTTACTTTAGTGTACACAGAGGACTTGTTGTTCACGTGTACAAACTGATATCTATTAGATAAGTAGGACTTAAACCAATTTAAGGCAGTCCCTGTAATCCCAAGTAACATCTCTAATCTCTGTATAAGAACATCATGATCAATGGTGTCGAAAGCAGCACTTAGATCTAACAAAACAAGAACAGAGAGCAGTCCTTCATCTGAAGCTGAAAGTAGATCATTGGTTACTTTAACTAGAGCAGTCTCTGTGCTGTGATGAGCTCTAAATCCTGACTGAAAGTCCTCAAGCAGGCTATTGTCTTGAAGGAAGTCACCTAGCTGATCAGCTACTACTTTCTCCAGGATCTTTGAGGCAAATGGAAGGTTAGAAATAGGCCTGTAGTTAGCTAATGTTCCTGAATCGAGGTTAGGTTTTTTAAGGAGGGGTTTGATTACTGCTGTTTTAAAAGACTGTGGTACGTAGCCTGTTGATAGAGATATATTTACTGTCTCCAGCAACAATGGACAAACTAGAGGGAAGACCTGCTTGAACAGTTTAGTTGGAATTGGGTCTAAAAGGCAGGTTGATGATTTGGAGGAGACCAGAGAATTTAGCTCCTGAAGGCTAATCGTAGAGAAACTGTCTAACTCAGGTCTAACTACTACTACATTTAGAGGTACGACAGGTTCAGCTGGAGATAGAGAGTTGCTAATTTTTTCTCTAATTTTAATAATTTTATCATTGAAAAAGTTCATAAAGTCCTCACAGCTCAGGGCTAGAGGAATCACAGGCTCAATAGAGGTCTGACTCTGTGTCAGCCTGGCTACAGTGCTGAAGAGGTATCCAGGGTTGTTTCTATTTTCTTCAATAAGTGAGGAGTAGTAGGCAGCTCGAGCATGTTTTAAGGCTCTCATGTAGTTATTATGACTCTCTCGCCAAAGTATGCGTGACTCTTCCCTTTTATCAGAGTGCCAAATTTTCTCTAATTTACGGGTTGTTTGTTTAAGTGTACGAGTCTCTGAATTAAACCAAGGGGCTGTCCTCTGACGTTTAATTCTTTTTTGTCTCAGTGGAGCAATTGAGTCCAGAGTGGATCTTAGAAGACTGGCTGAGTCATCAACAAGCTGATCCAGCTGAGTAGGGCTAAAACTAATATCGCTGTTATCAGTTGGCCAATTTATTGAGCTTAAGGCAGTAGGAATGGCCTCTTTGAATTTAGCCACGACACCACTGGACAGATTTCTACTGCTCACAGTTTTGCTGCAAAACACAGACTCTTCCAGGAGGATGCTAAAAGTTACTAAGAAGTGGTCGGATAAAAATGGATTTTCAGGAAAAACTTTCAGTTGATTAATATCAAGGCCATATGCTAAAAACAAATCAAGAGTGTGATTAAAATGATGGGTAGCTTCATTAACAGACTGAATAAAGCCAACTGAATCTATTAATGACATAAAAGCTGAGCTAAGACTATCACTCTCTTTGTCAACATGGATATTAAAATCACCTACAATGATTATTTTATCAGAGCTAAGGACTAAGTTTGATATGTACTCAGAGAATTCTGATAAGAATTCAGAGTATGGGCCTGGAGGACGGTAAATTATCACAAATAGGACTGTCTGGCCGGTTTTTGAATCAGTATGAGATAAATTTAGAGTAAGGCTTTCAAAAGAAGTATATTTAGCCTTTGGTCTGTGATTGATTTGGAGACAGGAATGATAAATAGCTGCTACACCACCACCACGGCCTGTGTCGCGTGGTATATGAATATTTGAATGACTGGGAGGAGTGGATTCATTTAAACTGACATATTCTTCGTCACGTAGCCATGTCTCAGTTAGACAGAATAAATCAATCTGATTTTCTGATATAAGGTCGTTCACCAGTAAAGATTTGGACCTCAGTGATCTAATATTTAAGAGACCACATCTGATTCTCTGATGTTTTAAAGCCACTACATTTGAAGGTTTTATTTTAATAAGATTTCTATGGTTGACACCTCTTTTATTTGTTTTTGTGTTAATATCTAAGTGAGCTTTGGGTCGGGGGACTGACACAGTCTCTATGGAATAATGTTTATCACTATTACAAAAGCCATAGCAGTTATCTAAGTGATTAAACACAGCTGTCATAACAGTAATGGCAGGAAAACTGTCCTAGAGCAAGCGCAGAGGAGCGTGGAGGACTGCAGCTCTGCAACATGGTCTCATCTCTGAGAGGTCATAAGTGTGACTCTGCCATGTTTTTTGATAGGAGAGATGCACCAGCCAGAGTAGGATGGATGCCATCTCTTCCTATCAGGCCAGGTTTTCTCCAGAAGGTTGACCAATTGTCAATGAAGCCCACATCATTTGCTGGACACCACCTCGATAGCCAGCGGTTGAATGATGACATGCGGCTATACATATCATCACTGGTCAGATTGGGCAAGGGGCCAGAGAAAATTACGGAGTCCGACATTTTCTTTGCAAAAGAGCACACTGATTCAATGTTTAATTTGGTAACTTCCGACTGGCGACGTCGGGAGTCATTCGTGCCGACATGGAGGACTATTCTAGCAAACTTACGTTTACTCTTTGCCAGCAACTTCAAATTTGCCTCAATGTCGCCCGCTCTGGCCCCTGGGATGCACCTAACTATGCCCGCTGACTTCGCTATCTTCACGTTTCTGACTATGGAGTCGGCAATTATCAGTGTTTGTTCCCCGGTGGGCGGGTTACCGCTGTCACAGAGAGGAGAAAACCTGTTGGAAACGTGAACCGGATGGTGGGGTTCCGAGTGGGTCTTCGACTTTCGGTTATGCTTGCCGCGGACAGTGACCCAGCCATTACTAGCCGGGGGGGAGGCTAAGCTAACGCTAGCACTAGCGCGGCCTGCACCGTTAGCTACGTCCTGCCTGCTCGCTATGGCTACGTAAGTGGATTGGGATCCAGTGCAGAGCCGCTTCTCCAGATCGGACACCCTCGCCTCCAAATCTAGGAATAAGCTACACTTCTGACAAATACCGCTATCAGTAAAGGAGGACGAGGAGTAGCTAAACATCTGGCACATCGGACAGGACAGAGCAGGAGCGGAGGGAGAAGCCATGCTAAGAGCTAAGCTAAGCTATGCTAAGCAGAAGAAAATAAAACTAAATGACCGCTTGAGAGAAGCTAGAGTGGTTACAGTAGACCTTAGTACGTTCGATCGAACGTAGATCGTAATCAATCAAAACAATTATAAGCTCAAATGGCAGATATTAGTTAAGTTAGCGTTAGCTGAACAGAGACAACACACTACAAACAGCGCTGCACTGTGAAACAGGAAGTGACGAATACGCTCACCAGGAAGTGACGAACCAATCAAGCAAGGTTAGTTTCTGAAACACAAAGAGTTGCAGGTATGAATGTGGATTAATTTAAACTAAATTAGCTTCATAATGGGTAATAAATTGGGGGTTGCGTTTGCAGTCTAATGTGTTTTCAAAGTCACTTCTCACACTGTTACGGGATTAATGCTGCATGTTTCACTTTGTGACCCTCGCCGACTGCCGTTACCATGTCGCTATGGTGACAGCATGGCGTTCCCGGGGGGGCACATGTACTTGATGCACACGGTTACGGTACATTGACGTAGCGTTAGCATTAAGCTCAGTACATCTCGACGAGCACAGAGAGACGGACGTAACATTAAAAGGTATTTAGAGAGTTGATAAACCTTTAAACTAACAGCACTGTGCCTCGATAGTGTGTAGGCAAGTTATGGAGACAGAGCGATGTTTACACTGAACAGACAGCCGTTCAACCGGAGCAGAATTCAAATGTGAAGTAGTCGTTAAGCAGTGTTGAGTTCACGTTGTCAACCAAATTAGCACAACTGCTCCTCAAAACTCAGAGTCTGTGTGTTTCCTTCTGGGCGAATGTTAAAGTTCAAACAGTTTTTCACAATTATTTGAAGTTAAACCACGAGTCTCCAATTCAAAGTCTTAATGTAAATACACAGCACGCGTGTAATATCTGTGTGTAAACATGCTGTTATCTATTTTGCCAAGCTGACGTTAGATTTTTTTTACCTTGACTGAATCTTAAAGCGCTAACAAATCAAATATTCTATGTTTCTGTCATTTACTTGTCCAGCAGGATCTATGAAAATGTGAAGACCAAAATGAGATGAATTACTAAGGTATGTCAATTTTAACAAAGCACTTTAGATACATGAACACTGGTTCTCCTTATTTAAAATAAAATGTACATTTGAAATTCTTTTGCAGGACATGTACCTAACAGCATTGGCAATCAACTGTATCTTCTGATGTTTTATTTACCATTATTTTAGCAACATTACTTTAATTTTAATAGCTGAAATAAAATGTTTGTTATATATTGAAATGCTGTTCTTGTGAACTCCCATCTTCTGTGCTAAATTACATTATCACATGCTCTGCTGGATTTCTGATAAATAAAATGTATGTTTGAAATTGTTTTGCAGGACATGTACCTAACAGCATAGGCAATCAACTGTATCTTCTGATGTTTTGTTTATTTACCATTATTTTAGCAACATTACTTCACTCTAGTTTTAATAGCTGAAATAAAATGTTTGTTATATATTGAAATGCTGTTCTTGTGAACTCCCATCTTATGTGCTAAATTACATTATCACATTCTCTGCTGGATTTCTGATAAATTAGCACTTTTTAAATGCATAGAATAGTGTCTGAGTGTCTGACATTCTGTTTGTCTCTCACAGCTGGATCTAAATTAAACCACTGAATGGCTACTTGACCTTCCTGCAGCCTATGCCAATTAATTTCATAAAGGTATGTTTTCATAACATGAACTCAATAGACCATAATTCAACACTGTATAGACCCAAGTTGTGATGGTTGAATTCTTTCCCTCAAATCAAGGACGGGTTCCGTATTATAACCACTGTTCCCTGGAAAAGACATTGATGCTGAATCCACACCATGCGTTCTGCAGCTGATGCATGCTAAAGGAGCTGCTGCTACAAGGAAGTAGCCTCTCCTCAGTAATGTAAATTAGGTAGGTGTTGACATTTTTCTTGAATTGCAGACACACAAAAACTGTTCTGTTTGTAGACATGAGTAGTGACTTCGATGCATGTCATTACAGTTCATCAGTATTTAAAAAAAGGGATGTGGTTCACTGATTCTTGGGAATTTGGATAAAACAGGTTTTATTTTTGAAAATAAAAAGTTTGATAAATTACAAAATCAGAGGATATATCATTATAGACCAAGGTCTTGGCTGTTCAGCAATGTACCGGTGCAACCTCCCAATTTTGTATTTTTTTTTTTTTTATAAAATAGGCATTTTTCCAGTTATTACTTTGTTTTTTTCAACACCGTCAGACACCGTCCTTTAAAAGATCTAACATCATATAACGTTTACTTTAAGTCTAAATAGAAAAAGTAATGTTTTTTTATTTAACAAACATATTTTAGTATTAAAAGAGAAAAAAACATCTTGTAAGCATATTCATTTAAAACAAAACTCCCTCTGACGGTGGTGACACTCATCTGACGGTGGTGACAGTGGCCTCATTACAACATACAATTCCAAAGGTATACCACTCAAGTAAATGGGTTCTTGCTTAACAAATTTTTTTAACTACTTGCTCCAAAAATTACAGTCCTGAGCACTGTGATAAACTGTATATTGGACATGAAGAACAGATAGCAAATTACAATTGTGAGCATTGTGGCAAACATTCATAAAATTCATTAATAAAAGTACCCCTTAATAATCATCACAAGTAAAAAGAAATCAGTACCAGTAGCAATAAGATTCATCACTGACCTTATATTTAACTGTCATGTAGTGGCCCCACTCATAAAATAATATATAGATCATATTCTTCTGTATATTGGACGTGAAGAACAGATAGATGAATAACTACGTCTTGCAGTCTTACTTCCATAAACTGAAATGTTTCAAAATACAGAAAGCATTCTCACAAAATAATAATAACCCTGTAAAACCCAAATATAGAAAAAAAATGTGCAATTTTTTTTTTCACCTCTCAGATGTTGTTAGAGAGGGCTTTTGAAGCAGAAATTAAAGGGTTTTAGAGTTTTTTATGTTTTAGTACGTTTTTAGAAACATGTTGTAGTATTACAACGTTGGGCCTTTGGTAAAAGAATGTCAGTGTTAATACTCCCACTGTTTAAACAAATATACAACACAAATAAGGGGTCATTTGCAGGGTTGAGCACTTATGTTGCCCAATAACAGTCCATATCATGAACTATAATCACACAACCTTCAATTTTATCATTTTTCTTTTTTTCTGTCAATTATTGATAATAAATAAGAAGATAAACTGTATTTACAAAAGTCAGAATTTAAAGTCCCCCCAAGCATTCAGTCAAAGTGTCCAGTGTTCAGTCATATTCATTTTCAATCATAGTCCCAGAAGCAGTTGTTTTCCTCTGAAAATTAGGTTACACATGCTGCATAGGGTGTTGTCCACATAGTCGTGAGCTGCACAGTCAGTGGACAGTATATTTTCTTTTTGAGCTTTAAGGACATCTACATCAGCCTCATCACTTGAATAGCATTGATTTTGAAGTCACTGTCTCCATTCATGATGGCATCTTTCACATCCTGCACGATGTATAGAACACCGAACTTTATGAAGTGGAAAAATTAAATCAAATAAATAAATATGTAAGTAAGATATATGAGCATTTATTCTCCAGGCTAAATAGTTTTAATTCAAATATATCCTAATCTTACTTAGGCCTATACCTTCAACCAAATTCACACTAAAGTGTCTGGATAGCCTACCTAACCTCTCTACTTATCATCCTAATGTAGATGCACTATGTGCATCCCAGATGACGTAAGCCAAATGAACATAGCATGATAGTGAATTGAGAGAGAAATATAGGGGGAATTACATAAATAAAAATATAAAATAGATTAATGAAACATTTGTACCAATATATTGGTATTTATTGTGATCAATAATTATATTCTAGCCTCCATTGAGGACCATTTGGAGGTTTCTGTCACCATCGTCAGACTGTACGTCACCACTGTCAGACAGAAAACCTGACGGAGGTGACGTCTGACGGTGGTGACAAGAACCTACTCTTTCACATGATATGCATGAGTTGTTCACATTAGCCATCTTGTTTTCCCTCTGTTGCTAGCTACTTCAGACCTCTTCTTAAAAAGTATATATATCAAATATAGAAAAATATATCATATATCATATAAATATATCATAATCTAATATAATATTTTTTATACAAAAGAGACGGTGTTGACATGTTATGGTTGTGACAGTAGCAGTGTCCAAAAATATGATCAATTTTAAGAGAAAATAGCAAATTCACAGGACCTTGAGTGATATTGCATCATGCAGTAAAGCTGAAAGGTTGAAAATTGGGTCCTCAGGAATGTAGTTGACCTTGTAGTTACCTGATTTTAATGCTTTTTATAAATATCTGACGGTGGTGACGAATATGAGGGACACATTTTGAGCAACCACAAAATAATAGTAAACATTGTTCAAAACCCACTGTTTGTAGTTCTTAATACATATTACAATGTACTCTTCCATGTGATAAAGATATTATTCAAATCAATTATTACTTTGTTGTTTTTTTTTTTGATCAAGTTGAAATGATTATGTCTTATCTGAGGACAACTGGTTTTGTAGGCAATGGGCCTGGATAAAATCATCAAATTAATAAAAAATAAAAATAAACCTGTAAAAGAAGATGACATATGTGCAAAGGACCCCCTGATTATAACCTTGATTCTTTTTATTCAAGAAAATGTTATTAATTTCCAACAGAATTACCACTTTTCTTGGTGGGACATGTTTTATCCAAATTCCCAAGAATCAGTGGGTTGTCAGTTTCCTCATCAAGTACCTCGGAGAGCAAAAGGAAGATCTGTTCCACGACTGCCAGGTATTGTATTAATTAACTGACACAGTTCTTACATTTCCGACAACTTCATTTTAACAAATGGATTGACTATGGCTATACACCTGTTTTTAATTTAAGGATATCCATATTCAAAGACCTACTCTGAGAGCTTCTTATTCCACTGTTCTAATTGATAGAAAAAAACAAGGTCCTCATATATCATTGTCTACTCAAAATGCTCCAAAAAGTGTATATTTAATGTTAGAATAGTTATAATTCCTTCAGACTTTTTTACACTTTAACTTCCTGAAAGTTTTATATAAAGCACCTGTTGCACCAGTTATAGTATAAAGGCATGAAATTCACTTGACTGTGGATCAAAATTGTGAAAAAGAGGCAAGCTTATATCCGTCAGCCTACATCTAAAGCTTTAAAAAAAAATTAAAAACAATGCAAGTTTTACACCTAAAGTAGAAAACACCTCTTTTGTTTTATACATTGGTACAATTCTGTCTTTTATTTGCTTTAATCCCTGAATAAACTAGTGAATACCAAATTCAAAAGTGCTTCTTTGTTAAGATTTTTTTTTGTTTGTTTTAATTCAAGAGGACAGCCATGAGGACCACGCAGACCAAACCATGAAGGTGCTTGTGATTCAGAACTCCATCGCTGAGGTGGATTGAGCAGATGTTTCCATCGTAATAAGAGGGCGACAAGGTACTGAATAGATGTGGAAATCGAACCAAGGCATGTCTGCTGTGATGGGACTGATTTAAACTCTCAACCTTGAGTATCCCAAGAGTCTTCACAATCTCAAAATCTTGTAGAATAAAATTTTGTTCATATGAACTGTATTCATCCTGAAGACCCTTTTTTGTGCAATATTTTTTTTTTTAATTTAATGTACCTGATTCAAGTGTCTTGTAAAAGATGCATGTGTATACACAAGTTTTTCATTGATCAGTTAAAACTACTTAAACTCATACTTTGAGAAAAAAAAAAAACAGTTTAACTTTGGTTACATGTTATATATTTCGGACAGTGATACTCGTCAGATTTATACTTTGGTAAACAATTGGTCAATTAAAAAGAACAATTGTAAGGATCAATATTGTGTCTTGTGTCTGACTTTTAACTTTTGGGTTAAACATCCCTTCTCTGAAAAAGTGATAACTGATTAATTATTTTAGTATTAAAAAACATGAGGTAAATCAAATATCCCCTACTAAAAATACACTACAATCATGAGTAAATATTACTCATTTGCAATAAGTATTTATTTCTAAAATCTATTTCAAAGGTTAAGTAGACTTTACGCAAATTATTTGAGCATATTATTGTTGATCGAGTTAGGTAATATGTACTCAAAAAATAAATTGTTACCCCAATTTTATTGAGTAGACTCTATAGGTTTTTATGGTGTTGATTTCAATGAAATAAAGATTAAACTTGCAAAAACTACCTGTTTACATGGTAGTTTCTTTATGTTGTATAAAATGATGGAGTTAAACTTGGAACTAATATTATTGGCTTAACTGTGATTTACGTTAACTTTAACTTAGTGGTGTTAGAGTGTAAAATTCCACCAACACATACATGCTTGAGGGTGGTGTATAGCCTATAGGACACAAAATTAAAGAGGTCCTGCTGATCCTGGAGACTGAGATCAAGCTGCCTCCCTCACTCGGGCTTCCGCGGCTGGACCGAGTGCCAGGAAAGCGCTCGCACAGCAACCGGACCTGAGGTCCACGCCGCGTCTCTCACTCGGGCTTCCGCAGTCGGGCTGAGTGAAAGCCGAGCACTCGCACAGCAATCGGACCTGAGGTCCACGCCGCGCCTCTCACTCGGGCTTCCGCAATCGGGCCGGGTGAAAGCTGAGCACTCGCACAGCAATCGGACCTAGATTCAAACCGAGTCTTGGCCGATTGTTTTTGCCGTAATCGCGCTGCTTTCGGCCCGCACATTTTTTGCTGACTGGGTGTGGTCTGGCAGGGGGTAAAGGTACAGGTGCCAGTGGCCGGGCTTCAGGCAGCTGCACATCCATCAGAAGGACCCGAACCTCTTGATTTTTTGATCTTTAATTGTGCCACTGTATAACAGTGTTCTGGTTGACTTCAACAGGTTGAAGAGTGGTCTGCTCCATCACCACCCCGTTGCCAAGCAGCAGCTGCCTAATTTTTCTGTAATCTTGCAGAATAAGGGACCATCTTGACACGCTTTCCTTCCCCTTCTTTTTTGGGCTTCTGTCGATGTCGCAAATCTTGACAAAGATGGTCTTGATGAGTCGGAAGCAGCTTGGCCACTGTGCAGGGGATCCTTTTGAGCCAATGACACACCTCTTTGTGCTCTCCACTCCAGGGGTGAAATCCAACCGCTTTGGGGTTCTGAAGCGACCCTTCAACAGCCTCTCTTGGTGTCGAGCTGCATTCACCACCCGCTGCTTGTCAAAATCTGTGAGATTTTGCCACAGGCTGACAATGGTGTCGGCCTGCTGATTGCTCAGAGTGAGACCAGTCTGATGGCGTGGCTTCACTAGATACTCAGCTAGAGCATCCACTCTGTGCATACCAGGGAGGCTGTTTACATCCACAGCTTGGGAAGGGGCAGACGGCTCAGACTGTGGAGTCACTGAATGAAGGATTGGGTCTGTGGCGTTAAGTTCTGCCAGGAGGGGGGTTGTGAATGGAGGATGAGCTGAAGAAGGGACAGCAGCTGGAGGAGAGTAAGGAGCTGGAGGAGAGGCAGGAGCTGGAGGAGGGACATGAGCTGGAGGAGAGGCAGGAGCTGGAGGAGAGGCAGGAGCTGGAGGAGGAGCTGGAGGAGGGATAGGAGCTGGAGGAGGGATAGGAGCTGGAGGAGAGGCAGGAGCTGGTGGAGAGGCAGGAGCTGGAGGAGGGACATGAGCTGGAGGAGAGGCAGGAGCTGGAGGAGAGGCAGGAGCTGGAGGAGGAGCTGGAGGAGGGATAGGAGCTGGAGGAGGGATAGGAGCTGGAGGAGAGGCAGGAGCTGGTGGAGAGGCAGGAGCTGGAGGAGAGGCAGGAGCTGGAGGAGAGGCAGGAGCTGGAGGAGGGATAGGAGCTGGAGGAGAGCCAGAAGCCTGAAGAGGGAGCTCTGCTGTTGGGTGGAGAGCCACTAAGCTGCTGGATTTCAAAGAAGTGCTGGGGGTAAGAGAGGTACTGGGTGGATTAACCTCCTCCCAGTCCACCAGTTCTGCCACAGTGAATTCTTCTCCCATCTCTTCAATGAATCCCTCATCATCTTCCCTTTGCTCTTCCACATCCAGATCCTCCAGCTGCTCGGAGGTCTCCACGCAACTGCTTTCCAAGTTTTGCAGGGGCTCGTTGTTTTGCTGCAGCAAATACTGCACACCAATCAGCTCCCCTGAAAAATATTGATAAAAGAAAACTAAAATGAGACCTGGACACAAACACACATATCCACAGACACTGTAAATATAAATATGTATATAACAATAACCTCAATGCAGTAGTCACAAACCCTCACCTGTGTATTTAGCAGGTGGCACAAAGGTGAGATCCAGCTTCCTGCCAAAAACTCTTAAGTACTGGCTGTTCACACAATGAACCAGCTCACCTGTGTAACTGTGCAGCGGAGATGGTTCTGTTGCTACAGCTTCAGCAGCACGGTTCTGGTTCCAGCGGTGCAGGCCTTCCAGCAGGTAAATTTGAAAGTTTACCGCGTTGGCACTGTTTCCTAAAAGAAAGACAAAGAAAAGTGTGCAACATGAGATTATTTTGTTGAGCAAAGTTTTATATCAGCCCCCCTACTCACAAGCTTGCTTCTTATTTCAGAAGGAGATCACAGAATAAACTTTTAAATGAGAGGAGAAGGTTTACAAGGCAGTATCATACAAAAACAAAAAAAGCTAAATATAGTATTTTTTTATAATATTGCAAATATGGTGTGTGTGCGTTTAATGACGAAGGGCATTGGGAGGTCTTTCATCAATTTGTTGTGTTGTTCAGACCAGGAGGTGGCACAATAGAAATATTAGAAATATCTGACGTAATATCATTTAGTGCAAACACATCATATCTTAATCTATGTAATTACTAATACATTTTTATAAAGACAGGAATATTTACTCAAATGCTATAAATCATGAACACAAACCTGGGATGAATCGTGCGAGGTGGCAGTGGAAGGATTCCAGGGATGTGGAGCCCCTTGCACATCTATAGGTTTTCAGCTCGACACCTCCCTTAATCAACTTTCCTGTCACTGTGTAAAGTGGCACATCTGGGGGGTCCTGAATACATTTCACATGCTGCTTCTGGGTTCTCCAGATGTGCTGCATCCTCCCAATGTTGAATAAGGGAACACCTAGTGCATCCTTCCCCTTGTCACTCATGAGCTCACACAGAAGCTGACCAAGGAGGAGAATTGTTTTTGCTTCTCCTTTGGTCCTCCTCCTGCAGTGCAAGGCCAGCTCTGCCTTTTTTATGTGCCGGTCCAGCTCCCTTGCAGAAAGTGCAGGCCAGCTCTGCTGCATCAGCTGCTCCTTCTTGGCCCTTCATAGCAGAGCCACATCTCCAGCATCCCACTCAAAAATGCATGCTGACACTGGGCCATAAAAGTTGGGTATAGTTGGTGGGCGTCTGCGGTGCAGCCTACTGCCAGCCGCCGCATGAAGTGCCAGTGTAGCACAAGTTTACTTTTTAAAATAAACCTGTAACCAACATAAAATAAAAGTTGTTTAACTCAGAAGACACTAAATCCGAAAAGGAGGAAATAGGAGGATAACAACACTCAATAAAACTCAAAGACTTGATAAGGTTTCAAAAATAATTGTATTGAAAAATTGAAATAAAATTTTAAGTCAAAACATAACAAAAAATATTTGGTTTAAATACCAATCATTTAAATGTTTCAGTCCATCAAAAACGAAAATTTTCACCAATGTCAGTCTTTCATTCACTAAAGGAAAAGGGAAACAATTGTCCTTGGTTCCTACCACACCGGGTATGGGTTGGTCGACGAATACGAAACGTGAGGATGATGGATGATGATGATGATGATGTGGTAATGATGACGCTCGTCCTTTGGGTAGCTCGCCGTCTTCTGGTGCGGATTGGATTCAGTGTCACAAAAAAACCTGGCCTGTATAAAACAGACCAAAGTCATGAGATTCTCTATACTTACAATTTTCTTAGTAAATATACATTTGCCCCACACTGTGTAAATGACAGCTAGTTGCGAAAATAAAACAAACATTTCAACCATAATAGAAAACAAATGTAGCCCCACACTGTGTACATGACAGATAGTTGCTAACACAAAAGAAAAAAACAATAGGATTCAGACACAGCTTACCGATTCAACTGAAGTTTACTTTAGGTAAACTTCTGCTGGTCCACCCGATGTTCGTTGATGTTACTAGAAACCGGATCTTGTCATCCGTTAAAATAGTAATTTTAGATGAAAAATACTGAGGGTACAAATCTCGTGGTCTGTGTTCTTCTCTAGTCTCTCATGCATCTCCGTTAAAAACCGTGCTCTTCCGGCTTAAGAGGCTAATCTCGGCTGCGGATTGGTCATAACAGTCTCGTGTGAACAAACGAGAACAAACGAGAACAAACGAGAACAAACGTGAACAAACGTGACTTTAAGATTACGCGAGATTTGACCATGACTGAATCCCAAGTCCTCCTCTGTGTCCACAGTCAGTGGGATAAAGAAAAGAAAATAAGCATATATACACACAAGCGTATATATATATATATATATATATATATATATATATATATATATATATATATATATATATATATATATATACATACATATACCCATTTTTAATCTCAAAATCAACAATTCATTTCCAAAAATAGAAAATAAATAAATCAATGAAATACATTAGACTTAACAATATTTGTGACCTGGGTTACACCAGATATCAAGGCGAACAATGAGATCTGGCCACCCACTGAAGCGCCTCTTGAGTTTAGTCTCCCCACCTTTTCTGCCAGCAGCCACAGTCCACATACAAGATGATGGGAGGAGCCACACCTGCCTTCTGATACCACTGTATCAAGCCTGCAGCCATCTAGTCCAATCCAGGACCTTCATTTGCTGTCAGGACACTGATGAGGACCTGGCCCACCTCGTTTCCCACAGACGTCAGCCATTGTGCTGTGCCTTTAGCAGCTCCTGTCAGCTTCTTAGTGATCTGAACATGCAAATAAAAAATTAGACACAGAGTTGTTATTATATTGTATAGGTACAGCATGATCTGAATCATGTGCAATTTATCTTTAAGTAAAATGATTTCTCAACATGTAAAATGATGTCAAGAATCATTTGGGTCAAAAATGTGTTACTCTAGTCTTAAGAAGCCTTAGAAGTAAAGTACTGTTTCAAAGACAAAGTCTCAACTTTAACGAAGAATGCAGTTATTCAGATATCAATTCAAACCTTTTTAGTTGAGTCCAGTTTCAAAATGGATCTATAGGTGCTTGTGATGTGAGCATTGATATCCTCAAGCCTGCTGAGGATATCGTGGCTGTAAACAACCATGATCCATTTGCAGCTGGGGATAACTTCCGGCTGTGGGGGCTCCTGGAAATTGGGTGTCAGAAGGCTAGGGTTGGACATGAAGGCAACACACTCAGAGGTGTATCTCCCTACATGCTGGAGCCACTCCTAAAATGACATTAATGACATTTAGAGAAGATACATTTTTACTAATACCCAAACAAAAGCACGGTGTTGCTTTTAAAGTGACAGTGATGTTATTAAAAACAGCGGGTCTTTTAAATAATTATAGCTGACCCAAACATCTGTAATGGTTATTGCATAATAGATGGGATATATGATGATATTCTGCATTTTCCTTGAGTTTATCTAGAATCAAGAATAAATGAACAAGTACGGTGAGGTATATTAATCAGTCTAGCAGAGCAAAAGTTGAGAGGCAGAGGTGAGTGTCTCAGGTGAATTATCTCCTGTGGAAAAAGAGGTCTGTATGAGTTTTATGTGGCATTACCTCACTGTGGTTTTCCTTCAGCTGCCTGATGATACGTTTAGGCCCATTCCCGAGAGTTCTCTCACGCAAGAGGCGAATGACACGCATGTCACAGGCGTACTTTAGAAAGAGTATTCAAATAAATTACTGAAGAAAAACAAAAAAACCTGTAGAAAATAAGTAAATTATTAATTAATAATTAAATAATAATCACTGTGTTGTATAACTTACTTGTGTGTAAAGATGACCCTGAACTCTGATCGGTGGGCCAGACCTAGAATAGAATAATAGAATAGAATAGATCTTTATTGTCACTGTCAAAACTTGTTAGGCAACAGGTTTTGTACAGTGAAACATTGTTTGGCATCCTCTATGGCAGCATGTAAGTATAAAAAGAATTGAATAAAAGACAATATAAATAGTATATAAAAAAAATATAAAATAAAACAAAAGAGGTATTCCTGTACATGTACCAGATTCTAAAGATTGTCCAGAGTATGCGCCCAGTGTAACAGTGGCTGTGCAAGTAAAAGTCCAGCGCATATGCATAAAGTGACTGACGAACATAATGGTTGTGCAAAAAAATGAGCAAATACACACATCTGTAAAAGAGTATTTACACCTGTGAGTAAAGTGACTCTGTGCTATGTAAACAACAAGATTGCCCTGTCGGGGGGTTCCTTCAGTGGGGGTTGGGGGAGTTTGGGGGGACAGTTCCTTCAGCGGGGAGTTGGGGGGCTAAAACAGGCTCGGGGGATGGTGGTGGGGCAATGGCTTTCACAGCTTGGGGATAGAAGCTGTTTCTGAGTCTGTTTGTATGGCACTTAATGGTCCGGTACCTTTTCCCTGAGGGGAGGGGGGAGAACAGGAGGTGGCCTGGGTGTGTGAGGTCCCCTGCGATGTTGGAGGCCTTCTTCTGGATGCGGCTGGTGAAAGTGTCCTTGAGGGGGGGTAGTGTGGTCCCGATGGTCTTCTCGGCTGCCCTAACGACCCGCTGAAGGTTCCTTCTGTCCTCTGCTGTACAGCTACTGGACCAAGCTGTGCAGCAGTACGACAGGAGGCTCTCGATGGTGGCTCTGTAAAAGTTGACGAGCAGTTGTTGGGGCAAGCGAGCCTGCTTTAGCTTCCTGAGGAAGTAAAGTCTCTGTTGTGCCTTCCCCACCTGGCAGGAGGTGTTGACAGCCCAGGTGAGGTCAGCTGTGATGTGCAAACCGAGGAATCTGAAGCTCTGCACCCTCTCTACTTCATTTCCCTTGATGCAGAGGGCAGGGTGCTCTGTGCGCGTGGCTCTCCTAAAATCCACAATCAGTTCCTTGGTTTTGCTGGTGTTCAGGTCCAGATTGTTATTATGACACCATCGTACCAGAAGCTGGATCTCCTCCCTGTAGGCCGTCTCGTCGTTGTCTGTGACCAGTCCTACAACGGTGGTGTCATCGGCGAACTTGACGATGGTGTTGGTGGAGTGGAAGGGGATGCAGTCGTGGGTGAAGAGGGAGTACAGGAGGGGGCTGAGGACACATCCCTGTGGTGTCCCAGTGTTCAGGATGAGGGTGGAGGATGTGCGGCCCCCCATCCTGACGTGCTGAGGTCTGTTGCTGAGGAAGTCCTGTATCCATGCGCACAGTGAGCTGCCCAGGCCCAGGTTGCTCAGTTTGTTGACCAGTTTTTGGGGCACAACAGTATTAAAGGCCGAGCTGAAGTCCACAAACAGCATCCTTACATACGTGTTCTTTTGGTCCAGGTGAGTAAGGGCTGTGTGGAGAGTTGTGATCACAGCGTCTTCTGTTGACCGGTTTGCCTGATAAGCAAACTGGTGTTGGTCCAGGTCAGCAGGGACGGCGGATCTGATGTGAGAAATGATGAGTTTCTCAAAGCACTTTGTAATGATGGGTGTAAGAGCAACTGGGCGGAAGTCATTCAGGCAGCTCACTGTGTTCTTCTTTGGTATAGGGACGATGGTGGCTGTTTTAAGGCAGGTGGGAATTTTGGAATGTTGGAGCGAGAGGTTGAAGATGGTGGTGAAAACCTCCGCTAGCTGATCTGCACAGTCTTTGAGGATTTTCCCTGAGACGCCGTCTGGACCAGTGGCTTTCCTCGCGTTGACTTTACGCAGGGTTGCCCTGACCTGGTTCTGGTGCAGCTGTATGGGGGTGTCCCCCCCCATCACTGCTGACTGGGGGGTGTCTCCCAGGTCGCTGCTCCGTCCGTCAAAGCGAGCAAAGAAGTGATTCAGGGCGTCCGGGTTGGTGATGCCTGTGGCAAGTGTAGCTGCAGTGTTGTCCTTGTAGCCGGTGATGGACTTAATTCCCTGCCACGTGCCTCTGGAGTTGTTGCTGTTGAAGTGCTCCTCAACGCGCTGCTGGTACCTGCGCTTGGCCTCTCTGATGCCCCTCCTCAGGTCGCTTCTTGCACTTGTGTAGGCCTGCTGGTCCTCAGATTTAAAAGCTGAGTCGCGTGCTCTGAGCAGGGCAGCCAGTTCTTTGTTGAACCATGGCTTTTGATTGGGCAGCACCTTAACAGTCTTTGTCTCAGTCACACACTCAGCACAGAAGTTGATGTACTCCAGCACAGCTGATGTGTGTCCTTCCAGGTCTGTCCCCTGAGCAAAAACCTCCCAGTCTGTAGTGTGAAAGCAGTCCTGCAGTGCTGAGGTGGCTTCCTCAGTCCACACTTTGACTGTCTTTAAGGTTGGTTTCTCTCTGCAGATGAGTGGCTTGTATGCTGGGGTCAGGGCCAGAGACATATGGTCAGAGAGACCCAGATGAGCCAGTGGTCTGGCTTTGTAGGCTTGTGGAATGTTGCAGTAGACTTGATCCAGTGTATTTTTCTCTCTTGTGGGGAAGTTTACTGCTGCTGGAGGATGTTCTGGCTGGTGGACACATAGCTGCTTCTGCACTTGCTGCAGATCAGTGCCTCTGTAGCAAGGACATAAGAGCAGTAGATGTCCAGCACCTTCCTAACTCTCCTGTGCAGACCGCCCCCAGCAAGCGGATGTCTTGTACAGCTAGGGTTGGTACAAACAAACCGCACCTTCCACAGTCTGTACGGCATCCAAAGTAAGAGGCGGTGGGAGAAAAAACGGTCAGGGGTGGGAACCTGGTGGTACAACAGGGCTGGTGGTGGAGGGTTGTACCACAGCTGTAGGGAGTCCCGCAGCTCCAGCTTTCCACTTGCCCCAACCTTAAAAAGAGCTACAGACACCCACCTGTGATCTTGCACAGGAAGGGTCTCTGCCTACAAGAGTGGGAGCTCCATAGAAGATTGGGGCTGAGGGGGGTCCTGCTGTGATAAAATATGAGCATGGTTATAAACAGAAGCAACATTAACAGATGAAATGGTATGGGTTATGTTCAAGATTTAAAAAGCAGCTTACAGGGACCATCTCTGCCACATGCACTGGCACAGGGAGAACTGGGGCTGGTCTTCTCACAGCAGCAGGTGGTTGAGCTAGAAAAAAGTCAGACGGGGATGGGCACACAGGGGTATGACGTTGAGGAGATGGGGAACGGAGGGAGCTGGGGAATGGCGAGGAGATGGAGGGTTGTGGGAAGATGGAGATTGGGATGGGGAAGTGGTGGCAGCAGCAGAGCCAGGGTTACTTTGTGTCTGTGTAGACATTTATAATCAGAATCACAAAACAACACAGCAGGTTTTTGTGAGCTCTAAGTCATAGTCTTTAAAACTTACCTGAGAAACTTTTTTCCTCTGGACATTGAGGTTTGGTTTTGGCACGTGAACATGGCAGCCAAACCTTGATCTTTCAAAGTGTATAAAGCAACAGAGAAATATAACCAAAAATTAAGATGTCTATTTCTATATCACAACAAATACATATTTCAGATTCTTGCGTGACAATCTGATAATAACTGCATTGTTTTAGCTTTATAAAGAAGGTTATCTTTACCATGGACAATACCAGTTTGGGCTTCTTTACAGGGCTTGCTCCCGTTGACGGACCAGCTATGGGTGCAGTGGCTGTGGATCCAGTCAGTCCCTGCTGTGGACTGACTGGATTGAGGCTGCTCTCCCCCAGATGAAGAAGCCCTGGCATGCTCCCTTGCCTGAAAAAAATACATCAGTAGTAAGTGCATTAGTGTACATAATAACATAAGCAGTCAACATTCAGAGGAAATACTTTAACCCTTTCAGGTGAATGTTGAATTTAATATGGGTTACCTTGTGAAAGCCACAGGAACACCTCTGAGGTCCTTGGACAAGAGTAGCCTGTCCTCTCAATTGAAGAGGACACCTCTCTATCTGTAACCACAAAGTTCAACAATACCAGAATAGCACAATATAACGGTAAACTAACAAAAGAAATACTATCACAGCTTTCTTTACCACCGTTTGCTAAGCCAGTTATGGATTAGAAAAAACTAAATATTAAAGTGGGTGTTTTTCTGACATGATGTGTGTGTTCTTTTAAAAGTTTACTATTTGATAATAGTGGTGCCACTTTTTCTGGCAGGGTGCAGGTCTGTTGCCCTCACTGGCCAAACACCAGTGTCTGCAAACTTTTGCAGGCGATGGTGCCAGTGGGCATCATCCATAGCCTTGTGTGACTTTCCAGACATCTAAAATAAATTTAAAAAAAAATGAAAGGTTGAAAAACATACACTCATATGCTCATAGCACATATACTAGCACTGGTACTATAAAACAATAAAATAAATCTTTTCCATTTGATTTAAGGAGTAGAAGGTTTTTCTCAACTCTTAAAAGGAACATTTAATCCAACACAAATTGCAGCCTAATTCTGGTGACGTTATTCATGAACTGTAAACCCTTCTATTCACCCCGGGAGGCCAAGGAGTAGGCTTACAGGAGCGGGGACCCAGACCTGTTTAAGTAGGCCAGGAACAAAGTGACAAGGGAGATCAGCCCTTAGAAGTCTGGAAAGGCCTGTCAGAAGTCATGAGCTACAGGAGACCCTCCCCCCACCCTGCAGGTAACAAAAAAAAGTCCAGTCCCAAAGAAACCTGCCATCAAAGCACTCAACAACTACAGGCCTTGATGTCTGTGGCCATGAAGTCCTTTGAGAGACTGGTGTTGGGCCACCTGAAGGACATAACAGGCCTCCTGCTGGACCCACTGCAGTTTGTCTTCATTTCAAACAGGTCCATGGAGGATGCAGTCTTCTGTCAGTTGATCACCAACTTTCTGACTGTCAGGAGATAGCAGATGAGCACCACCCCACCCCCCCCCACACACACACGCACACACACACACACAACCATCCACACACAACCACCCCCACCACTCTGAAAGGTACTTGTACACATATTAATTACACTTATTTGTTTATATTGTTGATCTTCTTATATTGTTTATACTGTTTATTTAGTTAATTGAGTTTATTCTTGTTCTATTTAAGGCCTTCACAAGAGAGCACAGCTCACCAAGTTAAATTCTTTGTGTTTTCAAGCAATACAGCTGATTCTGATTCTTAAGCCTACAGTTTATCATACATTCAAATTGACACACCTGGAGATACAAGTTAACTGAAGAAAAACACCGTCTTAGAATGAAATATAGTAAAAATAAATAAAAAAGTAAAGACAGTATTGCCCCTTGTACACGTTGCATACAGTAGAAATCCCATCTCAAGTATAATTGAGTCAAATATGCCTGTGTAGCTCATGCCACGATTGAACGAATAACATAACATAAGCGTTATATCACAGTCTTGGCACTAACGGCATCTTTGCGCCTTTTTGTCCATGCAAAATAAATCTAATGTACCCATGTACATTCCTCCACTATTTGGTCATGCTGGTAACAAGCTAACGAGACACTCAGTAGCACAACCTTTACTGGCGTTGTGAATAAATGAATGAATGAATGAATGAATGAATGAATGGAAAAGTTGTGACTTAAAAGTGCAACACTAAACGAATAACATACCATAAACGTTATATCTATGGAAGCGTATTGCTGCCAATACTAAAATGAAAATGCAAACATGAAAATGAAAATGCAATACACTAAATGCATTTTTAATTCAAGATTAAAGGTGCATTATTTGCGTCAAAATGAAAATTAAATGTCAAATATACCATTATCATTTTCATTTTCATCTGCAAGACTGCAAACTGTGTGACATAATTCAAATTTAAATGAAAAAGGATGTTTGCATTTTAATTTTCAAGAAATGGTCCAGTATATACATGACATAATTCAAATGAAAATGCAATACTGAATTTTCATTAACATTTCAGGATCAATGGTGCATTATTTGAGTCAGAATGAAAATTAAATGTCAAATATACCATTAGCATTTTCATTTTCATCTTCAAGACTGCAGACTGTGACACAATTCAAATTAAAATGAAAAAGGGTGTTTGCATTTTAATTTTCAAGAAATGGTCCAGTCAATACATGACATAATTCAAATGAAAATGCAAACATGAAAATGAAAATGCAATACTGACTTAACATTTACATTTCAGGGTCAAAGGTGTGTTAAGTGTGACAAAACTCAAATGAAAATTCAAATGACTCCTTGGTTGTACATCATACTCAACACTAGGTGGCAGTGTGTACATACGGCACTGTCATCAATCCAACAACTAGCCTACCAAAAGAGGAGAAAAGGAAGCGCCAAGTTCTACCGCGAGCAGAAAGAGGACAGGCAGAGAGATGGCAAGTCAGCAACAAAATATGTCATACTTGGGCAGAATTAAACATTCCATTGAGGAATTGGCTCTTTTGGTAGAGTAGAATGAAATCGCCAAATCAGATGTCCAGAACCGGGTGTCAATGCTGATTGAAAACTTGGCAGAATACTCATCTATCACCTGCGTGAAGCTGGCCCCTCACCCCACGCAAAATTTCAGGAAAATAGTCAATTTCGTTAGTGCTTCGTTTGTGCTGGTTTGTGCTGTAAGATTGGCGTTTGTGCTGCTATGTTTTTTAAGTTATTACATATTATTTTATAGGTCATCCAGAGTTCACCCAACCCCCCATTTCCTCCAAACGGACCTGAAATGGTGCCGTTTGTTAGTGCTTCATCACAAACCGCTGCTACGGTTTTATAGACGTTATACACTTTATTTTCCAACGATGATGTCACGACCGGAAATGCTCTCGTGTTGCTGCTCTTCATTTGTTTTGGCTGCGCTCACACAAGGATCGGCTCGCGCGGCCACGCCGAGTGGATCGCTCATCTGGATTTTAATTCCATGAACCTTTGTATGTTTCTGTGCATTTTTCATACTCAGAGCACCTGGGGTAGCACGTAAAAAACGTTTTCACGACGGCCAAACAGCATGAATAATGTCCCGTATTTCGAAACGTTATTATTGAATATGACACGGAGATGAAACAAAACAGTCAAATCAACTAATAAAGACCTTCACATTTAAAGCTGTTTGTCCAAAAAGTTTTTAACATATTACTTCTTTCAGTCTGTTCAAATATCAATGAGAGCTCTGATATTTTTCTCATTTCTGATCAAAAAACCAAACCTGTGATAGGTGACAAAAATCTCACACAGGATTCTTTTCTCTGGTGTCTGACTGTCATCCTGGAGATTTTCAGTAGATTTTACCGAGCAGTTTCTAAGTAGTTAAAAGTTAAATATGGTTGAAAGGATCTGTGATAGATGACAAGGGTCTTAAACTGGATTCTAGCTCCCCCGCTCTCTTGACAGTCGTCTCTGAACTTTTTAACAGCATTAACGTTATAGGTTTTTTTAATCATTATTTTAGGAGTAATCTGTTCAAATTGCATTGAGATGCCTGATTATTTTAGTCATGTTTCATAATTAATCTCCAGGATGACAGTCTGGGACCAGAGAAAGAAGGATCCGGTCCAATATCTTTTGCCACCTATCATCGATTTTATTTTATAATGAAATATGCCTTACATATGAAAGCATGGCAATTTGATTTGATTAAATACTAACTAACTATATATATCTATATATCTATATATCTATATATCTATATATCTATATATAATATATATATATATATATATATATATATATATATATATATATATATATATATATATATATATATATATATACATATATATATATATATATATATATATATATATATATATATATATATATATATATATATATATATATATATATATTTACACAGTGAAATGTATTCAAAAGTTCCAGGGCGACAGTCAAGGTGCATGGGAAAAACAATGCAGACCTTTATCACAGATTAAAATAATAATAGTAAACATGAATAATTTGATCAGAATTAACCTTTAACTACTTAGAAACTGTTAGGTTTATATATATATATATATATATATATATATATATATATATATATATATATATGTATATATATATATATATATATATATATATATATATATATATATATATATATATCAGGCTAATCAGGCTATCAGGCTAATGCTCGGACCCCGGCAGCTGTTAGCCCAACTAGCGTTAGCATTCGAGATAGCTGCTAGTCCAACTAGCGTTAGCATAACTGATAGCCGACCATTTGTGGCACAAAACAAACAAAACAAACAAAGAACACAAAAAATGCACTCAAAAGGACAACAGCGCGTGGTGCTTGGTGGAAACAACACGTGTTTATAACTTACATTTGTGCAGCGCAGTCACATCCACTGTAGTCAGCGCAGATCCACAGCTCACCGCTGCCGTCGTCGCATACTGTTTTTCATTTTGACGCAGTATACTCAAAACTTTGAGTATTTGAGTATGGAAGTATGCGATTTGAGACACACTATCAGACATCTGATTTGGCGATTTCATTCTGCTCTACCAAAAGAGCCGATTCCTCAATGGAATGTTTAATTCTGTCCAAGTATGACATATTTGTAGGCTACTTGTTGGATTGATGACTGTGCCGTATGTACACACTGCCACCTAGTGTTGAGTATGATGTACAACCAAGGAGTCACTTGAATTTTCATTTGATTTTTGTCACACTTAACGCACCTTTGACCCTGAAATGTAAATGTTAAGTCAGTATTGGATTTTCATTTTCATGTTTGCATTTTCATTTGAATTATGTCATGTATTGACTGGACCATTTCTTGAAAATTAAAATGCAAACACCCTTTTTCATTTTAATTTGAATTATGTCACATAGTTTGCAGTCTTGAAGATGAAAATGAAAATGATAATGGTATATTTGACATTTAATTTTCATTTTGACGCAAATAATGCACCTTTAATCTTGAATTGAAAATGCATTTAGTGTATTGCATTTTCATTTTCATGTTTGCATTTTCATTATAGTATTGGCAGCAATACGCTTCCATATATATCAGGCTTTGCACTAACGGCGTCTTTGCGCCTTTTTGTCCGCGCAAAATAAAACAAATGTACTTATCTAATAACTTGTGACTGAAAAGTGCGCTGTACGTGCACACATGTATGTAATTATGACATATATTACACTTTCTGACCATTTTATATCTCGCTGCATCTTGTTTTCTGCCATTGACAGCTTTACAAGTGTTAATGTACTTGTTGATATCATACGAGCGCTAGTATACGCGCACAAGTACAAAAGTACTAAACTTCACTCAACAACAACATATATCGCATTGTGCACAAAAAGAGAACTTAGCTCGTATATTTCTATCAACAAATGAACAAGAATGTAGAAATTCGTGGAGCATCAACATACCCTGAACGCTCTCTGCCTCTACTTTTCACCGTTCTGTTGGAGCGCACTTGTTCTTTGACAGATACAGCTCCCGCCCCCCGCTAGCTCCGATTAGCTGGCTCGGAAAGATGGAGAGCGAGCCGTAATTGGCCGACGCGTCGAAAGATGGTTTTCGCTCCGTGATTGGTCGGCGAAAGATGGATACGGCCCGTTGATTGGTTGTGGAAAGATGGATTTGCTCCTGTGATTGGCAGATGAAAGATGGATCTGGCGCTGTGATTGGAGTCGAGGATACAGTCGATCGTCCGCCGGGTGGCGCCACAGACGCTTGAGATTAAATACATTCATTGTGCCATGGTAACTTTCAATATAGAAACTTAAATTGTCCAAGTTATTCTTAGTAATTACAAATGTTAACTTATTTTATGTCTTGAGCAGTGAGTCTAGAATTTACCTTCCATCCGCTCTCAGACATACAATGCCAGATCTGAAATCCTGATTTATGGCTGAGGTTTGTTATTTATGCCGCATTCATATAGCTGACTTTAAGCTTTACACATAGGCAACAATAATCAAAATTTTGGTGAAGGTACATTTCTGTGGTCAATTTTGCAGTGTTTAACACGGGTTGGGTAATCTAAAGCAGAGAAAAACATTGTACTGGTTGAGTAGGACGTATTATCATCAGATTTTAAATTTACTTTAACAAAGATGTAATGATGTTCATAACACAGGACTTCCTGCTCATATTCTAACTGAATCTTCTCAAAGGCCTTCATCTTCTCAGGATCAGACCCAGACCTGTTCAGCCATCAGCTGTGGCTGCAGAGCCTCAGCCATCAGCTGTGGCTGCAGAGCCTCAGCTGCAGCTGTGGCTTGCAGCGGAGGCCGTTTTACGGCGCTATGAGAACTAGAGCCTTATTTAGTGGTGTTTTTGTGCCAAAGTAACGCGCTGAAAATTCTCTAAATAAAGCATGAATGCAGACCGATATCAGATTTTTTCGGTGGAAGTCCGTTTATTTGTGTTTTTGGTCAAGTAAAATATGGCCCCGTCTGACTGCAGAGGAAACCGGCAAGCGAGCAGGAAGGGGTTGTTTGGTCCGGGCGCCCTGGGCTTCTGATGCACAGAAACACTGCTGTAGGGGTAATTTCTGCCCTAAACTTTGTGATAGGACCCAACTTGTCCCATCCCGTAATATCACTTTAAAGTGATGTCACTTTAAGGTATTTAAAATCAAAACAGTCAAAAACTTTAAAAGCTGTGTCAAAAAAACAACAACAACAAAAATACACACTGCATGATCATATAAGTTATTTAACCTCAGTTACATTGGGCTTCTTGTTTAAAGCCCAGTTAAAAACAAGCTTTGAATGTTTGAATAAAGATTTATTAATAGAATTACTAAATCTCATACATACCATTTAACACGATGATTGTAAAGTTCCCGTTTACTTCACCTCAGAAAAACCTTGAAGTCTTTTGGACTTTGTTTCTTTGTGTGTTTTTATCATCTGATACACTGAATACTCCTTATACTTTTATTACATCTGATCAGGTTTCCACATGAGTTGTAGATTTGTGACTCACTCTGACTGTTATTGAGTCTTTAAGAGCTTTTATCAAATCAAGAAAAAAATACTGAACAAAGTGTTTAGTTTTACTTCATCTGTCAGTTTACTGCATGTTCAAACCCTTAAGCTGTTTGACCTGATCTGATCATATTAGCAAATAATTTAATGAGACATTCAGCTGTATGAGGAAATCTAGTGACCTCCTATTTCCTGATCATCTGATTTCTTAAACAAAGCTTGAGGTTTTTCTGTTGAATCTGATTTTGTTGGCATGATTTCTGATTCAATGTGGTCGTTAATATGGTTTCAGATGCTCAGAAAAATGTTTGCGTTTGTGTAGACAAACTCTGATACTGTACTGATCCTGAAAATGATTCTTATTGTGATAGATGTTAATGTTTAGTAGGCAGTTGGTATATTTATTGCCTCAAAGTAAAAAACAATAGTTAATATTAAATTTTCCCATTAAAATCCAGTCAGATGACATTTTATAAGTACCCATAAACATTTAAAGTTCGTTTGAAACTGATTCAGTTGAAGAGATTCAGGCCAAGGCGGCAATAAAAATGTGTTCAGATTCATCAGCACTCCCAGTTTTTACTTGGTCGAGTGTCTCTTTTTCTCATGAGGATTAACATTAGTTTACAAGGTTAGGAAAACCAAAAAAATAAACTAACAACAAAAAAGAGGATGAAGGACCTGAACGCAAATTGATAAAAAGCTTTATTGTAAACCAACAAAAAACAATCAATAATCAAAACAATTCTTTACAAAAATGTTCAAATATTCAAGAAAACTCAAAGTAACAATTTAAAACTGGTGAAACAAAGAAAGAAAAACAGAACAACCAAAAATCCCCAAAGAATTTCATAAAAAACAAACAAACAAGAAAACAGATGACTACCTTCAAAACAGGAGGAACACTTAGGATGCTGACAACATTCAGCTGAAGTGACACTGAGAAGGCTCATGACTGAACTCAGACAAAGGGGAACACAGAGTGGGCTTTACACAAGTACAAATTTGTAAGACTCAGGTAAAATAAACTATCAATCTGGTGATATTGACACACAGAGACGCGGATTTGTCCATGAAAACGTATTTGTCTTCATGCAGTACTTGGTATAAAGACGGTGACCTCATAGCACCCCTCCTCCTTCCCACCCTCCAACCCACGCTGTTACACACAACAACAACAATGGCAGCAGCTGGGCTGATTCTGATCTTGTTCCAGAAGTTACAAATATTGCTACGACTTTTATACCAACATTTTTTTTTACAGAACACCAACAACACCACCTTCAGCAACAACAGCAACAAGGTCCCACGCAGAGATGAAACATGTTACGCGTACATGAGCACTTGTTGACGTAGCATCCACTTCGGAGCAGAAACAGACGGGCAACCCAACAGAATTTTGCGTGGATTTTGCATTGTCATGTAAATGCGCAAGCCTATGTGCAATACGATGTGTAAACAGCAATCCAAGTTTTGATGCCGACGCCAAGACGATACAGGGCTGTCCTCGTGTAAGGAGGGCCAGAGACTCAATGCACCGGAGAAACATCAAGCACAGGTGAGACAGTCACACAGGTGGAAGAAATCATCATCAGAGACAAACAGAGGAGAGGTCAAGAAAACACCTCAAGGAACACAGGGATTTCAAAATAAAACAGGAAACACAACAAGACATAAAAGGGGGAACTTAACTAAGATGAAGAACAGAATCATGACAGTGAAACAGGAAATAATAAAGGTCCAGCAAGTAACACAATACAAAATAAAACTGAACGAGCCAGATCATAACATCAGTATTCCATCCACTCAACAGGCCACAGAACAGGAGATAGATAAACAAGAGTAGAATTGAAAGTAATCTTTATTAACCCTTTAACTCCCAGCTCAACTGTTTAGCAGAGGTTAATACATTCAGGAATATTTATTGTGTAAAATAAACAGAACCCGTTATTGTATGTTTCATGATCAAAACAACTGATGTTTTATTTGAGGGATTGAGAGGCTTAAAAAGCTAAAAACTATTATTATTATGCCAACATTTTTCTAAACACTTAACTCTTTAATGATATGATTTATATGTACATGTGTTATTCATCAAAACATTTTTGTTTGTCATTGTCAATATTATCTAAGTTATTTTTGCATTCTTTTACAAACATTTCTGGATTTTCTAATTGGTTTTGTACTGAATATTTGTGCATTTTCTTGTCATCACCCAATTAACTGCAACTGTTGGCTTTCAAAACCTTTCATTCCAACACCAAGTCTGTTTTTTGATTTGTTTATGTTAGGTGTTAATGGAGTCAAACAATGATTTGATTTGTTCAGTTTCGTAAAATATTACATATTCCTGAATTTAATGATGACCTGTGCCAAACAGTGGAGCTGGTAGTTCAAGAATTAAAATTATGATTTGACAATGATCCATGTGGTATTGATCTAAAACAGATCAGCAACACCAAAAACTTGCATAAAATGTACATTTTATGGTAAAAAATAAAAGAAAAAATATATTAATATCATCCTCAAAATGAAGATTTGCAATCATGTCTTTAAACCACTGCTCCAACCTTTCACTGCACCCTTTTTTTAATATAACAGATAAACATCTAAAAATGACAATAATAATTTTATAATAAATCCTACATCTTAGGTTAAAAATAATGATTGAACGAGTTTATTTGGAAATTATTAAACAACTCTGTGATACAGAGTTCCAGGTCATCTGAGATGAGCTGCAAATGTAAAAATCAGTGAAACACAACTCAAAAACTCATTTATCCACCCTGGATTTATGTAGAAGTTTATCAGTTGGATTACGTTTTAATATTTATTTGTTTCTATTTTTTACCTTATTTTGCCATTGAATTAATGATTTGTTGTATCATATTTTTAGTATCTGTTCAAATTTCTTCTCATGATAAAATAGTTTTTTTTATAAAAAAATATTTAAACACCAAATCAATTTAGATTTTTCTTTTATTCTTTTCATTTTTGAATACCTTTTTTGCCTGTTGATTGATGGTTTCATTGCTGTGCGTGTTCTCTTAATTCTTTTATATTTCAAGTAATCTTGATGTGACCACATTTATCACATTTGCAGTGTGTTCACAGATTATAGCTACAGATCATGGCTCAATAACCAGTTGGGTAATTTTATGATTATCTGGTATTTTGATTGTAAAACTTCATTCAGTGCACAGTGGGAGAAACTATGAGTTGATCTTCAAAAACTGGAAAAAGTCAACAAAATAACTACAATCCATCACTACAAATGTTGGTTTTTATGGTGAAAAAAACTTGGCTTTAAAAGACAGGCAAGCACAAATAAAGAAATAAACTTTTTCCTTTTTTTAAAACCCTTCCAAACTGGGTTGAGAGGCTGCAGATACTTATTCCCCATATTAGGTGTATTCTGACTTAAACCACATACCGGTAATAACTTACTCAGTAGACAAACTGAGCCCCAAACGAACATGATTTTTGCAGTCCAAACAATTACATATATTTTATAATGATTATTTTCTTCCTTTTTACAAAATAAATCAAAATTATTGAAAGTAGGCTGAAATAAAACAACAACAACACTATTATACATCAAAAATCTTACCTGAACACTAACGAAAAAGAAAATACACACAAACCTAAAGTGTCTTCCTGACAGAAAAACAAAAGAAAATGAAAACCAAAGCTCTACTCTCCCCTACATTACCTTACTGCTTAAACTTAAATTATTTTTTAACAGAATCACAAAAAACACAGTTCTTTGAGAGCTGTGATATGGCAGGGAGGAAGGAAGAGGGTCGGCGTCTCTTCTTCTTCCGTCATATTTAAAACACCAGCCATCAGCTCTCAGCCAACTGGAAAGCACCACTGGATGGGTCTCCTCTACTCAGCAGCTGGTGCGCCTTCTGCTGCCGTCCAATCAGGATGCTCCACCTGCAGCTAGCATGAGCAGGAGCACAGAGGGAGGGAGGTGGAAGGAGACAAAGGCACCCCTCTACATAATAAACAACAAATATATAAATGACTCACAGTCATAACAACCCCCACCTAAGATCAACCATTTCCTCCTCTAATAGAAATGTTTGATCAGTTAAGACCCCACTCTGGACAAGATGTCCGCAGTAACATTATCTACACCTACAATGTGACGGACCTCGAGATCAAAGTCTTCCAGCAGCAACCAGTGCAGGAGGCACTGGTTGCTGCTGTCGCGCATGCACGACAAAAACACAAGAGGGTTGTGATCTGAAAAAACAACAATGGATTCAGAGCTGGAATCAACGTAGACCTCAAGGTTTTGTCAGGCCCACAGAAACGCAAGAGCCTCTTTTTCTATGGTGCTGTAGTTCACCTGGTGTCTGTTGAATTTCCTGGAGAAATAACAGACTGGATAGTCGATGCCATGGTCATCATGGGCAGCGCCAAACCAGTAGCACTAGCAACTACCGCCACTTTAAATGGACGCTCAAAATCAGGTGCAGTTAGCACAGAGGCACTAAAATAAGGGCCTTGGTGGGCTCAAATGACTCCTGGTAGACAGGACACTGACTCAACAAACAAGTGATGGGTGAAACAACAGTGGCAAAAGTTTTACACAAGCCGTGATAGTATCCACACATTCCCAGAAACCTGAGGAACTTCCGCCTGGAAGGCGCCACTGAACAAGTCTCCACTCTGCGGCGGGTGAGCCTTTATGCTGCCGTCCAATCAGGGCACTCCACCTGCAGCAAGCGTGAGCAGGAGCACAGAGGAAGGGATGAGGAAAAAGACAAGTGCTCCTCTACACAGTAAAACAACAAATAAATAAGGCTACGTTCACACTGCAGTCAAAAGTGACCTGAATCCGATTTTTCAGCCCAAATGTGACCTGTATCTGATTTGTTTCTGACAGTGTGAACAGCACAAGTCGCATTGAATCTGACCTTTTCAAATCAGATTCAGGCCACTTTCAAATGTGGTACTAAATCGGATACATATCCGATTTTCTTGAATGCGACCGCGGTCTGAACAGCCAGGTCGCATTTAATGCGACTTTGACGTCATTCCAGAGCAGCAGTTCACCTCAGGACAAATGTTTTCAAACTCACTTCATGAACAGAACATAATCAGAGGTTAATATAGACATGATGATTAAAAAGTTTGTGCATTTTTCCCTAAAATAAAGAGTTCTAGTCGTTTTTCCAGCTACAAGCTTGATTAAATAATGCATTAAGGTGGAAATGATGAGAGAAAGTGAGATAGTGCTGGGCCGATCGACTGACGTCTCCACACACGCACAGCAGACGATTCATACATTTGTATTATGATATCTGATAAACTTAGGTTATTAACACTGCTCCGACTTTCTGAATGGATTCATCAGACCAAAATTACAGTAATCCATCTCATCCGTGCGCATTTGCGCGCTGCCGTATGTTTCTACGAGACAGCGTCAGCCACAAAACAGTCTGTTGCTGTCTGATCTGCTCTCAGTCAAACTAAGAAACATCAGAACAGATGACAAAACTAAGTTTTTGCCTCTTTGTTCATCTGTTCCGCGCGCTATGGCTGTGAGACGTTTGGCTCTCCAGCAGCGATCGGCAGGGTCGGCAAGAGAGAGCATCTGCCTTTAGGCTTTAAAGAAATTAAAATAGCCATAATTACTTCAATAAGAGCTCACTCACGGTGAGCTGTTGTAACACCAGGTTCTGTGTTATGGAAACAAACTTTCCCAGCATTGTGAAGCACAGTTTTGTGCTGTGTTTGTTGCCCCTCATCACTCCGTGCTGTGCGTAATGCCATTCATGTTAAACTGAGCATGCGCGTCACTTCTGAAGCCTGAGCTGTTCACATCACAGTCTGCAGTCAGGCCACATTAGAGGTGTAATCTGAACAGCCAAACCAAAAAATCGGATTTGAGCAATAAATCGGAATTGAGCATTAAGGGCTGCAGTGTGAATGTAGCCTAAATGACACAGTCATAGCATTGGAAAGTCAGTCGCCTGGTTGGAAAAATAAGAGCCCCGACTCTTCCAAAACTAAAGTCTGGAACAAATAAAGCAGATGCTACAATATTGAGGCTCATGAAATTTGACTGGCTTATGATTAAAGCTGCCATATTAGATATATGAGCAGATTTATTAGACCTGTTCTGTTGCCTGTTTTCTATCAAACCAAGCAATCTGATCCTCTATGGGCTCCAGAAGTTTCTCCAGGTTCAGTAACTGTCTCTCACAGTCTTTCTTTGTCTCATCCAGTTTCCACTGATCTTTCAGGAGGTTTTCTTTTGTCACTTTATAACTTTTCCGGTTTTTCAAATGTCTTGGCTTTTTCTTTTCTTTTATTTTCCACGGCCTGAAGTCTCTGCTTGTTAAATTCTCTCTCTCTCTCGACCTCCTCCAGTCGCTCTCTGACACGATCTCTCTGGTTCTCCACTTCAGTCTTTATCTCCATCTGCATGGAAACAGCCTCTGCCAGCACAGCTTTGAAACCATCAGTCTGATTCTGCAGATCAGTCTTTCTCAAGGTGACAATCTCTGTTGGCAGATTGTTGAGATGATCAGTCTGATTCTCAGGTTCAGTCATTGCCTCCATTTGTGTTACAGTCAACTGCTCCTGATCTGTCTCGTTTTTCACAGGGTCATGATTAAGCTCTACATTTTTTCTTATCAACTCTTTGATCTCACCTAGAGAAAAATGAAAGAGAAAAACAGGCTGTGAGGTTGACAACAGTCTCTTACGTGTTATTGACCATTTACATAAAAAAAACATAATGGACATAAGGACGGAGAAACTATTGATAAACTCCAGAACATTCAATATTTTGAAAACATTATTGGATTACTTCAAATAAATGTACAAATACAATCATGGGAAAATGTTGACATTTTCATACCATGAATGATTAACACAAGCTCCTTACAACTCTTGCTGTTCTTATGTCTGAAGCTTTTCTAAACTCTTGTTAAATTGCAGTCAAAATTTCCATTTCAAAATAAAGTCTTGAGTCTTGCTGGCAGCAAGAAGGATCCTAATGATCTTGATCACTCAAAAATTCAAAATGAGTCTGTTCTAGTGTTTTAGGGTGAAATGTAACTTACTTCTCATTTTTTTCATGATATGATTAACTATCATATAACCAAAAGCCAATTCAACCAGTAGTCCAGCAGAGATAATGAAGTTGAACACTGCAGAGATGATTGAGAGCAAATCAGCTGAAAAGATAAAATATCATTAAGTGGGATGAAAACTTTGTTTCAAGATTATGAAAATTAAAGATGTTGTTGAACAAATGCAGATTTGATCCAAGTAAACCTAACTGACCTTCAAACATGTGAAAGAGGGGAATAATAATGATCTGGTCAGGGCTGAGTTCTCTAAAGGCAAATTTAAGAAACAGAGCATCCTTCTGGTGGAGCACTCTACACTCTAAGAAATAAAATGTTGGATTTAATTGAAAATGTTATGGCAAACTTTTGCACATAACCCTATCAATTAAATGTAATGCAATGCTGTTGTTATTTGCAATTTTAACACTTGTATATATCGAAAGTAAAATTGTTAAGTAAATTCAATTGCTTTGTGTTACAATTCACTTAATAACATTATTTACAATGTACTCTAGACTTGTTTATTCTATTGACAGAACTATCTTGGATTTAATTGAAAATCTTAATTTGGGATTTAAGTGCATTTACATAGCACTTTGGATTTAATTGAAAATCTTAATTTGGGATTGAAGTGCATTTACATAGCACTTTGGATTTAATTAATATTTTAATATGTGATTTAGATAATATTATTATTTATACATTATTTATGTTTTATATTAAATTAGTGTAAATAGATAATGGATTTTGAGCTGTCATCTGTACTCAGGAGTAAAATGAATCTTCCTTCACCTCCCATCCAAGAGGCTTTGTTGGAGGTGAATGAAGACTCATTTTACCACAGAGTACAGATGACAGCTCAAAAACCTTTATCTACAATGAAAAACTCCTATAACACAGCTTATACTAACAGTTTAAGTAAAAACATACAAGTGATACTGCATCAACAGCTTTATTTGCAAAAGCTTAACAGGCTTATGGACTGAACTGTATTTTAACCATACATACTACAAATCTTTTTTCCTCCAACTTCAAAACATTTCAGCATGAGCAGAACTTGTAAAACATCGAAGATGCGACAAGATTTGGTGTGCATTGAAAGAGCACAACTTACATTGTAAAGTTGCATTTTTTTGACAACTGTCATAGAAATAGTCAAATGTTAGAAAAAATGTCTTGAAATGACAAAAAAAGGTTCATTGTTATATTTTAAGGGCTGGTGATAGGAAATCTTCGAACTTTACAATGTTGTTTTACAGTATATTTTTTCCAGCTAAAGTAATCAAACAAAAATAAAATTAAATTAGTTTTTTTTTATGTATCCAAAGTAAGTCGGAGCCTTAAAAGGGATGGGAATTGATAAGATTTGCTCAGTACCAATGCTGTTAACAATTCTGCTAATCGATCCAATTCTTTACTGATTCCCTTATTGATTCCTGCAGATTGTGCATGTGGGCAAATGTTGGTCTGATTTTCAGTGGCAACAATTTCAAACACATCACAGCATAGATATCTGCTTCTGCAAGTTGCTGATGTTTCCACTCACTTAAGGTTGTGTAGTAGGTGCAATTAAAATTAAGCTATAATTCTGAAGCTTCTGAACCCTGACAGTATAAGGAATTGATTAACAAGAAGACCCATGATATTGATTCCTTGATGGAGCTATTAATGATTCTAAACTGGAATTGGTTTTCGATTCCCATCCCTGAGCCTCAATATTTGTTATGCATTCACATTAACATTTTGAACAAGAAAAGACCGGCACAAATTAACAAACCTCAACAGCAGCTTGCACAGTTTCACATTTACGGTCCCAGAAAATCTAACAACAGAACTGATGCATCACTCCTACGCCTAATTTTGGCATAGTTTATTCTTCAGCACTTGTATTTTGTTTGAAAGTTTTTTTGCCTCCAATCCCATGAGAACCTTCTGGAAGAACTCAAACGTGTAGCGAAGAGGCTTTGGGTAACTGAGATTGAGGCAGTAAATCAGTCCAAATAAAAGTGCACACCCAGTTACCACATCTCCGAGATCCTTCAAAACTGTGCACCTTTTGATGATGATACCAACATCTTCAAGGGAGTCATCAGGCTTTGCCCCTTCGTGGATGACTTTGTAAACGCCCAGGTCAATCTGATCAAGTTCTTCTGCTTCCATCTCACTGACATCCTGAAAGAGACAAAAAAAAAAAAAAACATATTAAAATCTATTGGCACATTGATTTTTTTATTCTTTATATCATCTCTCCATCCATATCACCATGGAGACCATTGAAGTTATGGCCTAGTCTTAGGAGAAGTGAACGCTCACAACAAAAACATCCTTAATTGTTCATTTGAAGCTTGAGCTTGTATCATAGACAGACACAACCTGTCATTTATCTTTATGCCTTCAGTCATCCATTCACTCATAGAGTCACTTTAGAAACCTTCATTTCCCCGTGGTTCAAATGGGCTGATGTTGAGCTTTTTGACAGTGTTTTTGCTTCTACACCAAGCCCCAGTACAGACAAAAATTAATATATATTAACAAAAATGAAGCAGCTGCAATTTATGGTTATCCTAGTTACAAACTTATTTGCTGCATCATGTCACTAATAAAAATGGGTACATCTCAGACATTTGTCACAATTTGCACTTCAGTTAATTTTTGCTCAAGACTCTTGCCATCTTTTTGCCAAATAGTGATATGTGCCTAAATTCACGCTCCTTCCACTGCTGCCTCATCCTACCAATTTGACCTAGGCAATTATGCTATGAGGCTAACAATATGTTAAATAGTTGATGTTTCACAGCGTGTCCACCCAAAATCCATGGGACAAATTCCAGGTTATGTTTTAACATACAGCAAAAATCAAACAAAAAGGTTCTAATACCATTCCTGCATGGAGCACTTAGAATGGAACTCACTCAAAACATGTTTCAAAGTCCTGTCAAAGTGATGTTTTACTCATTTCAAAACACCAATAGAATAAAAGCATCCATTAATTTTTTGTATTTTCTTGGTTACAAGTTACACATTATATAAAATAAAACTTACCAAAATCTCCTTGATGAGGTTTTGAGGATTTTCATTCAGGTATATCATCAGGCCCTTCAGGATACTTTCCCGTTTTACATTGATAAGGGAACTCTGTTAACAAAACACAAGGACATGTATGGCAATGATTTTTTTTTTTTAATTTAGCTTGTGAGACACACTACCATTAACAAATTTGATGTAAAACTAATACATAATATTTTTTACCATCCCTGTTTACAGGGATGCCTTTAGGCCACATTTTAAAAGTTTTAAATTTAAAACCAAATCAGAACAAAACCAGGACAAAGTCAGGATTAAACCAGAACTAAATCAAGACAAAACCAGGACTAAGCCAAAAATAAAATGGGGCTAAACTAGGTCTAAACTAGGACTAAATCTGTAAGAGACAAGTTTAAATTTTACTTTTTCTATAAATCAAAAATGTAGTTGAGTGGCAAGCACAAATACAGGCTCTAAAAATGTAATGAAGTACAATGTATTCATCATAGAACTTTACTTAAGTGAAAGTACATCAAATCTGTACAATTTACTTATACTTTTACTTAGTTACCGTCCATCACTTTGGAGGACAAAAGGTGCCAAAATTAAATATATTAATACATCATTTATTAAATGAATTATTAAATAAATCAATTAAATAATTTACTGTATCAATACTTATTTCATATTGGAAATAAATCAATGAATAATTAAATAAATATGTAATTATTTAATTTACTAACAAGTGTTATGAAATACTCAAATAATTTAATGTGTCATTACTTCAAATGTTTATTTGTCTAATGTTAACCCAAATTTAATTATTTAAATATTAATTTTATTATTTACTCATTTAATTAATTATTGAATTATTTATCGTATTATTCATGGTTACCATTCCTGCAGTACACCATGAATTAATTTTATCTGTCACTCTCACTCATCAAACTCAGTGGGTGGGACTTCACTGAAACGGTTATGCCCTCACAAAAAATCCTCAGAAAAATGATAACACAGGATCTTGGTGATCCCGGCTCAGCTGTTCATATGAAACGCAGCACAGATTACTGCTCCTGAGCCGACTCTGTGGAAGGGAGCTGCAGCTCGGCATGCCAAGGGGAAGTGGGGACAGAGGTGTCTTTAGATCCAGTTTGGTGAAATAAACCTTTCCTGGAGCAGGTTTAAGTGTATGCATCTGTCGCTACAGTGATCTAGCTTAACCTAGTTCGAGGCACAGAACAAGCTTGAGTGACGATAACCCTGATGTCATTCAGCTAACTGAGTAAGCCTGGAGGAACAGGGCTCTTGCAGCCCAGTAAAGGAGAAGCAATGGAGAAGTTAGCAAACACTCTTCGGTCACTATCTTGGTCAGAGAGAGCAGAAATAACTCCAGGGGCTTTATTAAACCCAATACTCTCATGCAGACCCTCAGTGATAGCTGCTGTGTTAGTTTGTTTAGCGGGAGACCGCTGAGTCCGGCAACCCTGCAGACGATATTAATGTTTGCGACTTAACCATCATAAGTCCCAGCCGCTGAGTTTGATGGGTGAGAGTGACAGAGAAAATTAATTCATGATGTACTCCGGGGGCGGTAACCATCAAATAATTAAATAAATAATTCAATAATTAAAGAAATGAGTAATTTATTAAATTAATATTTAAATAATTGAATTTGGGTTTACATTTCACAAAGAAACATCTTAAATAATTCATGACATTAAATTATTTAAGTATTCCATAACACTTATTTAATTAAATATTTATTTACTGAATTATTTGTTTTTATTTCCAACATAAAATAATCATGACACTATTGATTTTATTTAATAATTCATTTAATTAATGATGTATTTATACATTTCATTTCTGCACTTTTCCCGCAACACATCACTGCTTATTTCTACTGATAAATGTAAAACCCGCCCAACAACAACGATACTGTATTGTCATGTCCAACCCACTGTTGACTTTGACATATGCTGGGATGGATTTGTTGTAAGACTGAAAATTCAAATTTAGCACCAAGTCCAGCACAAGTTCATTTTGAGTCAGAAATAAGATCTGAAGCCAGGACTGGAGTTAACCTACTCAAGTTACTGTAACTAGTAGTTTACAACAAATTGTAACACTGAAACAGAATACCTGTCCAATCGGAGACATCACTGCATTGATCCTTTGTCCTGCTTCCCCCCCTTTTTTCCGAAGAGCCTTCATCAGCAGGTCAGAGTGACGGTCGAGACTGCTCATGAATGTGGAAAGCAGTGGAACCGTGGTGATTCTGGCAAACTCGGCACAAATCTACAAAGTTGAAAAAGATAGAATTTCAAATACTTTTGGAAATTTAAAAGGAGGACTAAACCAAGAGTGAACCAGAAACAAACCAGGACTTGCAAAACCAATGCAAGTCTAAACCAGGACTAAACCAGAGTCGGACCAAGACTGAACCAGACCTAAACCAGTCAGAATCAGGACTAAATCAGGGCTACATCTGAACTATGAATCAGACCTCACTCACAACTTTAAAACTATGACTCTTACTTCAGTCACTGTGAAGAGGGCGGGCCATCTGCTTCGGAACTCTGCAATGAATGGCTTGTCTTCTATCACCTCCCTTCTTCTCTGGGCAAACGTTTTGTCCATCTTTGTTTTGATTACTTGATAGTTGTCTTTTTTCTTCACTTCCACCAGCAGAGTTTGCCTTTCTTCCTCCAAACTCTCCTTGGGTTCTCCGGGGGGTATTATGTAAAAAGTTCACTTCAGCTTTTCGTGGTTTTTTCACCTGGTTTCGACATGGGCTCTCCTCTTGGTTCCTCTTGTGTTGTAGGGTGTTTATGGTCACCTCTGGGCACCCTATGTTTCTCAAAGTTGTGCGATAGTTGGACATTTTGTATGTTAGACTTACTTTCCAGCCTCCACATCCTGTCACAGATCCAGTCTCTTTGAGACAGGGATATTTTTGTATTAACGCTTCAGCAACATCCCCAATATCAGCACTTGAGGGATAAACTTTGTATTTCACTATTTCTGAGGCCAGGCTATCCAATATGTCAGATTTGAGTTTAGGACTGGGGTCCAGCAGAGTCCCATTGAGCACATAGTCTTGTTGAGCTCTGTCTAACTGGAACTGCACATCAAAGCTAAACTCTGGTATTGGAAAGATTAAAGGCCATTTCTGCAAGCGAAGAAGTGAAGATGAAGGTGATGAAGTGGAGGCGCTAGAACCTGGAGAGGAGAGGATGTCAGTGTCCAGCAAAGATAGGGAGTCATCTAACAGTGGTGATGTCTCTGTGGTAGCAGCAGGAACTGTGGCGGGCACAGAGTTTTGTGTGTAGATGACTTTGATTGTGCTCTTGTCTTTAATGTCTGCAGTTGTGGTCAGGTTCATGTATTCATTATCAAAGTCAACATCTCTATACTGCAATCTGAAGTCCTCAGTCAATCCAAGTTGTCTCTGTATCTCTTCTTTTAACATCTCGATGGAACTGGGTATTCCGGAAGGAAGCGTCAACTTGCAATAATTGTCCACTCCAAGTATCACTCTCAAAGTAGCAGCCATCCTTCATGCTGAAAAATAAGATCATTCCATAAATTATGAAAACAGATTTTAAAAAAAAATATTCTACATTCATGAATATTTGGAAAGTTCTACTATGATGAGAAATTCCTGGATAATTGAGAATCTCTGCACAGACAATACAGGCTGAAGCACATAACAGTTTTTTTACAGTTCATTTGTCAGGACAATGGTATCACTCAGCTTTCTTTTGGGAAAATACAGTAGGGACACAAGTATTTAGTCAGCCACTGATCTTGCAAGTTCTCCTGCTAAGAAAGATGAGAAAATCTAATTTACATCAGATGTAGACTTCAACTATGAGAAAGAAAAGTCCAGGAAATAACGTGGTTGGTATTTTTAAATAATTAATTTGCAAATTATGGTGGATTATAATTGTCAGTGAGTGAGCTGTGTCTGTGAGTGTGCTGTGTCTGTGAGTGTGCTGTGTCTGTGAGTGAGCTGTGTCTGTGAGTGAGCTGTGTCTGTGAGTGTGCTGTGTCTGTGAGTGAGCTGTCTCTCTGAGTGAGCTGTGTCTGTGAGTGAGCTGTGTCTGTGAGTGAGCTGTCTCTCTGAGTGAGCTGTGTCTGTGAGTGAGCTGTCTCTCTGAGTGAGCTGTGTCTGTGAGTGAGCTGTGTCTGTGAGTGAGCTGTCTCTCTGAGTGAGCTGTGTCTGTGAGTGAGCTGTGTCTGTAAGTGAGCTGTGTCTGTGAGTGTGTCTGAGTGTGCTGTGTCTGTGAGTGTCCTATGTCTGTGAGTGAGCTGTGTCTGTGAGTGTGTCTGAGTGTGCTGTGTCTGTGAGTGAGCTGTGTCTGTGAGTGAGCTGTGTCTGTGAGTGTGCTGTGTCTGTGAGTGAGCTGTGTCTGTGAGTGTGTCTGTGAGTGTGTCTGAGTGTGCTGTGTCTGTGAGTGAGCTGTGTCTGTGAGTGTGCTGTGTCTGTGAGTGTGTCTGAGTGTGCTGTGTCTGTGAGTGAGCTGTGTCTGTGAGTGTGTCTGAGTGTGCTGTGTCTGTGAGTGTGTCTGAGTGTGCTGTGTCTGTGAGTGTGCTGTGTCTGTGAGTGTGTCTGAGTGTGCTGTGTCTGTGAGTGAGCTGTGTCTGTGAGTGTGTCTGAGTGTGCTGTGTCTGTGAGTGTGCTGTGTCTGTGAGTGTGTCTGAGTGTGCTGTGTCTGTGAATGAGCTGTGTCTGTGAGTGTGCTATGTCTGTGAGTGAGCTGTGTCTGTGAGTGTGTCTGTGAGTGTGCTGTGTCTGTGAGTGTGCTATGTCTGTGAGTGAGCTGTGTCTGTGAGTGTGTCTGAGTGTGCTTAGTCTGTGAGTGTGCTGTGTCTGTTAGTGTGCTGTGTCTGTGAGTGTGCTTAGTCTGTGAGTGTGCTGTGTCTGTTAGTGTGCTGTGTCTGTGAGTGTGCTGTGTCTGTGAGTGAGCTGTGTCTGTGAGTGTGTCTGAGTGTGCCGTGTCTGTGAAAGGACCACCATGTATTTGACATCACCTGGTGAGGTCTGTGATAATCCTGCAGAGCTTTTAATTTTTAGTAAACAAATGTGGGAAGAAGTCAGTAAGTTGTAGGGGCTGAAGCAAAAAGTGTTACAACCATACCCAGTCTCCCCTACTTAAAAGGTAACTTGAGACCTAACTACTACCACATTGCTATTTTTCAAGAGGCTTGCATTTTTCAAGATTAACAGAATGAAAAATATATAAAAAATTACCAATGTGGATATGCCTTTTCAAAGTCACCATCCTCAAGTGTCCGACTTGATAGTCACATAAAGGGTATGGATCGCCCAGCTCTTTCATGGATACTACAACGACTGCTGCTGTTGAGTGGAGTTGAAAAGCTCTGTAGTGCTCTCTGTACCATGAATTTAGTCTTTTTAGGATAGTCTCTTTTTTAACAATGCACAAATGTTGGATTTCAGAAAAATCTGGTAGACCACAACAAGATCCGTGCACCACAATCATCCCTTTTTTGTAACAAATGTTGTTCACATAACCACTTGTGGCTAGGTTAACTGTGGTCACGTCTGGATATTTGTTTGAGATAGTTCTCGTAACATTCTCTTTAAGGAGATCCAGTGGCACTTCGGTCACATGAGTAACATCAATGGAGTTTTCATCATCAGGACAAAGCATTGCATATGCAATCATTAACTGATATTTATGGGCTAAAGAGCCAGTTATGTTTTTGACGTTTCGGATGTTCCTTAGAGCCTGCTTAAAAAAACTATGTTTGGCCTCGAATCTCATAGTCCATAATGAGACTAGAGGACCAAAACATTTGATCATTTCAGCATAGTGCTCAATAAAGTGATGTTTCGGCATCAGTTTTTGATCAGGAAAGAGTTGTTGGTAACGCTTTCGATGGTCTGAGACCTTGCACTCCAAATATGCAAGAGATTCAAGACTATGAACAGGAGCAACTACAAGCTCGACTAGATCTTTCAAGTCTAAAATAACGTGCCAAGCTGGTTCATCAGCGGGCACATTTGGTCCAATGATAAATGGAAGCAAGCGTATAAGACACCAATTTTCATGGGCATTCCCCCCAAGTGAGCGCCTTTTTTTCTTATTTACAGATTTTGTTAACACAGTTGGGCGGTTTGTTTTATCTCCTTCTTTATAAGGAAAAGTACGAATGCGATCGTTTAGTTGTTCAAGAGTGAAATACCTTTTAGATATGAGTATGTCAATGCACTGTGCTAACTCTACAGGAACTATTCCTTCAAAGAAGTCATGCACAATGTCTGGAGGGTAGCCAGAAACTACATTAAAATGCGAGAGATTATCTGTTAAAACACAAGATCTTCTTACACCTAAACAGTTCCCACCTTGTTCTTGAGCAGTCTTGATATGAAGCTGATGACTTTCCTTTGATCTTCTGTCAAATGCTCCTGTTTTTACTTCATGTGTATTGATATCACAAAGTTGGGCTGTACAGAAACGACAAAAATAATTAGCTGAAAAACTCTCTACGAATCCTCCAAGCCCGTGTGCCCCAAGATTGTCAGCGACCACACACTGAACTGTACCGTTGATAAATGAACCAAGGAGGGGAACAAACAGGCCTTGCCTCTCAAGGCAGACTAAATCGCACAATAGAGGTTCAAATACTTTTTTGTAGCCAAAAGACTTTATATATTCACTTTTACACAGCAATGCCAAGTAGATGGAGGACAGGGCTGAGCTGCAGCCAGGTGGCAAGTTACCCAGAATCCAATAAACAGCACAAAGTTTATGTTTTTTACGAGAAGTTCCTAACGGGTTGCACACCTCAAAGTCATCAATATATAAACATAAGGATATTCTAAGCTCACCACTTGAGAAAAAAAATATTGTTTTTGTAATTTTCACCGTCCTGAAAACACGAGAACAATTTTGAATTTGAAGAAGTGCTTTTATAGTTCTCAACCAACTTGCCAACAATGTCTTTACGTTTAAGTAACAGCTCCAATACCTTCAGAAGTGGAATATAATGAAATGTTTTGTTTGATTTTGTCTCAAGAACGTATTCCACTGGCTCCACGACACTGAACTTGTCTTTGTAAAACTTTTTTCGTTTGAATGTTGTTCCTAAAGATCCTCCTTTTGCAATGCTTTTCAATAAAGGATTTTCACTGTACAGCACAGTGCACAACTCATTAACTACAGACTCACTGACTTCAATATTATTTTCTTTAAGAACACTCAAAGTTAAACTATTTGACAAGGGTAAAGCAGAAGAAGTGAATAAAAAATGTAGCCCTTGAAGTAATTGATCAATTGCTGAGGTTGGTACATGTGAAAAGACCTCCAATTTTAATAAAACCAATGCAAGGTTTTTGACCACTGTTTCTTCCAAATTTTGACCATTGGCATCAGCTTCACTATGCAAGTCAGAAGGCCCTTCGTCTGCAGACTTCTCTGAAAGATTGTGGTCGCTTGTAAATTCACTTCTGAATTCAATTCTTTTGACTATTGTATCTTTGAAATCCCTTAATGTGCAACGAGAATGTTTTCTACTTTTATGTGCCTGGAAAGTACCGTATACATTAGTTTTAAAAGAACAACTTTGATAAACACAATCAACTGTTTCCAATCTTTTGAGATGCTTATTGATATGGAGGAAGTAGTCTCTACTTGTTGATATTTGGCTCTCAGGACACAAAGGACAAGTTAAAATAACATGCTCTGCAGAGCTAGAGGAATGAATAGCGTAATGGACACGGCTTAAATGCGTTGTAAGACCACCCCACGTTTTAAAGGAACAAGGGCAATGACTGTAAATGCAAGGATATGTGTGTCTCAGACCAAAATTACCGTGTTTTAGTCTCAAGTGTTTTAGAATTTGGTGTCTTTTAGATACACTTTCAGAGCATAACTTGCAACTCCACATTCATAATCTGAGAGAGCAAGTGAGATAAAGATTAGTAAGTGAAATCAAGAAAATACCACAAAAAATCACAACTATTTGGTACCTTTGAGATGCACTTTCAAATCCCAAGTCTTTACTCTGCAGCTTCAACCTCAACAGCTGGGAACCAGAAAGAGAGGAAAAAATTAAACATTGAAAATGTCTCAACTATATCCAAAATGTTCCAGCAATAATAACAGCTTTAATGGCAGTGAACCATGTACAATGTTTTTGGGGTTAAATTTCAGCCTTAGGAGGGGCCAAGCGGCAGTGTGCAAGTTTTATTATGTTTAATACTTGTATGCGTGGAAGTCCTATGTATTACAGTATTTGATACCATTTAAAAACAGAGCAGAACATGGAGAGCACAGTTTTACAAACCATAGATTGCAATCAGAGACGGGGAGGATAATGCAAGTCCAGTTTCCAATCTGTGAGAGACACATGGACAAAAGAGAAAAAAAAATCTTAGATTAAACTGATGGGAGAAATTATTTACTAACAAAACAGTGTTGTCCTCCTTATCAATATAAATATATTTACTATATAGATGTCATTGGCAATATATAAATGGCATCTTATGCATAAGCAGTAATATGCTAACTTCAATTCATACAATGCTTAGTAAAATCTTCCAAAATCATAAATATTTCATTAGATTTTGTCCTTTTTTCGGTTCCCTGTGCATTCTTTGACTATCATCAATATTATTTTGAATAATCACTTACAATTGAACTGAGCTGCACAATTCTAAACTAACAACAACACACTGTTCTTCACCATAAAACCCAGAGATGAAAACTAAGCCAAACTTAAATACCATATTGCTTTACAGTGACGCTGAGCCCTCGTCCGGAGAGATTGACGGAGGTAGTTGACGACCAAAAAGGTCGACAACCCGCAGCTGGCAAGCTATTAAGCTTCACGTTTGCTCTCTCTAAACACAAGATACTTTCTGACAGCGAGAAAATCAAATGGAAGACCACGCTGAAGCGGAGTCCAACCTGTTTCCTCCCTCCTTCCTCCTCTGAGCACCTCTCGGCAGCGCGCTCTGATCCCAATTTCCCAGCGCTCGTGCATGTAAAACACTGCCGTTGTGCATTAGCATAACAACCGCGAATACATGGCTGAATAAACAACTATCGTTTAAAGTTCAAAGGACTGCCGTGGTGCGTTAGCGTTACAAACCGAGAATATACAACTGAACTATCGTCTAAAATCCAAATAAATGTTTTCCATCTGAAGACGTTGCCCTTCAATTTCCCAAAACATCGGTCACTTAAAAGTATAATGACTTTATGCTAGCAATTACTTGTATTAACAACACACGCATTTTACACCGAAAATACACGGAGAGAGTACCAAAAAGTACAAGTTAAACGATATAACATTGAAAATCAGAAGAACTTACCAAAGCTTAGGCGAATGCTTGTCCATAAGGTCAATTGTTCTTGACCACGAGTGCAGACCGCATGGCGGAGTAGATTGTGGAGGAACTAAACTGCGCATGCGCGAGGTTTGGAACGACTTCTGCGCATGCTCCGGGAAAGCGTGGAACATAGGCTTTGGATTTAATTAAAAGCTTTCAATGCGTTCTAAATGTAACTGTCATATAGTATTAAAGATGTTTTGTATTGATTAAATTGAATGAAACATTATTAAGTATACTCCTAAAATTAATTATTGTAAATACATTGAAATGAATAGTATTAATTTCATTCAAAACATCCCTTGTTTCATTTCTTAGAGTGTAGATTCCTGAGGAGAGAAACAGTCAGTCAGATTTGCTGAACAGATTATTTGGAAGTAACTTCAGGATAAATATTAAATATTTACAATATAAAATATATAATACTTAAAATATTTAGTGAGACCTTTTTGATCATGTCATACCTCTTGAAGCTGAAGTTCATCCTCCTCTGTCATGATTCTTTGCCTCATCATCTTACGCAGATTCATTATTTTTTCTAATTCCATCCTCATCCTCTATAAATGTTCTTCAGGCAGTGAGTTTGTAACAGTTTCTGTTTGATTATGTTTCTGAGGATAATCTGGAACAGAGTAGGACACAAAGCAACAGCAACAATACTATATGAGAAAAGTAAATTATTTCTTAAACAGCAACTAAAAATAAGTAGCGATGCATATTACTGTAAATTCGCAGATAAGAGAGAGTTGAGAGTTTGATCAATGTTTATTGATGTGTATTAATCATAAAATTAAATGCTGTCTGTAATAGTGTGATATGATACTGTAATAATCCAATTTGTATTATTAGACAAATGGAGTTGGTAAAACAAAATGAACATTTCATCACGACAAAGTATTTCTCTGAATCAAATTACTTTCAATTTTTCATCAGTAATCAGTGCATTATTATTTGTCAGGGATGTGTATTGGGAAATGACAAAATGCCGTTTTATTCACACAAGAGTCATATTGTTGACTTTTTGCTGGTGAAACAACATATATAACAGTATTATATGTGGATCACACTGATTTCTTATTTGTATTTTATTTTTACAAAGCATCATTTTATCACATGGATAAAATTCACTGACCTTCCCAGGGACAGAAACAATAACATAAAAATAACTAAAAAAGAGACTGAATTCCTGCCACCAACAAATTAAATTCCTTGAATATCTATCAATTACTTTTAACCAAACTATCAACACTGCATTACAAAATATCCATACAGCAGCACACTACAAAATACTCGTATACACTGTGATAAACATATCTTTTTACATCCCTATTACATCCAGTAGAATGTTTCCTGTCATAGATCTGTCTCTGAAACAAAGAGGCTGTAACCATGAGGGGAAAAGTTGAACTCTAGTGTGGTCAATACACACTTTTCTTCAGAAAAAAAAGCATTTATACATTTCAGTGTCATCATGTCAGATATCAACGCTCCAAAAATGAGACCTTACATCATAAATAAACAATTGTCACATATTTCAAACTGTTTTCAGTATTGAAAACTGCGTACTTGAGTTCTCATTACTGATACAGATTATTAAAATCTGCAGACCATGAGCTGACATACATTTCCACGTAAACAGAAAAGGGATAAGAACTACAATAGCAGGTATGATTCCACTGGCCATGGTGGATACAGGCTGCAGAACTGAAAGAGAAAAAACAGTGAAAGCAAACACAAAGTAAGATTCTATACATTCCCATCATGACTTTTTCACACTTGTTTCCAATTTATTAAATACAAAAACTTTCAAAATTTGCCACAGGTCATGTTTTAAGGTACCTTGTGTTAACAGGAAGAAGTGTTGAAACACTGCAGCTGAAACACAATCTGAACGGTAACCACAGGAATTAAGTCATCACAGTTAGGGAAGTGGCCTTCAAACATTGAAAGATTGGAAGTATGTTTGCAGTGTGATACTGATTTATTGAGAAAAGAGACAAATACAGAATTCTCAAAAGATTCTTGCTGAAATCGAAATCAATAAACACAACATTAAAACTCTTTTTTGAGTCTGATTTGATGTAGTCCAAATCAGATTTGATGTGATATTTAAATGTATCTGTTTTAAGTTTAGTTGAAATGGGCGGCAATGGGCAGCAGGTAGTGCATGTGCCAGCAAGAAGGGCCCTAGGTCAGACAGGGGCCTTTCTGTGTGAAGTTTGCATGTTCTTCTCGTGCATGCTTGAGTTCTTTCCAGGCACTCCAGCTTCCTCCCACAGACCAAAAAAAAATGCTTATTAAGTTAATTGGTGACTCTAAATTGCTCTTAGGTATGAGTTTGAGTGTGAATGGTTGTCTGTCTCTCCATGTGGCCCTGTGATTGGCTGGTGACCGGGTCAGGGTGTACCCCGCCTCTTGCCCAATGACAGCTGGGGTAAGCTCCACCCCTCTGAGACGTCGAAAGGGATAAATGGATATAGAAAATAAATAAATGCCTAACTGAATTTATTTTTACATTTCAGCATTTTGTTCTTAACATGATAGAATAGTCTCTTTTTTAGACTTTTTACAGTTTAATCAGTTCAGATTTTCTTTTGATGATTTAACATTCATTTGATACATTTATTTTATTTCTATCTATTGAATCTTGGTTTTACAACTTTGCATACTCTTATGTCTCTGTTCTGTTAAAGAAAGAAAACTCCACAATGGTCACTGAAATAATCTGAAACTGACAAAGGTAATAATAATAATAATAAAAATGTACTTTAAATTAACAAATCAAATTCAGACATTGTGTGTCAACAGAATAATTTTTCAACTTAAACTAATGAAATTGGTCAAGTCAAATGTGCTGCCCAGTGTCAGAAAGCTTGGTCTCAGTCACAGGTCATGGGTCCTCCAACAGGATAATGAGCCAAAACACACAGCTAAAAACACCCAAGAATGGATCAGAACAAAACATTGGACTATTCTGAAGTGGCCTTCTATGATCCCTGATCTAAATCCTGTTGAACATTTGTGGAAGGAGCTGAAACATGCAGTCTGGAGAAGACAGCCTTCAAACCTGAGACAGCTGGAGCAGTTTGCTCATGAGGAGTGGGCCAACATACCTGTGGACAGGTGCAGAAGTCTCACTGAGAGTTACAGAAATCACCTGATTACAGTGATTGACTCAAAAGCTTGTGCAACAAAATATGAAGCTAAGGTACCATCATTTTTGTCCAGGCCAGATTCATTATTTCCTTTTTTTAATTATTCTGTTGAACCACATTTCAAAAGCAATGTCTGATTTTTATTATTTAATTTTAAGTACATTTTTATCCACAATTTTCTCCATGTATATCCCTTCTCTATATATTTTCAATTTTCTTTAAGGTTTTTGTAATTTTAATGTAAAAATATTTCCATTAGATAAGTTTATTTGCTTTTTGGCCTCAAAGGCTGCACATTAAAACAAGCCTGCATGGAGGCCTATGAAGTTTGTCTGTCTAAAGAAAAGAAAGAGACCATATTGGATATGATATGAGCAGATTTATCAGAACTGTTTTCTTGCCTGTTTTCTATTTAAAGCAATCTGATCCTCTATGGGCTCCAGGAGTTTGTCCAGGTTCAGTAACTGTCTCTCACAGTCTTTCTTTGTCTCGTCCAGTTTCCACTGATATTTCAGGAGGTTTTCTTTGTCACTTAATAAATTTTCTGGTATCTCAAATATTTGCTCTTTTTCTTTTCTTTTCTTTTCTTTTCTTTTCCACAGCCTTAAGTGTCTGTTTGTTAAATTCCCTCTCCTTCTCGACCTCCCCCAGTCGCTCTCTGACTTGATCCCTCTGGTTCTCCACTTCAGTCTTTATCTCCATCAGCCTGGATACAGCCTCTGCCAGCTGATGTTTCAGATGATCAATCTGATTCTGCAGTTCAATCTTTGTCTGCATTTGCTCATTAACAACATTTACCTGCAGCTCTATGGGCTCCAGAAGTTTCTCCAGGTTCAGTAACTGTCTCTTACAGTCCTTCTTTGTCTCATCCAGTGTCCACTGATCTTTCAGAAAGTTTTCTTTGTCACTTAATAACTTCTCTGGTTTCTCAAATGATTTCTCTTTCCCAATTATTTCATTTTCCACAGCCTGATTCTTTGCTTGTTAAATTCTCTCTCCCTCTCGACCTCCTCCAGTCACTTTCTGACACGATCCCTCTGGTTCTCCACTTCAGTCTTTATCTCCATCTGCATGGAAACAGCCTCTGCCAGCACAGCTTTGAAACCATCAGTCTGATTCTGCAGTTCAATCTTTGTCTGCACTTGCTCAGTAACATCTACCAACAGATAAGTCTGATTCTCAGGTTCAGTTGACGCTGGTACAAGAAACGTCTCCTGGTCTGTCTCTATGTTCACAGCGTCAAGTCTAATCCCATAAATTCTTCTTTTCAACTCTCTGATCTCACCTAGAGAAAAAATAAAATAGAAAGCCGACTGTAAGTTTAGCAACAGGCAAGACAAACAATTTATAATATCCAGAGTTTTGAAAGCATTATCAAGTTACTTCAAATATCTGTACAAGTACAATGATGGACGATTGTTGATATTTTCATAACATGAATGATGAATACATGCTCCTTACAACCCTTGACGGCATTATGCCGGAAGTTTTCTCTAACAATAAAAAGTGCTGGTAAGATTTACCGTGTCTATGTAAATCATGAGCCTTGTTGGAATAAAGCAAGACCCTCATGATCTTGGTCATTCAAACATTTACATAATTTGTTTCAGGTGTGTTAGCAGTGAAGTTTAACTTCCTTTTCTTTTTTTTCCCCAAAATATGACAATATGATTCGCTATGTAAAAAAATGGTTTGAATTGTTAAAAGGACAATATCAACTCATTGATAAGAGATGTTTTAAATACACATATTAAAATCAGAATCTTTATTTGATGGGAAGAAATAGTCACTGGAAGAAAGTAAATTCTATCTGTGTGCTGAATGTTCAGTTGATTTTTAAAAGAAAAGGTGTGATGTTTTTGTTTAATTCTTCAATCAATTCTCCAGAGGAAGACACTGTATCAAAGAAAAGAGATTCCATTTCTTCTCACCAGCGCTTTTTTTCCATTTCCAATTCAGAAGAACCAACGTTAGAATGAACAAGACACCAAACACCACACTCAGGAATATAGATGTCACACAACTGACCTGCAAAGAATCTCCTGAGACAATAAAAAAGAGAGAAACACACAAATAAATAGTTTTATATGTAAAATATACAGTAGTTTATGTTTTCTTTGTATATAATATACATTTTGTGGTAAAACACAATACAGATGAAAGTTCTGCGCTAAAATATATGAAAAGGTTTCTGACCATCATAGACAAGAAACAATTTATGCCAATAGCCAATGAGCCAGCAGAGCTGTCACATTTGTTTCTATAGCATTAATGGGCTCACAGTAATGTTACTGTAGTTCTTAGTCATAGAGGACTGGGATTTTTATTATAGTTTCAGGTGAGTCTGCTTCCTTAATTTATCTTTGTAACTAAGGATAAAGGAAGAACCAGGCTTTCACCAAAACTTTTCCTCTTCTCATTTAGGTCTGCATACAAAACTTTCATTATTGATTAGCTCCTTGCCTTGCTGTGGCTCTGTGTGTAACAAGAGTGTGTAACCAATTGGATGGGGCAGTGGGTGGTATAAAATATGACCCAGTGTTAAGTCAGAGAAAAATTTATTAATTTTTAGAAAAATTGGAGATTTTGTTGCATCCAGACAAATATGCAGATCAGCACCAATATGTAATAGCTTCTTCCTTGGACTAGCAGAAAAACAAACAGACAAACAAACAGATAAACAACAAAGGTCATTTCCTCAGCCTACATAAGCATGTTTTTAGTGCAATCATGTTTTGGAAATTTATATTTTACCTAAACTTCAATAGTTTACTGACAGTAATTTCCTCACTAACCTTTGCAATTTTCATCATCCTCCATCACAGTGAGCTGGACTGAGGCCTCCTTCCATAACGAGGGGATGGAGATTTTGTATTTTCCTGAATCAGAGGTTTTCACTCTGAAGAGTTTCAGGGAAACGTTCCCGCCGACTAGCCGGTCAACAAACAGAGCTGTACGATAACTGAACAGAGGATTCTGACTCTGAAACACCAGTCGTCCATCCTGGTGGACATGGATGTACTCAGGGTCCAGTCCAGGTCTGGTCCACTCTATCTCCCTTGAACTGGCGCTCATGGGGGGGTCAATGCGGCAGGGCAGAACGACATCATCACCAATGCAAGCTGTGACTGGTTCATGTGGACAGATCAGCTGTGACTGTGGAGACAAAATGATCAGAAACCAATTGGCTGAAATTTTCATAAACAGTCACAGAGTTGACTTAAGTCTACTGCTCAGGCTTTACTGTCCTACAACCATATAAAGTGAGAGGGCTGTCCGACCTGAAGAGAAACCTTCAAGGCGAGGAGCTTTCATCTGACCAAAATCTTATCAAATCAATAAGATGCACAGCCATACTGCACCAGATAGACCCTTCAGTACAGTATTTACTCTGTACACAGGGTTCCTGATTTGTCCATAAAAGGTAGAAAAATCACACAGGTCTTTTTTTTTTTTTAATATTATTTTCATATAAAAACTGACCCTTCAAATATCTCGTCTTAAACATATTAGAACTGCTGGAGGTGAGAGAGAAGTTCTATCACACTGGAGTAGGACCACTACTTCACCTTTAAGCCATATACTTTGGTTCAGTAATTTTCTGCCTCTTAAAGGTCCAGTGTGTATTATTAAATGCTAAATGAAAAAAATATAAAATAACAGACTTGGTAAAAATAGAATATATTATTTTAAAGTATATTTAAAGTAGTTTCTTATCAGCCTTAAATAATTAATGTTTTGTTTTCGTTACCTTAGAAAAAGTCATTTATATCAATCTAGGAGTGGGTTGCCCGTTTATGGGGGCCTCCATCTTGCGTCGCCATCTTACGCTTTCGCGTTTTTTTCCCACCCCTACCGGAAATGCACAGTTGTGAAATAGACGAAGAAGAAGAGAGTGATTACCAAGCAGCTGTGCTAATACAAACAAACATGGAGGACCACACGTACAATTTGCCAGCAAAGGAGCATGAAACTTTGTCAAAGAAACGAAAACGGGATGAAGCCAAACGCAATCGGGACAAGATGAGACATAAAAAACAGGGTCAACATCGGCGCTGCCTTTTCCAGATGGAAGTCATTGAAGGATAAGTTTGCAGACAGACGCAGAAGTTGCCTGTTTTTTGCTGGACAGGTAAGACTAAGTGTTGAATTGTACTCTTATATGGAGCTGAATTTATTTGTTTACTTTCGGGAGAAGTCGGAGTAAGACGCAGAGAATGTATCTGCTATGAGAGGCTTATTTCACGGCCACAAGCAATTTTCTGTGGACAGAAAACATAGGCTGATAACTAAGCTATATAGCGCTGTTGATGAGACAAAGATAAAGATTTTCACTGTACTCCTTAATTTTATTGTTTGCTCCTAATTTGTTATTTAGTAGCACATGTACACATTGGTAAGGTGTACTTTTTAGGATACTTCGGTCTCAGGAAAACCTCTGTGTCATTTCTCAGACCAAACGGCATCAGAAAACCCCCCTCAATAAAACCTCCGTCAGATAATACGGCCTCAGGCTTCAAAATGAAAGTCATCAGATAAAATACTGGAAAAACGGACTCAAATAAAAAACAGCCTCAGGTCGTAACAATATCAGAATCATCATATCATACATGTCAAGTCGTCTTGAGACGGCATTCAGCTAAAAAATCAGCTACTAGCAAACTTCCCATTTTCAAAATAAAAGCTTTCTTCATTATCTCCTATTAGTTCTTTAACACTTTTGTAAATTAGGCTCTTGTTTTGGAGCCGACCGGAAGTTTCTTCGATAGCATACTGGCTGGCTTAACAGAATGTCCGAAATACCGAAATGAAATTTGTATCTGTGTGTTTAATGGCTCAAATGACCACATTTTGGTATTCTACGTGGTGACTTTCTCGCCTAAAATGCTCTCTGAACTTTCAAATGTGGTGAATCAACAGAGATATTTGATAGCTTGGTAGCTGGAAACACTCGTTGACGACGCCATGTTGAAAAACGCTTTTAGTGCTTGGAGGGCCACCGTCGCTCAGGGCTTCTCCAAGGGGAGGGGGGATTGCCGGAGTGCTGCAGTCTCAAGCCTCACCTTTAGATGTCGCTAAAAACTACACACTGGACCTTTAAAGCCAATTTGTGGCATTCAGACTGCATGTGAAAGTGTCTTGGTGCAGACAGGCACTTCCAAAGTATTTTCTACAGGTAATTGAATACTTGTTTTCATCAATCACATTCATTCCAGGGCGATCAGATTGAAGAGGCCAGGCACCAGTGCTGCAGTTGAAAAGCCAATGTGAGCAACTCCACAAAACAAACTCTCCAAAATACATCAGAAGTGGAGCGAAAGAAATCCCTTCCATCAGAAAATATGCTCAGTGTTGTTGGCAGTTTTTCAGTTGATAAAGAAATGTGGTCCAGATATCTGTTCGCATTAATGCTAATATCTGTAAGCCATCACTTTCTGATGTTGTCATGCTTGTTGCCTTAAATTCTTCCTGCAACTAAGGATCCTGATTGGGCCATGGGTCTGCAGATCAAACTGAAGTGTTGTAGATGAATAGTGGTGTAGCCGAAGCTAAAGACCGCACTCTTCTTGCGTCCTGTTGTGTTCAGTCTTGTGTAGTTGTTACGAAACATCGCAAGGTGGCGCTTTCATAAAGTTTGGTTGGAGAAAGAACGAAGAGATTCGGCGTAGAAGAAGAGAACGTAGGATGCTGTCTGTAAATACCGCTCTCATGTATTGTAGCATTAAGTGTTGGATTTCCTGAGTTTGCTGAATTAAACAGCAGTAGTACAAATTACTGCCTGCTTCTTTACATGCGCCAACACTACATTTTGGCGACGAGTGAACCTATGTACTCTATTACTGCTACAACATGGCTGGAAACGTGCCTCCGCCTCCGATGTTTTTGCCATGCCCGGGAGAGCCGTCGACACCCTTCGACATGTGGATGAAATTTTTCAACAACTACATGCTGGTTATAAATGCAACTGGAAATGCTTTGCCAGAAGCCCGCAAGAGAGCTACTTTACTCCACTGCCTTGGACCCGAGGGACAACGACTCTTCTACTCGCTGCCGGATACAGGTGACACATTTGCCTCAGTGGTTGCTGCACTCGAGAGACACTTTACACCTAAAGTTAACGTTGTTGTTGAAAGTCATATCTTCAGACAGAGAAAACAAGCACCTCATGAGACTATTACACAGTATGTCGCTGTACTGCGCGACCTTGCTTCAAAATGCGGATTTAATGAAAACGCAGACGAAATGATCCGTGACCAGTTAATTGAACATTTGACAAACTCGAGCATTAGAGAGCGGCTGCTTCTCGAATCGGAGCTGACACTGGACAAAGCTTTGACCATTGCAACACAAGTGGAATCTGCCGTCCAACAGGCTAAAGCTATTGTATCGGATAGCAGTGTTCCGGTAGAAGCTGTACATTCCCAGCATCATTACAAAAAGAAACAAAAACAGTACACACATCCAGCCAAGACCTTCAGTGCTAATCGGACCTGCTTCAGGTGTGGTTCAGACAAACACCTGGCTAATTCCTCCCTGTGTCCTGCAGCCAAAGTAACTTGTAAGTCTTGCCATAAAACTGGACATTTTGCTTGTGTTTGCCGTTCGTCCAAGACTACAGATGTGAAGGACATACAGTTGCCTAAATTAACTGTGTTGTACCTAAGAGACCCTCACCGAGCTCGTAAAACACTGAAGTGCAAAATTAAAATCAGTACCCCTGCTTCTCTTGCTAATGAGCATGACCTGACTGTTGACACAGGTTCTGCCGTGTCTCTTCTACCACAACACATCTATGAAAGGTACTTCAGCCACACTCATCTGCTGCTGTTTACCAGCTGGTGACCTACACAAAGAAGAGGATCCCTGTGCTCGGTTGTCTACAAACAACAGTGTCACAAGGACGTTTAACTGCTCCAGCTTCATTCTTCGTGGTCAAAAGAGGTACCCCTATTTTAGGTAGGGACCTTATGGATGCTTTGAACATTTGCATTGAGGGTAATACAGTTCTTCCTCCTGAAATGCCCATAACCACTTCTCCCGTATCCTCTGTCCACACTGTGCCTGACACCAACTGCGTGACTGATTCACCTGCTCCTGTGTTGTTCACAAACCCTGCACCTACATCTTCTACCCCTGCTGCCCCTGACATTGGCTGTGCATTCAACTTTGTACAAGTTGTGCGCTAGTAGGGGGCAATTTGGCTATTGGCTGTTGATATTAATAATAATTGAAAATTAATTATTAACATTAAAATTATCAAAGATAATTAAAAAAAAAAGATGATAAATATGATTATAAAATCAATATTTATAACGGGGCACCACCCTGTTTCCAGGGACCGATAACCAAATTGACAAAATTAGGATTCAGTCTCAGAAGGTGTGAAGAAGTCTAAACGTATAGTTCGAGCACTGACTGTTATGAATCCAGCAAATATCAGTTATACCACAATAAACACAAACAACGACAGATTAAACTATAATAAAGTTTATTTAAAGCAATAATTATTCAAAATAACATTACTTATTATAAACCATTATAATTTAAATTATAAGCAAACATTAAACTACTAACTACAACTAATAAAAGGCAATAACAACAACATCAATGATCACAATGACTGCAGCAGCAGTACCCATAACATTACCACAGCAGCAACAGTAAATGCACTCATCAATGATGGAGCTAATGTGTGTGTGTGAGTGTGTGTGTGTGGGAAGGTGAAGGAGAAAAGGAGTGGCCAAAGGGGTCACGTGAGAGAGGGCGTACCCTGGACCAAAATGGCGGCAGAGGAAAGCGTCCTATCCTCTCTAGAGCCAAGATGGCCACTCACCACATGAACAAAGAGAAAGGGGGAAGGGTCTTTGAACCTCACGTGTTATTGAGGCGCCCCTTTTAAAGATTTTAGGCGCGCGCCAACGGCACCTTTAAGATGGGTGTGGTGTGAGGGAGGTGTGCGTGTGTGCACAGTAACGAGAAGGAAAAGAGAGAGAGAGAGAGAGAGACCCCAGGGAGATCTCACCTACAACTGATAAACAACAGTATCACTACACAATAACAGAGCCAGTAAACTGAAGTCTATCTGGTCTGGTATTGGACTCTCAACCAGTGATACGCTATTTATCACTGATCACGGGTGAAGATCGAAAATAAAGCAGCGCAAATAAAACACAAATAAAATAAAACAGGTCTCATAAACACAAAAGCAAATCAAAAACACTCTAAACTAAACTGTCTCTGCCCAGACATAAGCCTCTTACTTGGAGTTGCTCCGGTCCTCCGGAGTGTGGACAGGCGATGACGAGGAAGAGAGAGAGGAAAAAGGGGTCCGCTGTGAAAGTCCGCTGTAAAAGTCCGCTGAAGAAGTCCGCCGTGCGAGCTCTGAGTCCACCGCTGTGTGCTGGATCCGCCGATGTGCACTCTTGGTGTGGTCCACTCTGCGTCCGCGCTGTGCGTCCTGCCTCCGCGCTGTGCGTTTGTGTTCGCACTGTCTGCGCTCTGGTCTGCAGCTGTGCGCTCTGCGTCCTCTCTGGGCTGCAGCTGTGCGCTCTGCGTCCTCTCTGGGCTGCAGCTGTGCGCTCTGCGTCCTCTCTGGGCCCGCTGTGGTGCGCTCTGGATCCACGGCGGTGCGCTCGGGGTCCGCTCTGGGTCCGCTCTGGGTCCGCGGCTGTGTGCTCAAGAGTTCAGGCGGTCAGAGTTCTATTTGCGGTAGCGGGATGCAGGTTTGTTTGGTGACGGCCGAAACAAACCGTAGACGGGGGACGAGGTGCTTTGTTAGGCCTCTAACAAAGTTGGCGCGCTCGTCCTCTCCGTGGTGATCAGCTGCGCGTAGCAGTGTTTGATGGGTGCTTCCTTTTGGGACAGTCAAGTCGCAGCTAGAGCCCGCAAGAGCTGATAACTGGAAGCAGACTATCCGCGGAGAGCAAGGATCTTTACGTGCGGTCCCTTTTTATGGGCTTTATGACGTCATTGGGGATACCTGTGGGTTTTCCTGGCAGGGACCAATGACAGTGCAGAGTTTTGATTTGAAAAAGTTCACACCTAGGTGTGAGAAGACAGCGGGGGTTGGCGTCAGCTTCCAACGGTCGTTGGCGGGGTCCAGGTCAGGCTTTGCAGGTTACATGCAGGCCTCGCTATTGTCTTAGGCCCACATGGCGTACAGATCCCAACATACATAAGGTAAAAACTGATCCTGCTATCAGACCTGTACGCCAGAAACTACGACGTCTGCCTTTTGCTGTTAGAGATGCTGTTTCAACAGAGCTTGACCGCTTGCTAAAAGCTGGCGTAATTGAAAGGATTGATGCTTCACCCTGGGTTTCACCTATTGTAGTCACAGGACGGAAAACTGGTGGAATACGGATGTGTGCAGATCTACGTGAACCAAACAAAGCTGTGGTCACAGACTGTTACCCTTTGCCTCATGTAGATGAACTCTTTGCAAGTCTGCAAGGTGCGAAGATGTTTTCTACTATCGACTTGGCTAACGCATACTATCAACTCCCTCTTCATGAAGATAGCAGAGACCTCACAGCATTCATTACTCACAAAGGACTCTTCAGATTTTGTAGAGTTCCCTATGGACTTGTCTCTGCACCCTCAGCCTTTCAGAAAATGATGGCGGACATCCTCCAGGGACTCCCAGGTGTCCAAAACTACTTAGATGACCTCATTGTCTATGGACACACCCTTGCTGAACATGATCAAAATCTGGAGACCGTCCTCTCGAAGCTAGGAGAGGCTGGACTGGTACTTAATGACAACAAATGTCACTTCAGGAAGCCTTCCCTACGGTTTCTTGGCCATAACATAACAGAAGATGGTATTCTTCCTGACCAAGAACACATTGATGCTGTCCTGAAAGCTCCTCCTCCATCTGACGCTGCTGCTCTCAGGTCATTTCTGGGTCTGGTATCTTGGTACTCAAAATTTCTGCCCAACTTCGCAACAGTTGTCGCTCCTATGCGTGCATGTGTATGTGACAAAAACACCTTCTCCTGGACTGATGAAGCTCAAAGTAGCTTCGAAGAAATCAAGCAGCTCCTTGTTAACAGCCCTGCACTTGCTTTGTTTAACCCCTCGTTATACTGTGTTAAATCCACAGATGCCAGTGATTACGGACTTGGTGCTGTATTTGCACAAGTGCAACCTGATGGTACAGAGAAACCAGTGGCTTTTGCCTCCCCCACTCTGACTGAAACCGAGCGTAAATATTCCACCATTGAAAAAGAAGCTCTTTCCTGTGTGTGGGCTACAGAGAAATGGAGAACATACCTATGGGGTTGCCGCTTTACTCTCCATACGGATCACCAAGCATTAACAACACTTTTCAGTACAAAGGGACTCGGTCGAGCCGGTATGCGTGTAGCACACTGGTCAGCACGCCTGCTCTGTTTTGATTATGATATCATCTACTGACCTGGCTCTCAGAACTACACAGCTGATTGTTTGTCACGTCTACCATTACCTGTACCCTCAGACTCCATTCAGGATACAGAACCAGAGATGGTGGCACAGATCACAGCTACGCTGAGCTCCCTCTCTGTAGCAGACTTTGGCTCCGCCTGCTCCTCCTGCCCTGAACTGACTGCTTTGAGCTCACAAATACAAAATGGCTGGCCTGCTTCCATCAAATCGGTGAGTGCTGTCCTTGCTCCATACTATCAAATCAGACACGAGCTCTCAGTTAAAGACAACTACATCCTCAGAGGCTCACGTCTCATTGCCCCACTCTCCTTACGTCACACACTGATCACACTCGCACATGAGAGTCAGCAAGGGATTGTACGCACAAAACAACGTCTGCGAGAACTATACTGGTGGCCAAAAATCGACTCACAAGTACAGACCTGCATTGCTGCGCGTGTTCCCTGCCAGTCAAATGATAAAACAGCCCTCACTCATCCTGCCCCTCTTCAGCCTGTTCCACTACCTGATGGGCCATGGAAGAAACTTGGTCTCGATATAGTTGGACCTTTTGACACAGCTACTCCTACCTGCAAGTATGCCATCACACTGACAGATTATTATTCCAAATGGCCTGAGCTAGCATTTTCACATACCGCCACGACTGACGACGTCATTCAGTTCCTGACATCTGTTTTTAGTCGTCATGGCAACCCAGAGAGTATTGTTACAGATAACGGACCACAGTTTACTTCATCTTCTTTTGCCTCCTTCTTGCACGACCAAGGTATTACTCACAACAAAACCTCTGTTTATTATCCTGCTGCTAACGGTGCTATTGAGAGAATCCACCGTGCGCTCAGGAGTTGCATCCAGACTGCAATCCAACAGTCACAACCATGGAAGGACACTGTGTTGAACTGGCTTCATGTGTACCGTGCAACACCACACGCCACGACCTCCACCTCACCATACGAACTCTTGTATGGCAGAAAAATGCGGACTAAACTGGACATTCTTCCCCTGCCATCTGCCATGTCTTCTTTGGATGCTTCTGCTCATCATTCGGTCTTGAAACATCAAGAAAAGATGAAGCATTATGCTGATGCAAAACGGTGTGCATACAAACCTTCTTTTCGACCAGGTGACAAAGTGAGGATCAAGAAGCCATTTCATGTTCCAAAAGCACACTCAAGATTCACACCCCCAGTGACTGTGACAAAGAAAGTAGGCCCCAGCTCCTTCTTGCTGAGTGATGGAAAGACATGGAATGCCTCTCGCCTTTCCCATGTTCCGTCTGTGACAGGACCAGAGTTCAACATGACTGGGCCTTCACACACACCTGTCAATCAAAGGCCATCTCACCAACAACCACGTGTTAAGTACAAGCCAAAGTGGCACAAGGACTTTGTTATGTCATAACACGGAATGAGAATTATTGTTGCCTAAATGTCAGTAGTAACTTTATTCAACAGTTAAGTGGTTTGAAAAGTGAAAATTTCATTATACTTCTGGCATAAGAGTCATATTATTTGTTATGCTGTCTTCAAGTTTATCTGTCTTATGTGAAGACTGTTTTATGCCAATATGATGTGTTGAGTTTACCTCTAAGGGCTAGGACATTTGAGTTAGTGAAACAGCTTATGATTTTATTGTTGCTGAAACATTAAGAATTTTAATTGGTGCTTTCCTACTGACAGAATGTATTCTTTACAGAGAGAGGAGATGTTGTGTTCAGTCTTATGTAGTTGTTACCAAACATCGCAAGGTGGCGCTTTCATAAAGTTTGGTTGGAGAAAGAACGAAGAGATTCGGCGTAGAAGAAGAGAACGTAGGATGCTGTCTGTAAATACCGCTCTCATGTATTGTAGCATTAAGTGTTGGATTTCCTGAGTTTGCTGAATTAAACAGCAGTAGTACAAATTACTGCCTGCTTCTTTACATGCGCCAACACTACACGTCCCCCCCTCTCTCTCTCTCGTTCCGGGGTCCATTCACCGGCGTGGCAGGCCTGGTGTATCAGGCAATCGTAGCATGGCAGTGGCGGTTGGCTTGTCTGGTGTTGGAGCATGCTTCCTGGAGAACCGGGTGCTCTTGAGCTGCACGTCCCCTCCAGCAGCGTACAGCTGGACAGTGTTTGTTGGCGTGTCCGCCGCTGAGGTGCATGCTTCCATCTGCAGCACAGGTAAAGCACTTCCTCCTTCCATTCATCATGCTGAATTGCATAATGGTGACTTGATCTTCCTCTTTGATGCAGTGGGACAGGAGGCCAGTGAAGTAGGGCCATCTTGCTCCAATGGGAGCCCTCCTGAGAAGGCGGTAGCATCTCCTGGTGGTAAGTCAGCATTGTCCACCTTTCTGTCAATGATTTAATCCTGTGTTCCCAGTTAATACTGGTTCTGCAGCCCTGGAGTATCTTCCTGGTGGCTGGTTGGTACTGGGAGGCCAAGATCAATTAATCCATTACCAGTCTCCTGGACCACGCTGCCGTTCTGGTTTTCTTAGAACGAGTTAACCTCATTCATTCTTTCTTTTTATTCACCAGCATTTTAGATTTAATCTGGTTCTATTTGATTTTCTTCATTAATTTGGTTTGGGTTGTTCCTGGTCTCATTTTGGGGAATTATTTTCTTTTTGATTATTTTGTGGTGGTGCTGTGTGGCCGCTGGGCACAGAGAACTATTTGTGCCAGGACTTGTCTTATAATAAGATTCTATTGGTTTATTGCAATTATATTGTGATCTATTTTCATGTGTAAGTTGTGTTTCTTTATCGTGTGGTAATGATAATTGTTTTGTTTTCTTTATGTAATTGATTTGTGCTTTTAGGGAAGCTGTTCATTACTATAACGGTTTTTACTCTATTTCTGCTGTGGATAGGTGCTATGGACCAAGGCTGCGACCCAACTTCGTGGTGGTGGGTTGTTGTCACAGATCTTCAGTGTGCGTGCAGTGCCACGGGTGTTTAAGTTAGCTTTCTCCTTCCCCTGATTTTGGTTCTGGGCCGCTGTGGTACATCCCTGCACTCATTGCTGAAAGAATACAGTGTTGTATATTTTTAGAGACCATCTCTTGCCTCGTGGTAAATTAAACCTGGTGTGACCTTTGATAGTACCTAAGTTTAACTCGTCCCCTGCTAGCAAGCTTAGTTCAAACACTGGGAGTAAATGAGAAGCATGAGCATCCTTGTGTTTACAGTCATAAGAGAAACTCTTCAATAACTCTGTTTTGTTGGATTTGCTGAAGAGCATTATGGTACGTTATGTTCAACTAATATATTTGTCTACTCCGAAACAAAGGCTTTGTTCTGTTTACTAACTTACGAGCATTTGCAGTGGAGCATGTTACATTTGTGAACGAGTTAAGTCTTTTGGACAACTTCAAAGTGAACATGAGAGGCAATTTGCCCTTGTAAATAAGCCTTGTTTATTCCTCATTTCCCTTGAGGCATTTTGCATATAAGAAAGCTGTCAGACAAATGGCCCTATCATAACAGAAAGCGGCTTTCCTCTTCTCTTAAAAAGTGAAAAGGGTTCAAAAGGCTGTACTTGTTTGTGAACATCACATCCCCACCACAAACATCCTCGTAAGTTGGTCGACAAAACAATGCTTCTGCTTTATAGTAGACGAAGAAGATTGTAGAAGATGTAACTTAATGGGAAAAAACAAGTCACAACAAGCATACAGGACCATGCAGAAGTTGATGGAGAGTTTATCTTTATTGACTCCCAGTGTTTAAGCGCGGTGCCCGTCTCCTCCTTGTTATTGGAGACACAGTTGAAAGAATGGAGGTTATCAACTTGTTGTTGACTCAGGACTGAGGCAAGACAGGACAAATTTGGCATTTCATTTCAGTTGTGACTGAATGCAGACATTTTGTGGCAATTGCAACTCTTGCAACCTATCTCAGCCACCGTAGAGTTCCTCCTTCTGATATTCTGATCCTGCGCCTGCACACAATGACATTCCAACTGCGCACATTTTCTGTACATTTCTCCTTTGCTTTTAAAAGATACATTGTCTTCAGGAGGAGAAACAAATAAATAAATAAAGAAAAAAGCAAGCAGTTAAAGCAATGACAATGTGGCGTTTAATGTGCATGGTAAAAGCAACAATAAAGGGCATCTCAAAAGCAAGTGCAATGTACTGATCAAAACGTAAAATGAATGTGCTTAATAAAAGCCCATTTTTGAATAATTTTATTGATTTGTCTTTATATTTCTGCTTTTATTAGCCTAATCTTTTCATAGATCTATTCTTTGATTATATTGCTTTATATAGCGACATTATTTAACTTTTATTTTATATAAAAGCACATTTATTATAATTTTTAAATGTCTTTATATATGTACTTTTTTTGGCCTTGTCTTTCCTGGATTTATGTTTTTTAATAGATATTTCTTTATAAAGCCACATCATTTATTTGTGTATTTTACTTATAAGCATATTTCATCTTGTTTTCTAACAGGACATTATTAACTTGTTAACTTGTATTTATATTTCAACTTTATTACCCTTTTCTTTTATGGATTCATTTATTTCGTTACTATTGCTCAATGTACCAATTTTATTATTTTTTATTTTTTATGTTCATCTTTATGTGTCCACCTTCTTTTGTTTTCTTTTATACATTTATTTTTGTAATTTTAGACTTACACTACTCCTTATTAAATAGCAGAAAGAATTTATGACAAGCCAGTGCTTTAATGATGAATATACAAATTGCTGTACTATTGTCGGAGGAAATCCAGATTATTTCATGTTTATGGAGCAACATATATTACTTTTAATTAAACTGTCACTGAACATGTAAATGATCATTTAAATATTGAAAACTGATAATGTTAAATGTTAGTATCCAACAGAGCTTAAAGACTTGTATGAATTAGTTAAATAACAATTGATTAATGAAGTTGCTTTACCTTCAGTCATTGCAAGGCTGCTGCAGAAAATGATCCAGAATCCAAACCAGCAGAATTGACACATGTTTTCCTTCAAACCACAGAGGAAAAAAATCAGCAGAGACACAATCAGTTCAAAGAGTGATACAGGCTTAGAAAAGACAATCCGATTTCTTAACTGACATCACTTTAAGGTATTTAAGACTAAAAACAGTGAAACGCATTTACAGCTGTGTTAAAAAACTGAAGCAAGGTCACACTGCATTATTACAAAAGTTGATTAACTTCAATCAGCTTACTCGTCTCAAAGCTGTTCAAAGAAAGATTTATAAAGAAGAATTACTGAATCTTATACATACCATTTAAATCTATGATTGTAAAGTTCCCGTTCAGTTCACCATAGAACCGCTTCAAGTCTTTTGGACTTTGTTTCTTTGTGATTTTATGACCTGACACTCTGAACACTCTTTATGCTTTTATTACAGCTGATCAAGTTTATATGTAACTATTTCACCATAACATAACTGTCACAACATTCTCCTACTTGCAGGTAATTTTTCATAGATAACTATGAAAATAATTAATACAGATTACTCAAATGGTTGTTCATTTTAATACTGAATACTTTAGTCACATTTTTTGGGAGAAAAAATACTGAAATCTACAACAAATGATCAGCCAAAATTATAATTTCTCTCTCTTCATGTTTCCACTGATTTTTTCAGTTCTTAACATCACTCTGTGTACACAAGCACACTTCTTTATGGATGTCATATCGTTCATTATTCCTGTTGTTCATCTCCTGCTGTCTTCTTCTCTTTCTTGTTGCTGGGTGATGCTGGTGTGGGATCCTGCCACTGTCAAAGTGGAACATCATCACAGCCAATAGGAATGTGCAACGTCATCAGCAGGCGCAGGATGGAGGGACAGATCTGGTACCTACATTGGCTCAATGTGGGAGCAGAAGTTGTAATGCCATCTGAAAGAGGCTGACCAATCAGGAGACTTCTTTAAGTTTTCAGAGGAGGCCTGACACATGATAGTCATGAAGAAACACAAGCAAAACTGCAGGAAACCCAAAAACAAACTTCAGCAAATGCAAACAAATCTGTGGTTCATGAGAACAATATTTTGTTTTGTAAACAATACCAGTGGATTTATCGAGATACAACTTCAATCACAAATTTAAATAACTTTTTGACCAGAATTCTTTTTGTATTTTTAAAATCATAAATTTGTTTGCAATTTTTTTTGCTTTCAAATCTATTCTTTTTGATTGCATATTAGAGAAAGAAAATTATCTCCATATCATTGGGCAGCGATACTCAGAGAAATGTTGTGGTTGTGCAGACAAATTTTGCTGCTTCCCTGATTCTGAAAATTATTCTAATCATCTTAGATGTTAATGTTTAGTAGGCAGTTGTTAGATTTACTGCCTCAACATAAAAAAACTCTAGTTAATGTTAAATCTGCAGATTGAACTACAGTCAGATGAAAATTTATTAGTACCCATAAACATTTTAAGTTCATCTGAAACAGTTTCATTTGTAGAGATTTAGGCCAGGTGGAAATAAAAACATTTTCAGAACCATCCGCACCCTCTGTTTTCATTTGGTCGTGTTTCCAGGTTTTTCAAGAGAATCAACAACATCATTACATCAACTCAACAGACTTCAGAGCATGAGAGAGAAAAAGGAGTAGATTAAAAAATATGTTTTATTACAAAAATGATTTGGTAACGTTTCCTCTGGGTCACATTTCAGACCAGATCAGCAAACCACTGGTCAAACATTTTACTGCACCTCTTTGAAAAATAAAAACAAGGAACACAGAAAATGACAGTAAAAGTTTAATAGCAAATCCTACATCTTTAATAGACAACTGTGCAAAGAACATTTGGAGATCATGAAATGATTCTGTGGAACAAACTTCCTGAACATCTGAGACAACCTGCAAATGCAGAAATCAATAAACCTGAAATCTTTCATACGCCTGCCTTTATGGAAAGCATTATTATTTGCATTATTAATATTGTGTTTATTTATTTGTGAGAATCACCTTTTACCTTACTTTAGTATTAAATTTAAGTTTTAAATTTTATAGTTTGATGGTTTATTAATGTATTTTATTATCTTTTTAGTATGTGAAACAAAATTTTATTTTAACACAATTTTAAAGCAATTCTGACCCCAAGCTGGAGTGGTAAGACTGATTTGAGAAAAACTGAAGCTTGGAAAGTCAGTCACCTGTTTAAAATAAGAGCCTCCACTATTCCAAAGTACAGTCTGGCACAAATAAGACAGGTGTAGAAACATGGAGGCCCACAAAGTCTGACTGTCTTATGATTAAAAAGGCCACATTAAATATGATATGAGCAGATTAATCAACGTGTTCTCCATTCTGTTTTCTCTTTAACCAAGCAATCTGACCCTCTATGGGCTCCAGAACATTCCTCATGTTCATTAACTGTAATTCACAGTCTCTCTTTGTCTCATCCAGTTTCCACTGATCTTTTAGGAGGTTTTCTTTGTTGTTTAATAACTTTTCTGGCTTCTCTAATGTCTTCTCTTTTTCTGTTATTTCATTTTCCACAGCCTGAAGTCTCTGCTTGTTAAATTCTCTCTCGATCTCAACCTCCTCCAGTCGTCCTCTGACTCGATCCCTCTGGTTCTTCACTTCAGTCTTTATGTCCACCAGCATGGAAGCAGCCTCTTCCAGCAAAGCTTTGAAACCATCACTCTGATTCTGCAGCTTAGTCTCGGTCTCCTTCTGCTTGGTAACAGCCTCAGCCAGCTGATGTTTGAGACGATCAGTCTTATTCTTAGGTTCAGTCTTTGTCTCTGTTTGCTCGTTAACAACATTTACCTGCAGATCAGTCTGATTCTTAGGTTCAGTCGCTTCAGCCAACAGCTTCTGGTCTTTCTCTGTGTTCACAGTTCTTTTCAACTTTTTTTTCTGACCTACAGAAAATTAAAAGAGAAACGCAGCCAGTAAAGTTGACAATAGGGAAGATAAAGTACTTATGACATCCACAATATTCAATATTTTGAAAAAAAAATCACTGGGCTACTTCAAATACCTGTAAAAATAGAAAAATGGAAGATTACTGATATTTTCATACCATAGATATTTAACACATGCTGCTTACAACTTTTGCTGGCCTTATGCCTGAAGTTTTTTAAACATCTAATAAGATGAAGTCTAATTTCCCATGTCCAAATAAAACTGTGAGTCTTGCTGGAGCAGAGGTAGACCCCCAGTATCTTTTTCATTCTAACATTAAAATTGTCGTTTCCAGTTTGTTGGGTGTGAAATTTAACTTACTTTCACATTTTTTCACAATATGAAAAGCTATCATGAAACCAAACTGGCTTGAGTTTTTAAAGGACAGTGTCAGCTTATTGACGAGAGATGCTTCATATATCATTCAGATTCTTTATTTAATGGGAAGAAACAATCATCAGGAGAAACTTAACTCTGTGTGCTGAATCTTCAGATGATTTTGAAATAATGTGTGAAATTTTCCTTTAATTCTAAAGTCAATTCTCCAGAGGGTGACAATATTTTTTAAAAAAGAGTTTCCATTTCTTCTCACCAGCGCTTTTTATCCATTTCCAGATCAGAAGAACCACCGTGAGAATGAACAAGACACCAAGCACCACAATGATGGCAATGTATAGCACATGACTGACCTTCAAACAATCTCCTGAGACAATAAAAGAGAGAAAAACACACAATTATAGAAAAAGTTTTTGTGGAAAAACAGAATGCAAATGACATTAATGAGCTAAGAATTTTAAAATGTTTACAGCATTTATGGACAAGAATTCATTAGTGACATTAAAAAAACAAAATGTTCATATTAAGCTGTCAACATCTCAGCAGTGAACAACAGCTAATAAACCAAAGGTCCCAGTGCTGCCCTACAAAACTGCAAAAAAATACAAATTAATCTTTAAAACAGCAATAAAATCAAACCTTTTTAATCATCTTATGACATTACTTTTAAACCAAGTAAAGCAGAGTTCTCATTTATCATTTTTGGAGCTTAAATCCCTCTCAAAAGTCTTTGTTTTACACTCTAAGTTAAAGCTCCGGATGTTTAATTGAAAATCTTCGAGGGGTGGGAGATAAAGTCAAAAAATTAACCAAACTTGTAAAGAAAGTTGAATAACATTATATTTATGTCTATATGAGGCAGGTTATTGGAGAACGGAGCTCTGGGCTTCGCACTGGTTGGAATCATGTCTGTAATAAAATTACTTTTCATATTTTGAACAGAAGTTCATCTATTTTGTGGCCCAGGCTATGTGATCGCATAAAATGTGGTAAAATGTGTTTTCTCTGAGGTGTTTTGCACATCATATATCATTACACATAAACATTTGATCTGATAATTATTCTTTTACTAAAGATGGTGGAATGATAAGACCATCACAAAGGTCTTAATTTTCGTTACTTTCAAAAAAGTTCTTTCACAAATCAGCATTTATAATCAACCCCTGCTTCTTTGGGAAATTGGGCAAGCTCATTGGCTAATGATGTAAGTTTGTGCCTGTAAAACCCCCATAGCTCCACATGGGGTATAATTAAATAAAAATCATTCAAGGTAAAGAAAAACAGCTCAGCATCAACAATTTCAAGGCAAATGCAGAAACTCACACTCAATATAGCCAAAAATTTTCTCACTAACCTTTGCAATTTTCATCATCCTCCATCACAGTGAGCTGGACTGAGGCCTCCTTCCATAACGAGGGGATAGAGATTTTGTATTTTCCTGAATCAGAGGTTTTTACTCTGAAGAGTTTCAGGGAAATGTTTCCATCGATCAACCGGTCCACAAACAGAGCTGTACGATAACTGAACAGAGAATTCTGACTTTGAAACACCAGTCGACCATCCTGGTGAAGGTGGATGTACTCAGGGTCCAGTTCAGGTCTGGTCCACTCTATCGCCCTCGAACTAGCGTCTGTGGGCGGGTCAAGGCGGCAGTGCAGAACGACATCACCACCAACACAAGCTGTGACAGGTTGGTGTGGACAGATCAGCTGTGACTGTGCTGTGGAGACAAAGAAGGAACAAATCAGTCTTAATTAACAGTCACATAGCTGCTCAGGCTTTACTTTAACTATCCTATGGCCATGTAGGGCTGTTACACCTGAAGAGGAACCTTCAGGTTGATGAGCTCTCATTTGACCAAAATCTGATCAAATCAATAAGATGCACAGCTGTAACCTGACACACTGGATAGACCCTTCAATATTAACTGTACAGAATATGATTCCCTAGTTCATCAGGGCAAATGTTTGGGACACATACGAACTTTGAAATAAAATGTGACAGGTGATTGTATGATTGTTTCATCAACCACATTCATTGGGCTTAACAGAGTAAAGAAGGCAAGCACTCGTGCTGCGGTTATAAACTAAAATGTGAGCCACCTGTGAAACAAATTTGCTAAAACATGCCGGAAATGAAATCCCTTCTATCAGGAAATTTTTTCACTATTGTTGTTTTTACTTCACTTATAAAGAAATGTGGTTTAGATCGAGTACAGTAACTACTTTTTCAATTGAAAAGTAAAGTCACACACTGAAACTGAAAATGTGTAAACAAAACATGGTTCCTTTTGAAATTTAGGATGTTACTTTTCCAATTACAGGTCTAACTCCGATGTTGCTTTCTCAGCTGCCTGCATTACCTACATATTCCGCATATTCCACAAGCAAAAGTGTTGCGCTGCGCCGTGCTACACTCGGGAATTGTACTGTGGATTATTTAGAACTCTAGTTTGTCTGGTAAATGCCACTGCCCAGGGTCTGGCATACCAGTACCGCATTGCTGAAGCGCCAGTGCACGTTATGGGACTGGACATTTGCTTCAGATCTGTTTTCTGCACGGCCGCTTCAAAACCTTGCAAATTCACTGTCACTGAGAAAGTAAAGTAAGAAGTTACTATTTTAAGAAGTAGTGAATGAGGTGCAAATACTACTTTTCAAAAGTAACTTTCTCACACTGTCCAGCCAAAAAGAAGTACTACTGAAGCTGTTAGCATCTCTGCTAATCTTTGTATGAGCTGTCACTTCCTGCTGTTGTCATGGTTGTAGCCCCAACTCTTCCTGTGATAATGGATGCTGTTTGGCTCTGCAGATCGAGCTAAAGGGTAATAGGTAAATAGTGGGAAGATGGATCTGCCTTGTTACAGATATTGAATCAACTGCTGCATCAGGTCCACACTGCCCATCTGGGCCACAATCATTAATGAAGCCATAATAATAATCTTGTCAATGGTGTCAAGATAGCTAGAACCTGCTCTGAGTGATATTTATGTTAAAACTTGGCCAATAAGACAAAGACTAAATGGCAGAAAATACAGTATTGATAAGTCAATACAGTAATGATGAATATACAAATTGCTGCAGTTTTGTTGAAGAAACCCTATGATTTCATTGTTTTGGAGCAACACACTGCTCTTTCATTGAACATGTAATTGATCATTTAAATTTTGGTACCTTACTTTGTGTGCGTAGTTGTTGTTACCAATCAACCTTTGTCAGTCAACACAACATTACAGTCAGCATGTTTATATTGTGTGCGTACCAAATGGGATAGTACTCTGAATTTTGTTGCACTACAATGTACTATGACAATAAAGGCTTTCAATTCAATCAGTTCAATTCAATTAAATAATAATGCTAAATATTAGTATCAAACAGGACATAAAAACTTGTATGCATAGATTTAATAACCATTAATGAAGTTACCTTACCTTCAGTCACTGCAAGGCTGCTGCAGAAAACTATGAAGAATCCAAACTGGATGAATCGATGCATGTTTTCCTTTAAATCACTGAGGGAAAATTCATAGAGACACAATCGGTTCAAAGAGTGATGCAGACTGAGAGAGGAGTGATTCACAACAGGAGAAAGAAGATCAATATTCTTAACTGACGTCATTCAAGATACTAAAGATTAAAAACAGTCAAAAGGTTTTACAGCTGTGTCAAAAAAACTGAAGTTAAGCCAGGCTGCATATTTCTTTATTTAACCTTAATTGTGTTACTTATTTTAAGAATAGTTCAAACAAGCTGTTCAAGCAAAAATTCATTAATTAGTACTACTTAATCTCATACATACCAGTTAAACAACTGAGCATAAGGTTGATGAGTTCCCTTTCAGTGCACCGTAGGAAAGGTTCTTTTGGACTTTGTTACTTTCTGATTTTATGACCTGAAACTCTGAACAGTCTTTATTCTTTTATTACATCTGATTAAGTTTCTACATGAGTTGTTGATTACTGACTCGCTCAGCCTATCTTTTGAGTTTTCAAGAACTTTTTTTATTCAAGAAAAGAGAGTGAATAACGTGGTTGGTCTTACTTCATCAGTCAGTTTGCTGCATGTTCAAAGTCCTTCAGCTGTCTTACCTAATCTGAACATATTAGCAAATAATAATTTAATGAAGTCTGCTGACTTTCAGCTGTGAGAGGAAATCTAGAGAACTCCTGCTTTCTGTTCTGTTTTAATTGACCTTTGATATTCACCGACAAATCTTTGGCTTGAATCATAGAAAGTCAACATATTTGTTTGGTGTTATTCTATAATATCTTACATAACTCAAGGATTAGTTAGTTGTGTGACCTTATGGTTTTGTGATTCACTAGGGTTTGCATTGAGCAGAGCTGATTTGTGTGTCCACAGAGAATGAAAAGGCCCAATGTCAATTTGATCAATTGATCATCTAGTTAGTCAAATGTCCGCGACAAGAAAAACTCTGATACAGTACTTTACTGATTCTGAAAACGATTTTATCATCTTAGATGTTAATGTTTAGTAGGCAGTTGATGGATTTACTGCCTCACAGTGAAAAACAATGATTAATATTAAATCTGCATGGTAAAATCCTGTTAGATGTTTTTTTTATTAAGACCCATAAATATTTAAAGTTCATCTGAATCTGGTTCAGTTGAAGAGATTCAGGAAAAGGCAGCAACTAAAAATGTGTTCAGTACCATCAACACTCCCAGTTTCTAATTGGTCTGTTTTTTTTTATTTTTTTTTTAGGAGGATCAGCAACAACATCCACTTAACAGGCCACAGAGCAGGAGACAGAAAAACAAGACTGGAATTGAAAATAGTGTTTTATTGCAAAAATCATTTGGCAAAGTTCCCTCTGGGACACATCCCAGATCAGATTAGCACACTTTTAATTTTAATAATTTGTGTTTCGGTAAAAACAAACAAAAAAAAACACTGCTCCATTATTTCACTGCACCTTTTTCAAGTAAAAACAACATGTAGAAATGACAACCATAGTTTTAATTAATCTCTCTATTCATGGATGTATTGATTATTCATCCATTTTTATTATTTTCATAGCCATACATACAAAAGGACCCTCTTAAAAATCAAGGGGATTTCCTTTAATTAATTAACATTCAACAAAGACTTATATGGTAATATACAAATAAAGATTATTTCATTGAATCTGATTTATGATCTGGGCATCCATGGGTTAGTCATTATCATAAATTCTTAATTGTAGTTCCTTTGTCACTGCCTGGATGGATCCATCTCTGGATGTATGTACGTGTATATACAAATATATTAATTTGAATTTGTATGTATTTTTATCTGTAAAATCAATGGTATGGATTCAGCCATATTGGAAAGTGCCTTAACATAACCCTTTTTATGAACCAGTGTGATACATAAAAAGATTGATTTTCAATTGACTGTTTTTAATTCCATTTTAAAATATTTTTTGTAGTTCAGTATCATGGTTTTTACCTTACTTTAGTGTTTAAGGTTGCCATTGTAGTGTAAGATGTTTTTATATTTTTAGTATTTTATGGTATTTCTTATCATGATGAAATTGTTTTTTTTTTTTTTGCATTTTACACACTTAATTTAGATTTTCTTTTAATCTTTTAACTGTCTGTTGATTCTTGGTTTTATTGCTGTTCATGTTCACTTGTCTTTCTTCTTATAGTCATTTATAAGCCATCTAATTTAAGTCATCTTGATTTTATCAAATTTGCACTCGTAACCAGCACAGTATCCAACCACTGACCTATGTTCTGTCTGGTATTTTTATTGTAAAACTTCATTCAGTCCCACGGTGAGAGCAACTACAAGTTGATCCTCCAACTTTTTCTTCTAACATGGTAAAACAGCATCGGGCATCACCATAGTAACAGCATGCCCACCCCTGTGATGTTCCTCTTTACAAAAGCCACATCACAGAATCTGCAAATCATCACATTATTCAAATTATGTAAAGCTACCATTTTTATGCTGTTTGATGAGAAACCAGATGCAAATTATGTGGTTTCTTGTGTTACCCCAAAAATGTCTGTCTTGACTCTACACACAGGTTAAGATCAGGAATGTCATATGGTATATGAACACTAAACCCCAAATTCCGCCGCACACAAAAGCCCCGCAACGTGCAGCGCTGTGCCCTTGAAGCGTACTGCAGAGCACTTCACTCACACCGTAATCTATCAGGCAAATTCCACTGCACGCGCTGCAGTGCAACAGTGCCGCGTTGCGCCAAGGCGCTAAAGATATGCTTCAGGTGTGTGACATCGCTATTCTCATGAGAGGCTGTGGCTCTCAGGGGAGTGTTATTATGGAACCCACATCAGTTCTCAGAAAACCCCGGCCCGCTGCTCTAAAACCCCGGTGACGCAGTCAAACCACGCCTGCAACACGCATCTTGTATGACAAATGCTAAATTTGTCATACAAGATGAAACGCACGTCATCAGCGAGGCCCTGGCTTTCAGCAATTGCCCCGACTGAAGGACGGTAAGTTAATATTTTTTACATTAACCTGGCCCTGCTAAAGGTGCATATGTTAGTTAGCTACCTGCACCCCAGCATTGTTTTTGTGGGAAAGCCGCTCGACCTGCGATGCGCTGTAAGCTTGTCAAGCGGTTATTTTCAGCAAAAAGCTTTCCTCACTATAATATAAGATGGAAAATACAGTAATATAGAGCCCCGAAGGACTCTGCTCAACCATCTGGGGTTCAAGTGGTTAAAAAAATGAGCTGATATTAGTCAAAATTAACTTGATATTTGTGTTAAAATTGCCTGTTTGTCTAAATTTACTTGCATATGCAATAGTGTTGATTCCCGCTCAATGATGTTGATTCCCGCTCACTCATATTGTTGTCTTGGCCTTGCATAAATGGAGTGGAATAATGTACATTTATGTGATAAAGAGTATTTCTCAGGAGAATGTCGATGAGTTTGAGCCCGATGCGAGTGGACTGCAGTCACAACCCTGCATGTGATAAAAAACCCTCCCCTGAGCCACCACCTTATCGTGGTGGGAGGGTTTGCGTGCCCCAATGACTCCAGGAGCTATGTTGTCGGGGGCTTTATGCCCCTGGTGGGGTCATCCAAGGCAAACAGGTCCTGGGGGAGGGGCCAGACAAAGAGTGGCTCAGAAGACCACTATGATGAGCACGATAATTGGACCTTTGTTTCCCTTGCCCGGACGAGGGCCACCGGGGCCCCCCCCTGGAGCCAGGCCTGCGCCTGGTGGCCGGGCCTATACCCACGGGGCCCGGCCGGGCCCAGCCCGAAGGAGTGACGTGGGCCCCCTCTCTCATGGACTCACCACCCATGGGAGGGGCCGTAGTGGTGGGGTGCGTTGTGAGCTGGGCGGCGGCCGAAGGCGGGGACCCTGGCGGTCCGATCCGCGGCTGCGGCGGCTGGCTCTAGGGACGTGGAATGTCACCTCTCTATCGGGGAAGGAGCCGAAGCTTGTGCGCGAGGTGGAGCAGTTCCGACTAGATATAGTCGGTCTCACCTCGACACATAGCTGGGGCTCTGGAACCAGTTCTCTTGAGAGGGGTTGGACTCTCTTCCACTCTGGAGTAGCGGATGGCGAGAGGCGTCGGGCGGGGGTGGCAGTGCTCGTCTCCCCTAGGCTTGAGGCCTGTACGCTGGGGTTCACCCGGTAACGAGAGGGTAGCCTCCCTCCGCCTTGGTGGGAGGACGGAACCTGACTGTTGTTTGTGCTTATGCACCAAACAGCAGTTCAGAGTATCCACCCTTTTTGGATGTACTGGAGGGGGTGCTGGAGAGTGCTCCTTCTGGGGACTCCTTCGTTCTACTGGGGGACTTCAACGCTCACATTGGCAACGCCAGTGAGACTTGGAGGGGCGTGATTGGGAGGAACGGCCCCCCTGATCTGAACCCGAGCGGTGTTCTGTTATTGGACTTCTGTGCCCGTCACAGATTGTCCATAACAAACACCATGTTCAAACATAAGGGTGTTCATGTGTGCACTTGGCACCAGGACACCCTAGGTCGCAGTTCGATGATCGACTTTGTAGTCGTATCATCGGACTTGCGGCCGCATGTTTTGGACACTCGGGTGAAGAGAGGGGCGGAGCTGTCAACTGATCACCACCTGGTGGTGAGTTGGCTCCGATGGTGGGGGAGGATGTCAGTCAGACCCGGTAGACCCAAGCGTGTTGTGAGGGTCTGCTGGGAACGTCTGGCAGAGTCTCCCGTCAGAAGGAGTTTCAACTCACACCTCCGGGCGAAGTTCGACCATGTGGCGGGGGAGGCAGGGGACATTGAGTCCGAGTGGGCCTTGTTCCGGGCCTCTATTGTGGAGGCGGCTAATCGGAGATGTGGCCGTAAGGCGGTTGGTGCCTGTCGTGGCGGCAACACCCGAACCCGCTGGTGGACACCAGGGGTAAGGGATGCTGTCAAGCTGAAGAAGGAGTCCTATCGGGCCTTCTTGGCCAGTGGGACTCCGGAGGCATCTGACGGGTACCGGCTGGCCAAGCGGAATGCAGCTTCGGTGGTCGCTAAAGCAAAAACCCGGGCATGGGAGGAGTTCGGAGAGGCCATGGAGAACGACTTCCGTACGGCTTCGAAGAGATTCTGGACCACCATCCGGCGTCTCAGGAGGGGGAAGCAGTGTGCTATCAATACTGTCTATGGCGGGGATGGTGCGCTGCTGACCTCTACTCGGGATGTTTTGGATCGGTGGAAAGAATACTTCGAAGACCTCCTCAATCCCACCAGCATGTCTTCCAGTGCGGAAGCAGACCTGGGGGACTCTGTGGAGGACTCTTCTATCTCTGGAGCTGAGGTAGCCGAGGTGGTCAAGAAGCTCCTCGGTGGCAGGGCTCCGGGGGTTGATGAGATCCGCCCAGAGTTCCTCAAGGCCCTGGATGTTGTAGGGCTGTCTTGGTTGACACGTCTTTGCAACATCGCGTGGACATCGGGGGCAGTGCCACTGGATTGGCAGACCGGGGTGGTGGTTCCTCTTTTCAAGAAGGGGGACCGGAGGGTGTGCTCCAACTACAGGGGGATCACACTCCTCAGCCTTCCCGGTAAGGTCTATTCAGGGGTACTGGAGAGGAGGGTCCGTCGGATTGTCGAACCTCGGATCCAGGAGGAGCAATGTGGTTTTCGTCCTGGTCGTGGAACTGTGGATCAGCTCTATACCCTCCATAGGGTGCTCGAGGGCGCATGGGAGTTTTCCCAACCAGTCCACATGTGTTTTGTGGACCTGGAGAAGGCATTCGACAGTGTTCCTCGCGGGGTCCTGTGGGGGGTGCTCCGGGAGTATGGGGTAGCGGACCCCCTGATAAGGGCTGTCCGCTCCCTGTATGACCGGAGTCAGAGTCTGGTCCGCATTGCCGGCAGTACATCTGAGCCGTTCCCGGTGGGGGTTGGACTCCGCTAGGGCTGCCCTTTGTCACCAATTCTGTTCATTACTTTTATGGACAGAATTTCTAGGCGCAGCCAGGGCGTTGAGGGGTTACGATTTGGTGACCTCAGGATCGGGTCTCTGCTTTTTGCAGATGATGTGGTCCTGTTGGCTTCATCGGACCGGGACCTCCAGCTTTCACTGGATCGGTTCGCAGCTGAGTGTGAAGCAGCTGGGATGAGAATCAGCACCTCCAAATCCGAGTCCATGGTACTCGCCCGGGAGAGGGTGGAGTGCTCTCTCCGGGTCGGGGATGAGATTCTACCCCAAGTGGAGGAGTTTAAGTACCTCGGGGTCTTGTTCACGAACGGAGGAAGGGTGGATCGGGAGATCGATAGGCGGATCGGTGCGGCGTCAGCAGTAATGCGGGCTCTGCACCGGTCCGTCGTGGTAAAAAGGGAGCTAAGCCGAAAGGCGAAGCTCTCGATTTACCAGTCGATCTTCACCCCTATCCTCATATATGGTCACGAGCTCTGGGTCGTGACCGAGAAAACGAGATCACGAGTACAAGCGGCCAAAATGGGCTTCCTTCGCAGGGTGGCTGGGCTCTCCCTTAGAGATAGGGTGAGAAGTTCAGTCATTCGGGAGGAGCTCGGAGTAGAGCCTCTGCTCCTACGCGTTGAGAGGAGCCAGATGAGGTGGCTCAGGCATCTGGTTAGGATGCCTCCTGGACGCCTCCCTGGTGAGGTGTTCCGGGCACGTCCCACCGGTAGGCGGCCCCGTGGTAGACCCAGGACACGCTGGAGAGACTATGTCTCTCGGCTGGCCTGGGAACGCCGAGATCCCCGGGAAGGGCTGGGCCAGCTGTGGCGGGAGAGGGAAGTCTGGGCTTCCCTGCTTAGGCTGCTGCCCCCGCGACCCGACCACGGATAAGCGGAAGAAGACGGTACGGTACGGTACGGTATGTGATAAAAATTAAAAAATGCCTTTCATTCTCAGATATGGTGGGAACAAATCCTGTCGGGATGCTTCCATAAATATATCCCACTTTCCTGCCTTGAAGGTAGGCTACTCATACTGGCAAAGCTAAAAAATTTTACACAAAACTAACTTTAACTAAGATGAACTTATATTCGATTCAAACTAGGGCTGAACAATTTTAAAAAAGAATCTAATTGCAATTTTTTCCCCTATTCTGCGGTTTACTCTGCGATTGTTTTCATGTTCTTCATCTTATGTATTTTTAAACAAACAAAAGCAGTAGATCTTTTAATAGTATAACCAATATGACATTAAATTAATCTAAGAATAAAAGATTTGAGAAAAAGTGGAAAAGTGACAAACAGAAGCAAAATAGGAATGAAATTGTAAAAAGAGGTATAAAAAGGGAAAAGAAGTTGATATATAGGTGCAAAATAGGAATGAAACTGCAAAAAAATGAAAAGTAGTGGAAAACATGGCAAAAAAATCCAAAAGTGGCAAAGGAAATTTGATTATGGCAGCACAATTGGCACTAAATTTAAAAAATCATGTAAAAATTTTAAAAATGGTATGAAAGTGGCAGAAAAAAATGAATGGGGGCAAAATTGGCATCAAATTGCAAAAATGTGGTTAAAAAAGGTAAAAGTGTCTAAAAGTGGGAAAAAAATGATGAATAGAGGCTAAAATAGGCATGAAATTGCAAAAACTACATCACAATGCCAAAATGTTCAACACATTTTGGGTTAAAAAATATTGAACCATCTGCAATTTGAAAATTTCAACAAGCCATATTGCGATTCAATCTAATTTGCAATTAATTGTTCGGCCCTAATTCAAACGAGCTTTTGCCATGAAAAATTTGCATTGCCAAAGTAAGTGTCAAAATATAACAGGGGGAACATATAGAGTTGGAGTAAGTAAGTAAGTAAGTAAAATTTATTTGTAGGGCGCTTTTCACAGATAAAAATCACAAAGTGCTGTACATAGATAGGTGCAATAAAACAAACTTAAAAAGGGCTGAAAAAATAAAATACCACAAAAAAACAAACAAACAAACAAACATCATCCAAAAGCTTTCCTAAATAACAATGCTTTCAGGTGCCTTTTAAAAGAGTCCACAGAGTCAACAACACGAAGGGACAGAGGCAGCTCATTCCAGAGTCTGGGAGCTACAGCCTGGAAGGACAGCTCACCACGAGTTTTGCAACAAGTTTTAGGGACCATCAGGAGGTTCTGGCCTGAAGACCGAAGGGAGCGTCCTGAAGAATACGGACACAACAAGTCAGCAATATATTGAGGAGCTTGACCATGCAACGCACGGAAAGTCAGGACCAAGATTTTAAAGTCAATACGAAATTTGACTGGAAGCCAATGAAGCGCTGACAAAACAGAGGTGATGTGGGCTGTTCTAGCTGCACCTGTCAGAAGTCTGGCAGCAGAGTTCTGCACAACCTGAAGTCTGTTTAGAGTTGTTTTATTTAAACAAGTGAACACAGAGTTGCAATAATCAATGTGACTCGAGATGAATGCATGGATGACCATTTCGAGATCCGATTTCGGCAGCAACCTCCTCACTTTAGAGATATGGAGGGGTACAGCATCGTGTAAAAAGAGCTCTTTCACATAAACCTTCTCTTTGGAACAAATGACAGTAAGTTTGCTGTCACTCTGGGACAAAAAGCACCTTTTCCCCCTCATTTATTTTAAGTGACATTCAAAAGCCTCAGATTCAAAATCTGTTTAAAGGTAGCAGCTCTGTTTACTGTATATGTTGAGTTGGTCACTCAGTGGTTTGTAGTCCTAAGGGTGCTTGTATTTCTTTTTCTGGTTTCTTTTAGCACAACAGTTAACAAATCTTGCTGCTGTGTTCACACACTGTTGAATTTTTTCACAATAGTACACACACAGCACTCATGCTGTGTCCTTTATTTGATTTGTTGCTTCATAGGACTGTCTACCAAACTATGAGTACCATGTCTGTGATTATGAGACCCTTATCAAGACAGAAGACCATGTAAACTTCAGAGCAACCCTACGGATGGCCTTGTCTTCCGAAGCAGAAATAAAAGAGTGGTTAAAGTCTCACACCGTTACATGGAGGGTGGAGAGAACACATAAAACAACACAGCAAAAGGTCCTTTTCAAGGTAAGCTGAATCGAAATAAACTAAACAACCTTTTGAATGGCTGGACACTCTCACTAGTCACTAATTGATTTATTCAATACTTTATTAGTCATGAATGTAAACAGCACATGGTACAGTAAAACATTAAGGCTAAAAGGCTGGAACACAAAATTGAATTGTGGTCCTATGTTATCGCTTATGATTCCTCTGATTACTACGGAGCCCCTTAGGCGCCACAGAGGACAAAATAAAACAAAATATATAACTCGTGCTCACGATATATTAAAACGTGCGCACGACATAATAAAACGTGCGCTCGAAATACTTATTCGTGCGCACGACATACTAAAACGTGCGCATGAGATACTAAAATGCGTGCACGATATAGTTATTCAAGCGCACGTTTTAGCTAAAACGTGCGCTCGAAATAAAGTCATTGATCACGTTTTGACTTGTCCTTATTCATGTCCGCTACGGCTTCCCGTAAGGAAGCCGGACGTTCACAAACACACACAATGGAGAGAAGAAGTGAGCTAGTTAACTTCACTTCCACCTCGGACTGTCATATAATGACATTCTTGTTGCTCTCATTATGAGAGATGGAATAATCTGAAGTAGAACTTTGCTGCTTATACTAAAACACAGCAGGCTCAGCCGGTGTACCATATTAAATGAACTGGTGACCGTCCAGGCAGAAGTGAGGGGGGCGTGTCTGAAGGACCCTTTTGTTTACTATCTGAACATCTCCCGAATCAATTGTATACACAAAAATGAGCTCTTTACACCCATTTACTTAGTGGTGGAAGTGACTTCACAACATTGAGCGTGACGACGAAAGGTTTTGAAGGATTACAGACTTATTTGACAGCGTAAAGAAACGTAAGGTAATATATAGGTAAATATCTTAGATGCCTGATCAAAATGACAAATTTCCGACTGTGTCAACTGGTGATGGCCCCGAAACCCGCATTTTACCGTCACTTCGGGGTATCAACAAACAATTTGTTCATGTTCAACGTATAACGGAGTAGGGAGGACTTGAAAATAGGTACAGAGAAGTAGGTTTTTTTACAATGTGGAGGAAATTTTCGCTTCATCTTGTGATCAAACTGATGGCATATGTGTCTGCATTAAGTGTAAGCACAAGAGTGCATTTCTGTAAGCATGCTGAATTTGAGGGATATATTCTACTGTAAAGTGTGTGGTTTTGTTGACCACAAAATGACTCGTCCTTGTAACCCATAGTAGAAAATTAATCCCTGTTAAGATCTTCATAATGCGATGGTCGAGTGATACTTTGTAAACAGTGCAGCCTTTGAAGAGTTTCACGATCACTGACTTTTGACATCAGATCGGGACACATGGCGTTGTTAAATGCTGTTTGAATCAAATGTTGATCTCAATAAATGTTTTAACTGTTAAACATTGGTGTGCTGTCTTTAATTTGCTGTCCTGTTGAAAATATGTGTAATTACCTTTTTTTACTGACATTGATAAACAGCAGATCAGTTGTGAGTGTGACTGGGAAAATACAACTTTATTATAGTTCTGTGACCATGAAGGTTTTTTTGATATGTCAACATTTACAACTGCGGTCACGTCAGCCGTCTCTCGATTTCACGTGGTCAAGCCAGCCGCTTCAACAGTTCAAGTGCGCTCTTATTACAGACTTTATGGCAAGCGCACAAAAATAAGTGGAAAAGTCAGCACTAACTTACATATAAAAGCGTGTGTTAAATTCAGGTTTACAAAATAAAAAGTGGTTGTGAAACACAATAAGATTTTCTAAAAAATATGAGAACTACATTAAAATGTAATTTTCATATTTACAGTATGGAATACATTAAAATTTATTAAAACTATATTAAATGTGTCCAAATGCAATAGAAAGAGGTGTGTGTCATAGAGCAGGCTTAAGTCTACTGTCCAACACTGATTTTGAACCAACAGATCACATGACCTGGGACTTATTGAGCTATAAAGCCCATATTTACTTTATAAAAGACATTACAAATTCATACAAAAATGTGAAACATGTCCAAATGCAAAAATAAGTGGTGTTTCTCATCAAGCAGGCTGAAGTCTACTGTCCTACATGATTCTGAGCCAACAGGTCACGTGACCTGGGAGGTATTTGGGCTCTAATGCTCATATTTACATTAAAAGATAAATTAAAAATTCATAAAAATATGAAGTGTGTCCAAATGCAATTAAAAAAATGATGTGTCTCATAGAACAGGCTTAGATCTACCATTCTGGGTTGATTCTGAGCCAACAAGTCACATGACCTGGGACTTATTGAGCTATAATGCTCATATTTACAGTATTAAATATATTAGAAATTCATAGAATGTTTTTTGTTCAACTGCAATAAAAAGTGGTGTGTGTCAAGGAGCAGCATTAGATCTACCATTCTGTCTTAATTTTTTAGCAATCAAATCTCATGGCCTGGACTTATCCATGGACTTATTGAGCTAAAATACTCATATTTACAGTATAAAATACATTAAAAATTCATAGCTCAATAAGCCTCAGGCTGTGTGACCTATTAGCTCAGAATCAGTGTAGGACAGTAAGCATGCTCAATGACACAATCCACTTTTTAATCCATTTGGGCATATTTCAAGTTGTTTTTTTATGAATTTTAATGTATTTTATAATGCAAATCTGAGCATTATAGGTCAATGAGTCGCAGGTCATGTGACCTATTGGCTCAAAATGAATAATACTGACTCTATGACACATACCACTTTTTATTGCATTTGGACACAATAATTTCATATTTTTTGGGGAATTTGTAATGTCTTTTATAAAGTAAATATGGGCATTATAGTTCAATAATTCCCAGGTCATGTGATCTGTTGGTTCAAAATCAGTGTTGGACAGTAGACTTAAGCCTGCTCTGTGACACACACCTCTTTTTTATTGCAATTGGACACATTTAATATAGTTTTAATAAATTTTAATGTATTCCATTCTGTAAATATGAAAATAACATTTTAATGTAGTTCTCATATTTTTTAGAAAATCTTATTGTATTTCACAACCACTTTTTATTTTGTAAACTGGAATTTAACACAGGCTTTTATATGTAAGTTAGTGCTGACTTTTCCACTTATTTTTGTGCGCTTGCCATAAAGTCTGTAATAAGAGCGCACTTGAAATGTTGAAGCGGCTGGCTTGACCACGTGAAATCGAGAGACGGCTGACGTGACCGCAGTTGTAAATGTTGACATATCAAAAAAACCTTCATGGTCACAAAACTATAATAAAGTTGTATTTCCTCTATCACATTCACAACTTATCTGCTGTTTATCAATGTCAGTAAAAAAAGGTAATTACACATATTTTCAACAGGACAGCAAATTCAAGATAGCACATCAATGTTTAACAGTTAAAACATTTATTGAGATCAACATTTGATTCAAACAGCATTTAACAACGCCACGTGTGCCGATCTGATGTCAAAAGTCAGTGATCGTGAAACTCTTAAAAGGCTGCACTGTTTACAAAGTATCATTCGACCATCGCATTATGAAGATCTTAACAGGGATTAATGCTCTACTATGGGTTACAAGGACGAGTCATTTTGTGGTCAACAAAACCACACACTTTACAGTAGAATATATCCCTCAAATTCAGCATGCTTACAGAAATGCACTCTTGTGCTTACACTTAATGCAGACACATATGCCATCAGTTTGATCACAAGATGAAGCGAAAATTTCCTCCACATTGTAAAAAAACCTGCTTCTCTGTACCTATTTTCAAGTCCTCCCTACTCCGTTATACGTTGAACATGAACAAATTGTTTGTTGATACCCCGAAGTGATGGTAAAATGCGGGTTTCGGGGCCATCACCAGTTGACACAGTCGGAAATTTGTCATT